>ML977614.1:178078-219528 GCA_010015725.1 Amniculicola lignicola CBS 123094 | reverse complement strand
CGGGCAGTAGCAACAGTGGTTGAGGTGGAGTGCGGTCGCGGAGCGTCAAGACGTGGCGGAGGGCGGGTTGGTGATGATGCAAGCGTCGCCCACGGGTCCACGAGGCCCTGCTTGGCAAGCGAGCGTGGTACCCAAGAACCCTCGAAAGGTGCGTGGAGCCGGGCTGTGCGGCTTGCGCGTGGTCACAATCACGGATGCGTGCCTGGTGGTGTCCTGGAAGCGGTGCAGTGGCGGCCAAGTAATATAGAGACGTAGCTTCGGCGTGCGTCCTCGTCGATGCGGGCGAGGCTGGGAACTGGAGTGGAGCTGGAGCGCTCCACGGCGGCCTGTGTGGCTTTTCACCGCGGTCCAACGCGCAACACCAAAAGTGGTCCAACCATTGCCCGCCCCCACAAACCGTTGCGCTGTCTACGCAGTGAATTCGGCGTGAATCGGCATGGCCGTGCTACAACTCAACTCTGCACACTGACTGTGCATTCTTGTCGTTCGCGCTGCCGAGCCGGACCCTTTGCCTTGTGTTCTGCTCCCGGAACTCGGCCAGCCGGGCTGACGAAGCCTCCCAAGATTTGAAAATGCAAGTTGCTCACGTGTTTCACGCCCACCACAGCATCACAAATGTCAACCCCAAGGCAAGCGAACCGAAGTCTCATGGAAATATGGGTATAGTCTATAGGGCGGATTGCGATCCTTCATTAAGTACCAGTCTAGTGAGAGTGCCTGTTGTGTGCAAAGGAGAGAAAGAACCAGAGGAACCCCTGAAGCCTCGGGCCGCCCTTCGCAGTCTCGTATATAAAGGACGCCCAACTCCGACCGCCAGAAAGAGACCTCCAGTGGCGCAGATGTAAACCGCCATCCGCAGACGAGTAACAACAGACAGGTGTGGAATGCAACGCAAGGGAAATAGTGGGACAGTTTGATACAAAGGAAATGTCCACAAAGGACCAGGTGTGGTGGGAATAAAACAACCGATGAGCACCTGCAACCCCCTTTTGAATCCATGCAGGTCGCCCATAGAAGAGAAGGAAACATGCTACAACCGAAAGAAAACATTTTTGGGGTAGAACAAACAAAGGGTATAGCCACAGCCAGTGAACACCATTGTAATTCCGCAACACCTCCACATGTTGTAAGAGACGAAATCTTTAGCTATACAGTAAATGAGACAGATGGTTTACTGGACAGCTGGAGCCCACATCTCATTGGTCATCCTCTGTTGATTGGGATTGTAATGCTCGGCGGGCTCGGTGCTGTTGGGTCGGCGGATGTTGTTGTTATTGTAGTACATGCTGTTGCTGCTTGAGTTGCTATAGTGCGGGTCTGGGTACACATAGCTGCCGTCGGCGGCGCCGGGAGAGGGCAGTGCTTGCTGGGACGGAGACTGCCAGCCCATGGCTCCCATGTGGGGGCTGCCATTGGCACTGCTGGTGCCTCCCGACTGGCCGTGGTTTGCGGACGCAGGCGGCTCCAAGATTGGCGGTGGGCCATATGCACTGGGGTGCGAGGTGATGGCAGGACGCTGACCACTCACGTTCGACTGGTACGACTGGGAGGTCAACGATGGGGATGACCGGGGGCTCGGCTGGGGCATCTCATTGCGGAGATGGGGGGGCACGTTCATCTGCCCCATGTAGGCGTAATCCGACGTCTGGCGATGCATGGCCGGGACAACACCAGCAGGCATTCCTGCAGCGGGAGACAATGAGAGGGGCCGCTCATGGGGAGAAGGAGTGCCCAGGGGGGAGGCTGTCTCGGAATACTCATCAGCATCAGAGCGTGCCACCCGCCCAGTCGCGGGCTGGCGTGAAGCAAGCGCGGCGGCCGTGGCAGCGGCTGCCTCTTCTACTGTGCCTGTGTGGTGGTTCTGGTGGCGCGTCAAGGTGGTGCGACGCGTGAATGTTTTCTGGCAGTCGGCATATGGGCACTTGTATGGTCTCTTGCCTGAATGGATGCGGCGATGGCGAGCCAGCGAGCTGGAGTCGCTGAAGGGCTACGATGCGGGTCAGTACGGCTGGTGCGGGAGCGTCGAGGATCTGGACGCTTACCTTTCCGCAACGCTCGCACATGTGAGGCTTCTCCCCGGTGTGCACACGTTGGTGGACCGTCAGGGCGGAGCGCTGGATGAACTGCTTGCCGCAGTTGGGGTAGTCGCACACGTGAGGGCGGATGCCGCTGTGGATACGCTCTGGTGCGCGTGTTAGTGCAACCATGGATGTTCAGGGCCCGAGCTCCTTACCATGACGTGCGAGGTCACTGCGTCTCGCGAAGCCCTTCCCGCAGGTCGAGCACGCGAACGCTTTGGGCGGCCCAGTCTCAGAGGCCGGCCGGCCGCCCTGCTGCTGGGGGTCGGGCGTCTGCTGCTGGGCATATGTGTGGTCGGGCGGGTTGGGAATGTAGTTGTTGTTGTTCAGCAGGGGCATCGACGTCTGCATCTGCGTGGGCGACGGGTAGCGCATGCCGTTCATGTTGTGGGGTGGCATCGGGGGGTACTGGGGCATCTGCGGCGGTGCCTGGGACGAATAGCGCGACGACTCGGAGGGGTGTGGCGATACGCCGCGTTCAGAGCCATTCTCCGACTTGATGCGGCCGTTGATGTAGGGCGGCGCGCCGAAGTGCTGCTGCGGAATGTCGTGCTGCATCGCGTGCTGCATGCCGAGCGGCAGAGCGAGTCCTGCATGGGATGTTAACCGCGAGTTCAGAATGGTGCCGAGTTCCATCCTCGCTCGACGAGGGAACGCTGCGCGTCACGTCACGGCAGCGGACAGGGCACACGCGAACGGGTGAAGGGACGGGAGCGCACCGAGAGAGAGGGAGAGAGAGTGAGAGAGTGAGAGCTGGTTGCTGGCGGGAGCAGAGCGGTGAGTCGGCGGCCGGGAGCGCGAGCTGGGTGGCGGTGTCGTTGCGGTCGTGGTCGTGGAAGGGCCCGGTGGTGGTTGTGGTGGTGGTGGTGGTGGTGGTGACCGCCTTCACGAGCGCTGTCGAGGCGGTGGTCCGTTCTGCAGCGTCGAAAAAGAGGGTCGGGCCGCGCTCAGGTCAATGCGGAGGTGCACTAGAGCGCGAGGCAAGTCAGCGTCAGGAGACAGCATCGCGAGGCAGCGTGAAAGAGACCGCAGGACACGCCTCGACGACGGCCGGGCTGCTCGCCGCTGGCAGCACGTCCGACGGGCCCGCGAAAAGGGGAGCGGTCTGGTGGCGGTCTGCGCGACGGCCGCCCGCGGGGCAGCGCAGCGTGCGCGAGCAAACAGAGACGGACGTACCTGTGATGGGGCTTCCGGGCGCGATCGTGACCGGCGGTGTGTGGTGTTGATGAGGGCGAGGGTGGTGGTGAAAGGTACGAGAGTACTTCTTTCCCTCTGCAATGTTGTTGGAATTTCTCGCTAGGCCCGATGCAGAACCCCGGCTACTTCCGACTGCCTGTCGCGCCAGAAGCCTGCCCCCTGTCGGGTCACAAGAACTCCAAATGCGATGTGCTGCGCGAGGCGTGACGGGGAAAAGCTTGGAACGCTTTGGCCAGGAGCGCGAGAGCGAGGTCACGGCGGCGGTACTGTACTCCAAGGGTTGCCGCCGCGGGCAGTGGGCGTCCGCGCGCTGTTAAAGAACGCTCTGGCGGACTCTGCTGCACTGCTTCGGGCGCGCTGAAACCAGATCTCACCCACTCCTGACTCTGCCCAGTGTAATCGCCAGCGTTGTGTGCAGGGTTGACTAACGGCCGCGCTGACTATCTTCAGCTGCGAACCACGAAACCCGGGCTCGTCGCTGATGTTGTTCCGCGAGAACACGCTGTCTGGATCGTCTTTATGCGCTGCTGGGCGTGGCACAATTCCGACTCCCGAGTGCCGGGCGCGTGCGCTTTATGTCAGGCGGCCGAGACGTGACTGTATTTACTGAGCACGCTGTCCCCGCGTCGGGTTTCGCTCTGCTCTGCTCAAAGAGACTTCACTTAGTTGCCTCCCAACGTCAGTACTTCTGCCATCTATACAGCAAGCGGGAAAGGGCTCCTGTGGTCTGACTGTGCCGGCGCTCCAAGACAATGGGATAGTGTGCGAGGGAGAGCTCACGTTGCTCAGATTGGCTGCAGGCCCCTTAGGTGTGAATCCTTCTCTTCGTAATGGAAATGACTAGGGTGTTCTTTAAGATTGAACTCAAAGCAGCCGGAATAGCTGGCAGACGTCGAGGCAATGGCTTGACATGTGTTGAGGAAATGCAGCTGTGCGAGACTGGCGTTCGGCGAGAACACTGCAGCTGGCGGCAGGCATCGATCTCTGCCGGGCCAAGGGCTTCTCAAATATGCAGATCACAGACGTGTAACTATAGCGAGCATTATCAATGGGAATTCACGCGGCCACCGTATCCTTGCGGCTATTTTGTGGCCCTGAACAGGCGTCGTTGATTCACTGCTGGTTTTGGAGTGCTGGAACCCACCCACAGTCTCGCTCGAAGGCGTTCTGTGGCGCGAGGGTGCACGGCGGGGCAGTTCACAGCTCGATGGCAGAGTGGGAGGGATTGCAGCACGATTGCAGCATGATTGCTTCTGGCGGATACGACTTCTTTGCGGAGCAAAGGGGCATTTGGCTGGAGACAGCTGGCTGCACTGCCTGAGGAGAGATGCAAAGCGACGATGCAGAAGTCGAAGCGACGTTTGATGGCAGGGGCCGACGACTGGGATCGGGCATGGGCCATGTTTGGAAGCCCACTAGAAGGCGTGAAGGCTTCTATACAGCGTCAGGGCGTCCATGTCAACTCCATGTCGCCTCCATGTCGCTCTCCCTGGACGTCGGCCGGACCACGATCGCTTGTGGACGGCGCGCCGTCTGACCCGCCCAAATTTAGCCTGTTGCGAAACGTACACACACATGCACATATTTGCAGACAATGGCAGCGAAGCTCTAGACGCCAACAGCAGCGGCCCATTGGCGAAACCCGGCCAACGTTAGAGAGGCGAGGTTCTGCAGTGAGCGCCCCTGATCCTCCGCTCCCGCAAGCACTGCGAGCTCCCTCAGGAACTCGACAGAACCGACTGCGCACCATGGCCAGCGCAATAGTCAATCATATCAAACAGAGCGTATTCCTCACGCCCACATGTCAGGCCAGTTCGTCGACGGCTGGGGACGGGACATTGCAGCAGGCGCTTGGCGTGCCCCAATTTAACTTTGAATTTCGCGTGCATGTCTAATGTCAAGACCCGCGGCTGGAGAGTTCTCAAATTCCATGCCATGGCAGACTCTGCTCTTCACCCTCAGACATGCCGTCCACATGTCCAGCTCTGGACGTCTGCTGCGACCTGCCGAAACGAGCCGTGGCCTCGTCGGTGGCCGTGGCCAAAGCTGACCACACCCGCCGCGAAGCTTTTCCTCGTGGGCGCAACGTGGAAGCACAGCTGCGCCGTCGGCCCCGGTGGCGCCAAGCACGCGAGAGCTCCAGCGCTGATTCTCTCGGAATCGTCCCACTGGCCGATCGACAGATGTGCTCGCGCTCATCAAACTTCAGGAGCACGGCGAGCAGATCTCTCCACAGACGAGCCGACGGGCGGCGCGAATCACGTCCACAAGGCGACGAGGCCGCCCCAAGCCCATGACGCTCCCCACGGCTCCTCAGACGGTCGCGATGCTTCGCGGCTTCTGTCAGATCCGTCTGTGCTCCGCGATTGCTGTGCTGCACGCGCGGGTAGTCCGGGCCACGCTAGGAGCCTCATTGCGCGGTGGAGGGGCGATCGCCTCGGCAGCCGTCCCTGGACAAGGGACAGACGGCGTGTTCGCTCGACATCATGCGACCGTCGGGAGAGCGCCATGCCTTCATCTCGGGGTGCCAGGGCACACAAGAGAGAAACGCAGCGGGTGTTTCCCACGGGGCCGCTCGTTCTCTGCTGCCGGCATGGATGCGTGGAAGCACCTGTGTTCGACCTGTCAGAAATCTACAGCAGCCTCCAACACGCACGGCCGTTTCACCACGTCAAAGGCCTCCTGGTGCTCGTATCTGGGACTCTGCCTGTCGCCCTCTGGCGTCTATTAGGTCTATTCTTGTCGGCCAAAGCCACCGTGTGCGTCAGAACTTTGCGCGGTGTGCACCGCGCCCGCATTTCACTGGCCACCGGCTGTGGCCCCAGCTTCAGCCAAAACACCGAGCAAGGATCGCATGGACGGCCTTCTCGCATCCCTACCATAAGGCTCCGAGATTATCCAAGCGCCCTTCTCGAAGATTGCCCCTTGAGGCTAGCAGCTCATGCTGCGCTGCGACGCAATCTCCAACAGATTACCCTATGCGACGTGACGGGTCGCCGAGTGCATTGTGCGCGGGCCCCTGGTTTCTAGAAGACTGCCCCTTTTACCACGATGCCTGCGGGAGAGGCAGTGGAGCTTGGGCGCCGTGGCCGCTCATTGCTGGCCTGCCCCTCCACTTCGTCATTCCTCCTGCCCAGAGCTCCCTCTCCCCGATCACGAGCGCTGTGCCATGAGCTGTGCTCCCCCGGGGAGCCTGCCCTCCTTCCCGCATGCAGCAGGCCTTCACCGTTGTAGCCTCATCTTTCAGGTACGGGAGGACGTGCATAGCCCCGTGCGAAAGTTCACATTGAGTCGTTGACAAAACATGTCAAATCCACCGATTTAGAGCAGCTTCATGCTGCTGCTGAATAGTGCAAATGAATATCGTGATACGGACATTTCAACGGCGCTGCCCCTTTTACCGCGTCAGGGTATGCTGAATAAGGACGAGGACAATCCCTGGGAGTCGCCCACCATCGCCGTCTTCCCATGTCTATATCTGCCGTCATAGAAACGACGTGTCCGTGGCCTTTCAGCGTCAATGCAGGGCATTGGTAATGAGAGCGCGTCATTTCCCCGGTTTCCTTCCACGGACAGGTGGCAGGTCACAAAGGGGGCCTTGACTGCCCAAGAAGTCGAGGATCAATGGTTGGGGATCAGTGCTTGCTCCCGCTCCCGGTCGTTCAGGAACCGTTGGTGCCTGTATGACTCCAACGTGCTTCGCCACATGCAAGCGAAAGGCATGGAGTCGTCAAGATTTGACGTACCTGCATGGATAGGAACTATCTTTGGATCATTGCGGTGGCTGAAGGACTTTCCGATTCAGCGGCATACGGCTCAAATCTCTACACATATCCTGATGCTTCAAGAGTGCTGTATGGCGCTCAACCTTGTATGATCAAGCTTTGGATACGCGGACATACAGAGTTCGGTTCCCTCTAGAAGATCCCACCAGCGGACTGACCTCTCCCACATTGATGGGTGTAAGGAAACCTTCATGCCAAGATGTGATATCATTGTCTTCGAGGCCTCTTACCTCTCCAACCAAGTGATGGTTGGTGAGCCACTACCGGGACGGCGTTCAACTTTCCTAGAGTCCAATTCCTTAGAGCGTTCGCTCCTATTCACATAACGCGACCCAGAACTCCCAGAATCCAATATTTCTCGGCCACAACAGTCACCATACAAACTCCAACCGCACCATGTGCGCCAAATGTTTCACTATTTCAGGCAACCACTTGATGAGTTGTTCATGGCGTTCACCGCTCCCTTGATATTATCAGTATTATACATGGCTTCCCAACTAGGTATCTGAAACAAAACAAAGGACTCGCTTTCCCAATCAGTCAAGATCCAACACCAACACTTTCCGAAATGCAACCCCATAAACGCCCCGTAGCAATCAGCCTTCAGAATAGCCCCGTGACAGCATCTGGAACTTTGTGCTACCATCGCTTTTGAAATGTTACTGGTTGTGCTCATAGAAAAGTTCACAAAGCATGAAGAGCAGAGAGCCTGGGCCCGAGTCTTGCCGCAGCATCAATCTTCTCCATCCTCCACGATCCTCCCTATATCGTCTGACCATCTGAATTTCCCATCGTCGTTCAGACGCGTTGTACACCACCGGTGCCAAAGAGTTCCATCTTGATCCTCTCACTCGGGACACCAAAGGCTTGGAGTTGGGACTCGACATCGAGCATGAACTTTGTTGGCCCGCACACAAAATACTGTGTCTTTTTGTTGTCGGTATGTAGATCCGCCGTGCTGACTTTGTTCAAATCTGCTCGGCCCTTGAAATGGTAGTGATCTCCCTCGACCTCCTCTTTGTTTGGATGTGTGGAGAAACGGATGGCATGAATGTTCTCGTTCTTCGCGACCAGTTCATCTGTCTCTTTTTTGAAAGCTCTCACGCCCGCGTCTCTTGCGCCATGGACCCAGGTAATTGGCCTCTTTGACTCTTCTTTTGCGAGCGACTTCAAGATGCTTATCAGTGCCGTCAAGCCCACGCCGGCGGAGATCAACACAACGGGTGCATCTTTCTCTTCCTCCTTGTCATCCATGAAGAAATCTCCAAAGGGGTGTGACAATCTGACTACATCTCCAACCTTCCTCTGCTCGTGCAAGATGTTCGAGATATATCCAGGATGGGTCATGCTCGCTGGTTCCCCAATCAGGACTCCGGCTTCTTTCTTCACACTGATCCTCAGATAGTTGGTGCCAGGTGCGTCACTCAAACTATACTGTCGGGCCTGCCACACACCTCCATCGAGCTCTTCCACAAATACATTGACGCTGATGAACTGTCCCGGTTTGTAAGTCGGCAGCTTGAAACTCTGGTCCAGAGGCTCGAGATAGAAAGACGTGATCTCAGCACTCTCCTTCTCTTTGCGAGTAATCTTGAAGTCTTTCCAATCCGTCCAGTTTGTAGCAGAGTCGTAGAGTTCCTGTTCGCGATCGATCATTATGTCAGCCAGTTGCCAGTACGCCGCGCCCCCTAACTTTTTGTTAGAATACCTCTGTTATCCATTATCAAACTAGCTCTTACAGGCATCCATGATAGCATCTGTCGCCGCATCTCCCAATACCGCTTTGATGGTCTTCAATAGATTTACACCCACGAGCTCGTAATGCTCAGGCTGGATGAACAAACTAGCATGTTTGGCGCATATCAACTCGACAGCTGGGGAGAGTGCACCAAGATTATCGATGTTGGCAGCATAGGCGTAGAGGGCACCAGCAAGAGCGCGGGGCTGATGACCAGTCGCTTGATGTGTCTTATTGAAGATGTTTCTTAGGTCGGGGTGGGCGCCAATCAAGTCCTTGTAAAATCTGGTGGTGATGGTGAGGCCGTGTGCAGCTAGGACGGGGACGGTGGCCTTGATGACGGCCGCCTGTTCTGGAGTTATTGTTCGGCCCATGTTGACAACTCGGTTTGGAATGATGTGTGGCGAGAAGAGTGGTCGTAGGTAGGTTGACCGACGAAAATTGTATACCTTAGATTGGAGTAGGTGTGAGTTTGAACTGGATGATTGATGTTCTTCGGTATCTCGGTGTCTCAATGGCTCCTGATTATTGATGACCCAGATATGCTGAAGATGTCTGAATAAATGGTAAAAGGTTCAACCCGCGCTTCTGCTTTTCTTGAAATCCAGTCTAATCTTTTGTTCTTGTCTCTTGAAGCGATGATGATTATCCTTCCACATCTACCCTACCCTCTTTATACTATCCTCGCCTCGTATGACAACCGCCATTGACCATCCTCCACCGCAGCCATCCCCACTCATTCCGTCTCGCAATGGCCATTTCCGCGGGAATGCTAACACAGCTCTCTCCAGTAAGCCATAGAGTAGATGCGATTATTCACGGTTACACTTAGTTAAATGCGCATGGTGTGATATTACGTCCCATCCTGGTCCACATTCTCAATTATGGTGTAAGCACTATGCAGGTCGCACGTGGATTGACACAATGCGGAGCGGTTTTGCCCGCCGCTACGGCATATGGGAGGCACGCAATGACAAGCTGGGTGCTGGTGCCTTCAGGTACGCTTAGACGGCACAAATGCAGAGGGAACAGCCGAGTCACCGGCATATGGCATACGGTGGGCGGTATGCGAAAGTTGAGACAATGTCTTTGTGCCGATATCGTGTCCACTTGGTGCGACGCGATAACGATTTACGTGGGATTGTTGCACATATTGCATATCTACCGATACATATGTTTGATGCTGACAAGACAGGTAAACAGCTTGGAAAGCTTGCACGCGAAGGTTCTGCAAGAATTCAAGCTTTGCCTCGTAAGACTTTCTTCTTTCACACAAATTTCCCTCAAAAAAAACTAGATGCACCACGCAACGAGCCATGAGGTCACACCACTGAGTACCGACTCACAGCCTCACCGATATGCTCCGATCATGGTTCCATAATTGTCGGCGGAAGTATATTGCCGGCCAGAGGGTCCGGCCAGTCGTTCGCACGTCGGGTGATGCGAGGAGCTGGGGTTGAGGCTTCTCCGCGGCGAGTTTCGACGTTCATTCCGCAACCGAGCACGTGATTGGAAGTGTAGGAACTCAACTTTGGAAAGTGTATGCGCTTGGATTGTCACAGCGAACCCTTTTCAATCATAGATGTTGTTAATCCCGAGTGGTATTTAGAACCGCCCATAATATTGGAAACGGCATGTATTGAGCCAGCCTTTCAGGCAGAGACTGGAACTTCCAGACCTTAATGTATCATACCTATGTATTTGAATGCCGTTTCATTAGGCTTCTTTATGCACCTCACTTCAAGATACTATAGGTACTATGGATGGACATATCATGTAATCTTAGCCACTAAATCCCATCAAAATCCTCCAAAGCTAACAAGATCTGTCGATTTATTTACTCCACATAAGGTCTAAATAGATAGCAGCTCCTTCATTGAACATATTCAATCCACAAGCCACCCACGTTGTCAGTTAAATCATCAACTCTTCTTCTTGTACCCGCTTCTTTGCCTTCTTCAACGGGCACCGACAGGACAACATCTCCATACCAGAAACCCCTCTCTTGCACCTTACCCGTTTCTTCGCCATTCTGTGCTAATCGCAGCACAATCCTTCGACCATGCTTCAGACCGTCGACAGCGTGTACCCGACCAACCACAAATTCAATCTTATCTCCCTCTCTTACCCCTTGTACACCCAGGGCAGTCTCGTATGTCTTGTGTAGATCCTCCAGGGTCTCCATATCCTTGACAATGATATTGAGCTCTTTCACTCCTACCACTCCAGAAGGATGCTTCGTATTCTCCTTATCGATAGGAACTCTCAACTCTCTATCAGTAACATCGTGACAGAAAAAGGGGACCTTTCCTCTCCCAGCCTGCCCGCCAACAGGAAACGTAACACTCCATTTTACATCTTGGCCATCGAGTCTTTTCCTCTCCCCATATACTGGCTTCTCATGCGTCTCTTTCCCCGAACTCTCCAACCTTGCATAATTTTGCTCAGCAGATAAAGATGTCAGACACCAATCCGTCCATCCTTTTCGCTTGGCATCAGGACCCCACCAATGATTCTCGATACCCTCGGCATTTGCGGGTGAAGGTAGGAAACACACCAGTTCGAGGTAACATCCGTCTTGGAGGAGGATGAGTGTATTTGCGGTCAGGTTGTCGGTATGGCTCCCACCTGGGAAGAGGGTGAAATGCTCAGGGCAAAAAGAAGGGAGCAATGGCTTGGAACTTCCTGGTGACTGGGGAAGGAAGAGGACGAGGTGGTCGAGTGATGTTATGGGTGCCATTGTTGTATGTCCGTGTGGGTCAACAGAGTGAGGGCTGATCCGCTGATTTTAAGCGAAGAGTAAGTGGAAATGATGCCTACACAAGGATGGTTGGATCATCTAATATAGTTTAGTGATGGGTCACTGAATGTGTAGCTTGTATACATGCGGCAGGTCTGTAGGTGAACTCTGACTCACATGCAAATAGCGTTACCAGCGGTCTGCAGCAGTCCGTAGTTACGGGCGGTGACAAGACATTATTACGATTGAGAACCTAACTACCTACGTAGGTTCTACTAGGAGTAACTGAATTCTATGGATGTGTTTTGCATTATCCCAGAATTGAGACGAGTGGTAGCTCCTCACGTGAGCTCACGTGCCTTGGCGTATTCGACATTTTCCCCCCAAATCTAGACAATTCAGCTGATATATGCCCAAACCTATATTGTAGTCCAATCTCTTCACTGCAAATAGATGGGCTTCAAAATATTTATCTATGGAGGGTCCTCCTATCCATGGCTCTGTGTATCACGTGTACCTGCAGATGCCCAGAGGACGATGTCAACCATCACCGGTCTGATTGTGATTTAGCTGCTAATACACGATGGGAACCTAGGGGGTCGAGGAAAAAATCAAACTTAAATAGCTGTGCGGTCGAACGTGTGGATGTGCTATGAGAATGACGCTGGAGTCTCAGGGTGAATCATTCAAGATACGTCATGTGGTTTGTGCCCTCCCGAACTGAAAGCCACGCAATTTTATGGCAAGGCTGAAAAAACTATATCTTGGACATAGTTTCCTAAAAATACTAAAAGAACAAAAGAGATCACCTTACTCAGCCGACCTAGGTACACTGCCGAGCTCAGTTCCACGACGAGTATTAAGTCTGGACGAGCTGGAGCTAAACATGGTGGGTAGCTATGCGATACCACTCCATGAGGGCCCGGGGCTCTCCTAGGTATATTAGACTCATACTTCGTGGTATTGTCCTGATCATGACGAGCGTGGAGCAAGAGTTGCGAGAACTCTCCCCTCTAACGAAACCCTTCGCTATTGACCTTTCAAAGTCCTTCGACTTCCCTGCGTTCAGATTGGATCGCGAGTTACAATCTTCTCTGCCCATGAATGATGGCATATGCCCAAAGATATAGATTGTCTTATATCTACACCGGCATCGATCACTTTGCGGTATCCTCCGCTATTCGAGGGTCCACATCGTTACATGTGATCTCTGGGGGTACAGATTCGTCAACTTGGAGCCAAAGCTCATTGTGTTCAACAGTGGAGAAAAGGAGAGAATTCAGTGTTGCAAGCCAATCCCAAATCACAGTGATTCATAAGGGGCTGAACAAATTTATAAAGAATGGCAACTCATCATCGTGTAGATTGAGAAAGAGTGAGTACGTGGGAGGAAATCGGAACATACTCGAGATTGTAACGAAGAGAGGCCCCTGGGAGGCAAAGGGAGTCAAGAGGACGCTACACCGTTGGCTTGAGGCTACTTGGATCAACGTATGCTAGCGCTCGACTAGTTTCATAAGAGCTACAATGAACACGCCGACAAGGGTTGTATGGATGAGCATAAAATGGGTGGAGATGGAGCAGAGTCTAGGAAGAAATATTTTGAGCGCCGAGGTTGTGTGAGCTGCTTTCTCCTTGATGAGTAGGTAAGGTTCGGTAGTTTTGCTCTTTTCGTAAGGTCTCTCCCAATTCCACCATTGTGGTCTTACAAAGAAAAGATTGCCTCAATTAATTTGTAGTCACTGGTTAGGAATTCTAGCCAAATAGCTAGCTTTGTAGGGAGAGTAAATGCAAAAGGGAACAAGGAGAAATATGCTTGTACATGAAATAACACTATCAGCTACCCCAAAACTGACATAATACTAGGTATTTCAATTGCATATCAACTCCCGCCATGTACTGATACTTCAGTTCCATTGTCTGTAGGTATTTGCCCTTGACCACTCCAGGTGGAATGGTGTAATTCTGCACCAATTAGTACAATATATACTTGCAGACTGACAAGCTACTTGGAAATGGCGATTATTCCTAGAGCTTTGGAGATCTACACCAACAAGTCAGTGACCAAATTAGAACACAGTCCCATGATTCGTTACAAAGCAAATCCTGGATCTATAGGTGGATGAATATCTACAATGTGTTAAACTTGATTGAAGAATATTCAACCTACCATTCGATTCGTAGGCAACTGGAAATTTGACCAAATATTCATCTATCGGAAGATTCGCCTCCACAGAGTCAACCTTTAGATGTACGCACTGCACCCGGTGTGACCAAAACAGTGGGAGAGTGATCAAATGCTGCATATCTGTGCAAAAACCCATGGTTGTTCATTTCAAATCACGACAACCTCATGTTTGATCACACAGTTGCCACTTTTGAACATCCAAGGAATCTGAACACTCCGCCTCTCTCTTACAGCCGTAGATCTCCTTGGAGCACTCCAAGTATAGATCATGTGGTATAAGTGAGCCATTTGGGGCTAGTTAAAGAGAGCAGTGGCGTATCTGAGCCTCTAGTCTCGTGTCTAATTATACTTATACCCAACTTGTATTTCGAAGATCGGATTGAACAAGTGTCAGAGCAAGCACCGGTCTCTGGGTTACATAAAATTCATATAGAAATCTTTCCTTGTCTATCAGAGTTTGATCTGAACGATGCTATCCTAAGTCATCGGTGTAAAAATTGCTACCCCACACCTACGGTTCAAACTCCACCAAAATCTGCATCTCAATCACAGTAATCGTGAAATATGGCGGCTCTGACTGTCTGATCATTATATTGTTCTCAAACAAGAGGCCTATATTCCGCTTTGAAGTTACTCGGATAACCTTCCTAAATGAGCGAGTACGATGAATGTAGTGGGGCTAGCTGCACGTCGCTGCTTAGCTTCAATATTTAATCCGAATTTCAACAACCATTTCGAAATACACATGAACACTTCCTTCCACCCAACTCAGCTTCGTGAACTCGTGTTATTTAGAAGCATTTGTTGCACTCTGCTATAGTTACTTTTTGCATTTCCTCATCCAAAATGCCGGACGTACCCGAGGACCGTGGCTCACTCGTGAACCGCCAGCTCCCTGAGATGGTGCTCTCAACAGCAGACAACCCACTCACGGTTCCTCTACCTCCACCACCTACCCTTTCGTCAGCTCAAAGGGCACAGTATAGATTCCAGGTCAAAGGAAACGCAATAGGTGTGTAAATGTTCATGTTAAACCCAGCAGCCATATTCAGGGAGCCTCTTTTAAGCCCCCTGCCCCCTATTCTCTGCCTCCCATGACCCCACTGGCTATTTCTGGCCCTCACCACAGCATTACAATTGATAAAAGAACGTACATTGACCTTTTAAGTCACCGGTGGTGCTGGGAATCTCGCACTAGAAGCCGCACGTGCATTACTAGAGCATGGATGTAGTGGCCTGTCACTGTGGGATTTGAATCCCGACCAAGCATTCGAATCAGTAAAGACGCTGCACGCCTCGTTTCCAGACCGGCGAATCATGACTGAGGCCGTGGACGTTCGAGATGCGGAGCAGGTTGCTGCGGCTATTGAATCCACTGTCAAAGTGCTTGGGAGTGTTGATATCCTGTGTTGTTTCGCCGGCATCGTAGGCTGCACGCATGCTATTGACATGTCACCCGAGGAATGGAGACGCACTCACGACATCAACCTGACTGGAGCGTTTCTGTGTGCCCAAGCCTTTGCCCGACAAGTCATCTCACAAGGGACTTCTGCCAGCGTAGTCTGTAAGTTTGCATGCGCCTTTCCTACTGGCACAGTGCCCAAACTTTGAACTCTTGACTCATTTTGCAACTCCCGATGCAATCCCCAGCATATCAGCACCAAACACTCGTTCATCTACAGCGGCGCCCTCCTCTCACTCTCTCACTCTTATTCTCTCTTACACCCAGCGCATCTGGATATTACTTAGTACTCCGCTCGTGTCTCGTATACCTTTATTACACACCCGCATCCCTCACCATCCTATCCTTAATTCCCCGACTCTGCCTCACCACCAACTAACACCCCCAAAGTCATAGCCAGCATCTCCGCACACCACACCAACTACCCACAACCTCAAGCCGCCTACAACTCCTCCAAGACGGCACTCCTCTCGCTCTCCCATTCTCTCGCCGCAGAATGGACACGCTACGGCATCCGCGTCAACACCATCTCTCCAGGGTACATGGACACCATCTTGAATGAAGGTGCTGGGCTGGAGAGAGCCAGGGAGATGTGGAATAAGAGGAATCCCATGGGTAGAATGGGTGATCCGTGGGAGTTGACTGGGCCACTTGTCTTGTTGTGTGGGAATGGGGGGAGGTATATTAATGGGGCAGATTTGGTGGTTGACGGTGGAGCTATGGTATTCTGAGGGCCTGAGATGGAGAGATATTGATCAGATTGGTGATGGTCTGTCTAGCAACATCCCGATCCACTTCTAGAGACCGCAAATCGTTAAAAGTGCTATTTGAAATCATTTGAATTTGAACATGGTCACCACCGGTCTTCCAAACTCTTAGTGGCACTATATATACCACCTACCCCTCCTTAATCTGGCTACTCGCCCACCTACCCTATCAGACAACCCCACAGAAACAGCGCCAACCGGCTCTCCAGGACACACATCTCCAATCCTGACCTGGACATCCTTCAACAAAGCCGCCCTCTCCAACCCATGCAAAGTTGTTCCACCCGCCGGAGTAGGGAGATACGGATTTAGCAGTGTCATACTCGATGCAAATCCGATGATATCCGGGGCCAGCGTGATATACTTGAGCACGAGTCCCGTATACGCTGCAATCTGTAGAACAATAGAGGAAACCAGTAACGCCACAAACCACGGCCAATTCGCTTTATAAATCGGATCCATGGGCGTGCGCGTCGTTGCGCTCGTTCCATTAAATCCCATGTACATATCCTGATCTTTCAAACTGGTCAAATTTGCCGGTAAGTTTCCTCCCAGCGCTGCCGTCCCGTACGTTGCTTGAAAAAAGCTGTTCCACAGCATCGTTAGCCGTTCGCCTAGAACGGATGCAGGAACGGTATATAGATCAATGTTCTCGTAGTTGACTCCGATAAAGTTCCACGGATTTAATAGCCATCTTTCCATGTTGGAGGAGCCGCGGCCTCCGGCGTCTGAAACGCCAAAGTTGTCTACGGAGGGGAAAAAAATCATTAGATTGAATGTTATGACGCCCTTGACGATGCTGTTAGTACCGTTTGTGTACGTGTCGTCTAGCAGGTCCAGTTTGCGGATAGCATTTGCTTGACAAGTGGTGTTGTCGCAGCCAATAGCTGCTTCGATGTATTCAAAAGAGAGATTGCAAGTGGCCATTGAGATGTTCAAAGTGCTGTCTATGGATTTGAGGGTGATAGCGCAGGGATAGGTGGTGCATCCACTGTCTGTGTAGTTGAGCTTCCAGGTAGCGGTGGCATTTCCGTACTTAGATTCGTTTTTGCTCATTTCGCGGTTTGAGTCGCATGTAATGTCCCATTGCCGGGCTTTGATTGTGAAGTTGCTTTCGCCTGATTGGGGATGAATACCAGCAACTGGTATACCAATCAAGGAAGCGTATGTAACGTTCTTGGTGTGGTCAACAGTCTTCCATGGGTCACTCGTGCTGTTGGCTACCGAACGGTAGGTAGGAATTTTAACGTTTCCCCAGAGATCCATTGGAGTAGCCTGGTATTTCCCACTGCTAAGAAGAGCAGCAAGAAATAGCGATGTAAAAGTACTTCGACCGCTGTTTGCAGAACTGGAACCCGACAGGAATGTGCCCTCTAGAGAAGCGGGATCGAGATATTGGAAGGTGTCATTCCCATAGCTAAAAGCCCTTTCTTCACCTAGTAGCCGAAGTGCTGATTGGCCACCTAGAGGAGACAAGAGCCATATCAAAGTCATGAGAAATCCCAAGATGGACCACGAACGGAGCAACAACTGGCGTTCCAAAGCGGAAAAAAGCGATGTGCATCCAACCAATTGTTCCAGCCGGCCTAATGAGATGCCTCTTTCTGCTCGGTAGAGTCCAACGTGTTTGAAGCATCGGCCCATGAGAGCAGCGAATACGACAGGGAAAATGGTGGGAGAAAGGAGGAGTGTTTGGTGGAGATGAAGGCCATAGGCGGATATTTTCTTTCCATCGAGTCGAGCAGCGATCAGAGCAAGCGCTAAAATGAACGTTAAGTTGACGATGGCTCATCATGCTCCGCAAAACTTACCAATGAACATGACAGGCAAAGATGCAAATATTGCATCAAAGAACATGATCATCATCCTCCATGGTGTAAGTCTCGCAACCGGTTCTGCATGGGTCGGCCAATTCTTTATCAGCGACTGATGTTCTGCAGATAGCGCTCTCGGGCCTCCAGCCTTGAAATCCGATGGTGGTGGTGACCCAACCGGAGGAGCATAGTTATGCTGCTGATAATCGTGTGAATACTGCGTATTCTGCAACTCGAACCCATCTGCATTCCTAACTCCAACGTTCAGTGGAGCGTAACCCATCTAGCCGTTTACCAAATCACAGTCTTTCTTTTGAATAATATTACGAGGGTAAGAGAAAAGGAAGTATGAAAAGGCCAGTCGTGAAAGTTGAGCCGTGTGGTGGAGGAGGGGAACCGGGCGTCTCATGGTTTAAAGACCAGCCCAATTCTGGATGTTACAGGGCTGGGTAGTGCCGGTCACTTCCCTGTCTCAAAAGCTTACATTAGTTCAACCTTGCGTTCTCACAGCCCCAAAAATTCTCCACCAAGCGCTCTGCTGTGTAATAAGGTTGATCCTGAAACTACCCGCACAATGTGCGACGGGGCCTGTGCTGTCGCCCTAAGTAAGGGTCTGATTGGATAATCTTTTTCAGTTTTGGACGCCTGTGCATGGAAGCTTAGTTCGATACCCGATGCCGCTCAGCCTCACCGCCGATCGCACCATCTCGACTTGCTACCTGCCTCCTTTTTCCTCTGAGTGAACTTGACACCGGGGTATTGAGGTATGGTGTTGATTCAGATAAGCATTAAAGCAAACCATGAGCTTGAAGTGCAATATATGTGGTATGTACAATGTAATCTTGGCATGGCTAGTCGCGTCTCACGGAGGGGAGGCCTAATAAACACACGGCACATCAGCGCGACCACGATTGCCTGAGAACAGTTGAAAGGGGTGTTGATTCAAACAAGTCTATTACACTTAAGACAAAGTGGACGGGAAAATTTAACGGACTGTTCATTCAGAATCACTCTGTACATCCCCATCCCATCCAGAAGCCTCTTACCATACTTTCCTGTCCTTCCTTGTAACCATACGTCCAGTCCAGTCCGGTAACATAAAACTCCCATATCCCAATTGCCGATCCATCTATATCACAAACGACGAAATAACGCACTCAGATCTCTGTATATAAAAGTGGAGAGAAGGGCCAGATATCCTCCCCGGACGAGTCCATACATTGCGCCGGGTCCTCCCAAGCTCCCTGCCAGAGACCGTAAATCATCCAATCCTCCTATATAGGCAATTTGGTCCTGCAAAAGCAAAGGAAGACGTATAAAACTCGCTCGCTGCGGTTGTATAAGGCGGTTGAAAGCAACAAGAAAAGACAACAAGAAGCAGGAGAAAAGAAAGAACACAAAACGAGCAAAATGCCACCGCTTATGCCAGATTCAAGCTCCATGAACGCCATATTGCAAACGTGAAAAGACGAATAGAAATGGATGTTGAATGATGATTGGTTACCGCAACCAAGGTGAGCCTCTCCTCCCACCACTTCCTGCACTCGATCCTCCTCTGCCTTCCTCTAAACTCCTTCGGGAACCGGTACCAATCTCACTCATTTGGAAGAGTAGAGGTTCGTCATCATCCACAGGCGCTTGTCGGCTCGAAAAGTTGTACCGACTTTGTCTTTCTGTTGAGCTTGTAATACCTGTCGCTAGGTTTGTAGAGGAACCATTGTGGGACGAGAGGCCGCCGCGGCCACGACTACTTCCAGAATATGTTCCGCGTCTCGCGGGTAGATCAGAGGTGGACAAGGGTCGAGGCAAGTCATCTCGAGACCCAGGACTCAGAGTATCGCGGGATGGTGTTTCACGGCTGGAGCTGGCAAGAAGCTCGGTCTGGGCAAATAAACCGCTCGAAGTAAGATCACCGGCTGTCAAGATTCGTTGTAGGTCTCTTTCACGGTCAACTTCTTCAGTGGGCATACTTGCTGAGCGTAAGCCAAAGAAATCGGGTTCGTCCTCGATAGCGCGGTTTTGCTGAGCCACTGAGCTAGATCTTCGAACGTAATTCCAGGGCCGAGGGGAAGTGGGTATGTCAATGGCATTCGACCCTTGCTCGTCGCTCTCGCTCCGTTCCTGGACGCCTATGGCTTCGAGCTCGCGAGGTGGGTGGGCAGGCCGACTGCGACTCCGTCGCGGTTCGTATTCAATAATGCTATTAGCACTAAGACGAGATGGGATGGCGGGCGTATGTGGCGTATGTGGCGAGATGGGTTTACCTGGAGATGATGAAGTAGATATCGAGGTGCCAGCAATCATCTGTGGAACATTGGACAACTGACGGCTTGACGATGAGGAAGAGCGATGGAGCAGCATGGATGAGGAAACAGAGTCTGAAAGTGCTGCGTGTGAGTCTCTCATCCGCTGATACTTATTAAGCTGCGCGGTCGTGCGACGCATTGTAGCATCTCGTGATGCGTTGTCGCTCCGATTGAAACTTTTGAGATCTTTCTTTTGCTCCAACAATTTTAGGAAGTCGGAGATATTTTCATCATCCGTCTTCAACGAGCCGGAGCTTGCACCTTCCCCTTCGTTGAGAATATCTGACCCAGGCTGTTGTAACGATGCGACACTCCCCCTACCGCTGCTGAGATTATCGTCTTCGGTTTTACTACCACCTCCAGAAGAAAATCTGCTCCGTCTATGGCCGAAACTGCTGCTATAGCGAGCAATAGGCGCGGGCTTGGGTGAGCTGGAAGCCGAAGAAGCAATTGCCGTCTCATTGGGGAGCGACGGGGCTCTTAGAGCAGCTTGTGGAAGTGCGTTTAGCGATGTTCGATTGCGCGGTTGAGTAAGGGTAGTGGGGGTAGAAGTCCGCCCAAGTGAACTGCTTGGACGTCCAAGCGAGCTTCCTGGAGACGGCGGGACCATAGGACCAGGAGCAGGGGAAGAGGACAGTGAACCAGCCTTGAAAGGTTGAAAGGAAACAGAGGTTCGTCGCTGATATGGTGGTACTTCTGCCGATCGCAAAGAAGACTTGGAGCTTTGCACGACCCGATGATTTGGGGGAAGCTTCTGTGGAGGCGACTCGGTCGGTGACGATGAGGGCATGTCACGTGCGGCACGTAGTGCGGACATGGGACTGGTGCCCGTAGGAGGCCCGACTTGGTGGAAAGTGGACATACTTCCATACGCTTGACCTAAATCTGGCGTGCCTTGCGAATGCATCCGATTTACAGGGAGCGACCCGGGCACCCCAGCAGCTTCTCTGTTCACTTGTTCAAGATATGTATCATCAAGGCCCATGAAATGAGAGCTCAACATGGACTCGGAGTCGTCTATGCTGAACTCACAGTTGGTGCGATACTGGGCCGAGATGCAAAGAGGGCCAACAGGGGAGTTTGATGGTGGGAAGACCTGAGTCTCTGTAACGCCGTCTGACGATGGATACAACGGGATGCTCAAGGTATCAGGCCGGGGGCTTTTGAAGTCGCCGTTCGAGATTCGATAGTTCAGCTTCAAGGATGGGTGGTTTGCAGGCAACTTCGCCAGGCTCTTGTTGTACTTGAAGGCTGGTAGGAAGCGGAGATAGGCATATAACGAACGAAATAGAACCACTGCCTTCTTGTAGACATTCGGCAACGGTTCCTTGAGTTCTGCGGCGCGCACTGATGACTTGTCTCCCACATGAATCTTCCATCGCTCGAGTACGAGCTGGGTGGACTTGCCCACACGACTCGGGGGTCCAGACGTGGACTCGACGGGCACGTTCAGCGCGTCCGATACATTCCATCTTTTGCCCTGGTCATCGTGAATGACCAATGTCTGTCTATGCCCCAAACCCTTGATGTCCAAGTATACCTCGATGCAGAGGGAGGGGTGGTTGCCGTTCACCGCGTCCATCGTCTTCCATTCCATGAGGTCCTGGAATAGGACGTCAGTGTCGTCGAGCACGACGTTGAACTGCAGAGAGGTCAGCGCATTGCATAGCTAAGGTGGGGCAATGGAGGGACCACGTACCCATTTGTTCTGCCGCAGCTCCCCGGCCTTGTTGAAGCTCTGGGGCAGCAGTACTCTCGAGGATACAATGGTAAGTGCGGCCTTTGTAAAGAAGTTCTGCGGTGGTCAGCCCAAGTTGTTTCAGATGCGGCGCCGCGGTACGTACCTGTATTACTTGGTTTACCTTCTGGTGGTTCTTCTCCGCCTCCACCACCTGCTCGGAGCGAGTTACCATCTCGCCGTCGCCGTCGTCGGCTCCCCTATCGCTGTATGACGCGGATTCAGAGTAGGGTGAGGATCGCTCGGAATGAGGATCCCGCTGGTTGTTTGTTCGTGTAGGATTTGTCTGGAGGTTGTTGGCCGCCGAGGCCGTTCTCGGCGAGGGACGAGGATGTGCGTGTGCGTGCATGGCGGGGGTGGCCTCCTGCAAGATCAGGGGTCGCAGGGAGGGTCCGGGGGCGGTGGGCAAGGCTGCAGGTGCGGGTGAGGCGATTACGGTCGTTGGGGTTGGAAAAGGCGAATACTGATGGGCGCCATCACGAGAGCAGCGGGCGGCGGGTGTCTAGTCAAGCAGCGCTGCGGGACAGTCAAAGAAGTCTCTCAGCAGACTGGAGCACGCGAGGGTGGTCTTGGAGGGAACCTAGGCAACAGCCATGGTAGGTGGTGGTGTTCTACAGGGTGTTTTGCAGCGCTCGCAGGCCTCAGGCGAGGAGATAAGGTTGAGCTCCGCACGGGTGGCGGCGATTGGGTTCGGTCGACACGTTGTCGAGCCGGCAGCTCAGGACACAGCAGACGGCGAGCGGGGGTGGGCGTGATTGATGGCGCAGTGAAAGAGGGCTGGGAGGGACGCCAGCGACAGGAAGCTCATGTGACTCTTCTGGGGTGCGTGATGCTTCCGGGCTTATGACTGATAGGCAAGATGACCAGCGACCAGGAGGGGAGGCGGTGGCGGCAGCACAGAAGATGGCCGGGGGGACAGACGGCGATGCAAAAGGAGAGTCAGGCTGGGAGGAATAAAAAGGACGTTTCGCGGTGGACGAGTAGGTGGATGCGATGCGGTGATCACGAACAGCTCTCTCGCCCTCGTCTGGCGGCAAGACCTAGCTCTAAGGTTTGCGCTAGCGGTGGCTCTCGTTCTTTTCATTCGGAACGGTTAATAACGTGTTACGCACAAGAGGATCAGACACACTAGGCCAGACTTGGTCTTGCGCTAGCTAGAGTCAGCTAGCACCATTGCCAGTCTAGCTCTATACTGCTAGGTATTCACTTGGCGTTTCGTTACCTTTTGTAACGTCTAGGCCCGAGTGGGCTTCGTGCCGAGCCCGACGTCAAAGCACGACAACGGGCGGCTTTTTTCCCCTCGCGCAGCGGCGCATTTCTAGCAGCCCTCTCCTCGTAGGCGGCCACATGTAGGTCCCAGAAGGGCGCGCTGCTTGATGTTCCCCTGCCTGGGGACGTGGACTCCCCACAGCCTCGTCCCGACAAACCTTGACCGGTGATACAAGATCCACTTCAAGCTTCGTGTGCCACTGCGGGCATCTGTCGTGTCTGGACGGCATGAAGAGTGACTTGTCCACCCGCGAAAGGTGCCATTGGCCTGGCGATTGCATCAACGTGCCAACATGGCATCCTCATCGCTGCCTACTATTCAACAGCACGTTGGACGGGGCAGAGGGAAATGCTGTGTCACGACTGCCTCTCTCAGCTCTTCCGATTGGTATGGTTCAGCCCCACTGTGCAACCTTTGCCTGATATTTCTGCAGCGGCCTAATCTTCCCCTGTGGGCTTCGCCAGAAACATGCGGGGAATCGTCTCTGAAGAAGAAAGCCGCAAGTTCGTCCAAGGCATCAATTTGTTCAATGGAAGCCAGTTGGTATTTTACGGACTCATTGGGCGTTGTTCCAATGCCATTGGTGCATCCACCAAGCCTCTGCATCGTACCTACATTAGATACAGCCAAAATCGCTTCCCTGCAGCATTGAAGCGAGGTCCGAAGACTCGAGTATCTCGCATGCAGTCGTCTACTAAGACTTGGTTTTTCAGGCATCTCCGCCGGGCGAACCTCCCATGCTGATGCCTGGCACCTTGACCGGCCTAAGAGAACCAGGGTGTTGAAAGGGTGCTGTTCGATGCCCCCATAGCCGACGACGCAGGCTATTACATTGGCGTTCTTGTATGTTCTTAAGCGCCCAGAAGATCCGTGTGTCGTTGGGATGAGCCTCCAACCCTCAAAGCATCTTTTTACACCGCAGCAGCATTCCCAGCTTAAGCAAAATGCCATTTACTAGCGGTTTTAAGTACTCATATAAGTCGTCTAAGAATTGGATGTTTGGGAACTCGGGTTGGGCTATATCGATGAATCATGGGAGATCCCTTTCTGCTGCCAATTGTGCAAGTACTTCGCATATGTTCTCGGGGTATATGTGAGAATTTTGTCGTTAGCCTGCTTAGGCGATTGCGATTGTTGGTCTAGGCATACCTGTTGACATTCCTGGTCCGAATATATGAACGAATATCGTAATTCATCCATTAGGTTGAAGGTAGTGATCCGGTGCAAATGAGCTTGGGTGTGCAGTAGCAGGACCCAGTGCGTAATCTGCACCTTTTCACTTCCAGTAGAACATCTGATCAAGGTTTTCTGAAGGAATGATGAGTAAAAGCAGGCCATTTTACGAATCATGGATTTACAGTATAGTGTCTAGCGCCTTGAGGTGAAAAGGAGCTCTACCGTTCCCCAAGCTTTCCTTCACCGCCAGACAGTGGAGAACATCCGTGCCGTGCATATGTATAGGGCCGGGCTGATCTCCCGGCAGCGCCAGCTCTTCTGTGGCTT
Source organism: Amniculicola lignicola CBS 123094 (assembly GCA_010015725.1). Classification (NCBI taxonomy): domain Eukaryota; kingdom Fungi; phylum Ascomycota; class Dothideomycetes; order Pleosporales; family Amniculicolaceae; genus Amniculicola; species Amniculicola lignicola. Next base: position 194,942 of record ML977614.1, on the reverse strand, counting down.
CGATAGACCGTTGAAGCCATCGTTGCGTGCCAGTGCATCCAGCAACTCCATCTTGTGGTGGTCGAGGTCGTACGAGTAGAGTAGTGATGTTGAACATGCTCCATGGAACGATGGGCGTGGAGGGCCAGCAACCCTGATTGGTTCACGGCAATGGAACTTGAGATCCGCGCACACCTGCAATTGCCATCCTTCCGAAATCCCCCACCACGACGGCAGCGAGCACAACTCCATCAACGCGTCTCCCCTCCTGTCCGCAAGCTCCAGGCACTTCCCAAGATCTTTGTAGCCCCTTTTCGACGCTTGCGACCGCGGTCCTCGCCCTCCAGCTCGCTATCTCCGTGCTCGGAGCTGCATCATAGACATTCCGCGCCCCTCACCACACTCCCCCGTTTGCGCGTTGCTGGGTATGGGAAGTCTCTTCCTCGCCGAGAAGCTGTGACTCACCTGTGTAGGACCTAATCCGATCTCGTTTGCCGCTTCCATTCCCGTCATCACGCCCACGCACACCTCAACGTCGCATCCATTCCAATCTTGCCACAGACACCTCCATCAACAGCTCACATCCACCTCTTTGGTCACGGAACTTTGCACGACCGTAGTCTTGCATTTTATTTCCCGAACGACACGCCACGATTGTTGCCGCGCCGATTATCGCCCCCCGCATCGCCGGCTGCACACCTGCGACCGGTGCCGTTACCCCCAAGGAGTCTTCCTCAGCTTCGCCTCAGGCACCTTTAAACAGGCTTTGATCCCCTGAGGTCATAGCGAGGTGCTATTTGCCGAAGCAGTAGGAATACTTCATACTCCTGTCGGCACATGAGTGGATACCTCTGGAAATACTATCTCGAGGATGATGTCGACAACTTTCGGCATGTCTTGGAGAACTCCGCGCATGCGGTGCGCCCGGGAACACAGAAAGGCTTTGCTGGCTGGCAGGGAGGAGGCTTTGGTGCCGCTGTGAATAGCAGCCCGGGCAGTTATAGCGCATCCCCCTCGATGAGCACCAGAGGCAAGAAGGCTATGAGCCACAGCACCGTATCTTTGACACGCGCGGACATCAACAGCCGTGATGGATCTGGAATGACCATCCTCCACCATGCAGCATCCTCTTTGGCAGATACTGCACTTGGATTTGCGCAGGCGCTTCTAGAGCATCCTTTGACGGATCTATATGCCCAGGACGCCGAGAACGGTTGGACTTCGCTCCATCGAGCCTTTTACTTTGGGAACATCGCCATAGCTCGGCTCATTCTAAGCCGGGATGCGCGGGACATCCTTGGCCACGGTTCTACTGGATTCAATCAATATGCCAGGGGGCTTGTCAAGATCAAAGACAAGGAAGGATATGGCCCTCTAGATCTTTTTTCCATGACCATTAAAGACCGAACCCTACGGCCAGAAGAAGACTCTCCAGCAGAGGAGGATTCGGACGATGAAGTCGCACGTGGAGACAGTGGCGACCGAGATGAGGAGACGCGCAGGACTATTGTAGCACCATCAGTGCTACTCAAAGGCGACGAAGTTTTCACCTTTGGGAGCAACAAGAATGTCACCCTCGGCTTTGGGGACGAGGATGATCGCCAATTCCCAGAACGCATAACGTTAAGGAGGCCGGATCATCTGCTCCAGCGATTTTACTGCGAACACAAGGAGAAGCAGAAGCAAATGCTGGCCTTGTTCAATCTACCTTTTCCAGGTTCCAGCACTGCTCCACTCAAAGTCATTACTGAACTTCCTATCCACATTCGCAATACACGACTTGTCATTCAAGACGTGCAAATGTCGAAACTACATACGGCTGTTTTGACTACGGATCCAGTTTCCAATCTCTACATGTGTGGTCATGGTCCTGGGGGTCGCCTAGGAACAGGAAATGAAACGACAAGATATCAATTCACGTGCATTGAAGGAGGTGGACTGGGGCAGAAGAAGATAGGGGCTGTTGCGCTTGGGCAGAACCATACTTTGGCTACAACTGACGAAGGGGAAATCTACTCTTGGGGCAACAATGCATTTGGACAACTTGGGTATTCCCTTCCAACTCCCAATATCAAAGATGACGATCCAATGTCCACAATCCCCCGCCAAATCTTTGGTCCTTTGAAACGAGAAATAATCACCGGCATTGCGGCTTCACGGATTCATTCCGTCGTACATTCTGCCACCTCTCTGTACACATTTGGGAAGAACGAAGGCCAATTAGGGATCGTGGATTCTGATGCACGTTCCTTGGACATGCAAATCATACCGCGGAAGATTGCTGCATCTCTCTTCTCCGCACCAATCATGTCGGTGTCGGCCATTGATGGTGCTTCAATCTGCCTACTAGAAAACCACGAAGTTTGGGTATTTGCGAACTATGGGTATACGAGGCTAATTTTTCCATTGGACGGCTTCACCAACTATTTCCTCAAGGAGAGTTGGCTGGCCACCAAGTATGATACAGCTCCAAACAAGATTAGTAAGATTGCCTCAGGTGGAGATACTGTCTGCGCTCTTTCCACTTCTGGAGAAGTGTTTACTGTTGCCGTGAGTAGGCGCTCAGAGGCCAGCTCTGATACCACCACTTCAACCACAAATCCAAAGCAAATCCGGAGTGCCTTGTCAGTCCCCTATCGGATCTGGTCTGCAAAGAGAGGGCATATGGCTGCACGAGATGTAGACGTCGACCAAGACGGCTCTATCATCCTGACAACGGAAGTGGGCAGTGTTTGGAGGCGGACAATACGAGCCACTTTCAAGAATGCGACCGCTGCTGCCAGTAGTGATGTGAGGCCCAAAGACTATAAATTCCTCCGGGTGCCTGGCCTTACTCGCGTTATTGCTGTCAGAGCCTCCGCTTTTGGTGCATATGCCGCAATTCGAAAAGATTGCGATGTTACAAGGACCCAGATAGGAGTCGATCAGCCGAGATTATGGAGCGATCTCTCACCGTTGCTATCATTCAACGATCTGGCCAATTACGAGGAAGCTTCAGATGATGAGGACCCTGCCCCTAGGTTTTGGCAGCGTCCTTCGAATGAACAATCCCTCCGCAAGCGATCCTTGAAATCGAAAGATTTGGAGACCGAAGTCGGCGAAATTCTACGTCAGAGCCAACTATCCACCGAATTTTCATACAACATGGAATTTGCAACTACGCGCTCAGAGGTTCGCATTCCTGTTCATGAATCCATCATGTCTGGACGCAGCCGCATCTTTAGAAGGGCAATGGTCAATTTCCGGCAAAGCGATGAAGGCCTGTATGAACTTTCAGATATCTTGTCCATCAAGCATAGTTCTGGGAAGATCGCTGTTGTCTTTCAAGATCTGGACTTCCTTACGGTCTTTAATCTTGCTCAGTATGCATACACCGATACAGTCGTGGATTTCTGGAATGTGGCGCGCGCATTTCCAAACATGGCCTCCAGATATTCTGCGACGCGGATTGAACTCATGAAAATTGCCTCGCGACTGGAGCTTCGACGACTTGAACTTTCTGTACGGCAGATGGTACGCCCTGGACAATGTCTGGACGCCGATATGGTGATGGCCGTCAAGGATTCGTCGTTTTTCCAAAGTGGCGATATAATCATTGAACTTGCAGATGGCGAGATGACTCTCCACTCTGATATCCTCTGCCAACGTTGTCCGTTCTTTGAAGGGCTTTTCCGAGGCCGTGCCGGGGGTCAATGGCTTGCTGGAAGGCGCACCGAGGAATCCAAAGTACGTATAGACCTCACGCATGTTGAAACACAATTGTTTGAACTTGTTGTCCGTCACATCTACACCGACGCCGGCGAGGAGCTCTTTGATGATGTAACGAGCGAGGACTTTAATGATCTTTTAGCTCTTGATGAGCTACTTGATCATGTCATGGATGTCATGTCTGTGGCTAATGAGCTGATGCTGGATCGATTGTCTCAAATTTGCCAAAGGCTCATAGGACGATATGGTATGTATTGTAATTATTGGCATCCTTTCCCGATGCTAATGTAGTAGCCAACGCTCGAAATGTCTGTTCCCTCCTTAACGCCATTGCGCCCAGCTCCGTTGCCGAATTCAAGGATGCTGCCTCTGAGTACATTTGTCTTAGCTTAGAGGCCGTCATGCAGAATGGGTAAGAGTTACTACATGAAAAATTGCACATCTTAGTGCTGACAATGGCGTAGATCTTTGGACGAGCTAGATCCTGACCTTTTGCAAGAGCTTAATCAAGTCGTGCGTGCGAATCAGCTTGCATGCTTACCATTTGCAAGGAGCGGTCGAGCAGAGTCCCTTTTGTTCGACAAGTACCCAGAACTTCCAGAAAAGCTCGAGCAAGGGAAGCGCGCGAAGATTGATGCCATTGTACTCTCCAACAAATTTGCAACCAACGATGGATCTGTATCAACTTCTCTCCGTGCACAAAGCCTAGAGGAGCTTTCATCATCCCCCCTCAGGCAACGCAATCGTAGGAGGGCTTCTCGAGAGGGCAAGGGGAATACCGAGAGCCCTTTTATTCATCCAACACTTAAAGAGAAAGATTCATTGCAAGATCTGATGTTTGAAATGTCTGATGGCGAGGAGGGAGATGAAAACAACACCCGCAAAATCACCCCCCCACGATTTGGCGAAATATCAACCGCGAAACATGCCACTCAAACTCCTATCGGTTCGTTAGAAGACTGGTCCGAGGCAAGAACAGAGATTCGCAGTTTATCCCACAGCTTGCGTGTCAATCGCGATAGCGATGTGCCAGCTATGACCTCTCCAGTCTCTCCAGCCACCCAACAAGTTAGAGCATCAGGCCGTCCATGGGGCGCTGCGCCATTGGCTGGAACAAAACTCGATCTCCGGGATATCATGGCTCAGACTTCCACAGACAAGCCGTCAAACTTGACCCTTGGGCTGTCGCTCCAGGAGAAAGAAGAAAAAGCTGCTAGGGCGGCGAAATTGTCCCAGAAAGAGCGAAAACGGCTCCAACAAGTTCAACAACTAGGACAACCTTCCCTAGTGGAGAAACCTCAGCCACTACCTCTCACAGTATCTCCTTGGCAGGCGGCATCACATAGAAAAGTCACCCCAACAACAATACCAGTCTTAGCGTCTCCATTGCCACCTTCACGTATCCCGAGTGCTCCTCAGCTTACGATGCGCCAAACGATCGCCAACAATGGAGCCACGTCGAAACAGAGGGATAAACAAACACCACAACAAAGCCGATCCGTGTCTGGGAGCACACAGACAGCTCAGAACGGACCTATGCCTGTCTTTGAGAGGGGAATGTCTGTCTCAACAACACCAATTCCTACCCCTCACTCAGTTCGACATATACCACTTCCTTCTCATTCTCCCATCTCGCCCAGCCAACAGCTTTCTATGAACGAGATTCTCTCTATCCAACAAGCAGAGAAAGACTATGTAAAAGACGCAGCAGCTAAACGTAGTCTGCAGGAGATACAACAAGAACAAGAGTTCCAACAATGGTGGGATCTGGAGAGCAAGAGGGTAATGCAAGAAGAGGAGCAAAAGAAGCGGGCGGATGAGAGAGCGGCAAAGGCTGGTCGTGGGAAGAGCAAAAATAGGGATGGGAGGTGCAAGGTGCAAGCCAAGGAGAAGAAGAATGACGAGACGGATGACGGGAGGGGCAAGGAGAATCGAGATGCCAGTCGCCCGTTGCTTGCTCAGGAGGCTGCAGCGTCACCAAATTCAACACCGACACCAACACATGATAGTAACAGTCGGGGTAGAGGTGGGGCCCGTCCGCACAGAGGTGGCAGAGGTGGTGCGAGAGGAGGTAGAAGCCAGGGAACTGGGAGGGGTGGAAGAGGCGGTTTTCAAGCAGCCCAGGCAGCGGTGAAGGATGACGCTCCATGATTGTACATACACAGGATTTTTTATTGACGTGTTTTGCATACCCGCATTCTTGTATTTTTTGCACAGACGCTAGACGCCCATAGGCTTGTATCTACATAGAAACTGTATTAATTAATATGATCTTGTGTTGCCACTGTCCTGAATTTTGAATCGGTTTCTATGCAAAATTGGAACCATGCTCCTAATAAGACGGGTAGAAAGGTTGCCTCTAGCCCATAGAACAACTTGGTCTTCAGGTGTGATAGGAAGCACAGGCTGTTTACATGTAACACAGAGCGGGTAGCATATTGGAATCCAGCGAACGGAATCGGATGTAACAAACATACCAACATGCACTAGATGGACTCCGAAGCGCGTTGTTGGGCGGCAAATATAGTACCTAGCTTACGCTTGTAGCCCTCCTCATCTATCATCCGTCTCTAAATCATGTCTCCAATGGAGTCTGGATAAAAAAGATTGGTTCCCCAAGTAGGTATTTTCTGTAGATAGCTTTTGTCCTTGACCCCCGGTAGCAAACTTGTTACTCCTCTACTAATTGGGCTGATGGCCCCAACGCCAGTGAGAGCATACTGAATCAAATATCAACGCTTGTGTGATCTCTACAATCTTCATTATACCCGGTAAATCGTTGTTTCCTCTAAATCCCGTGAAAAGCCGTAACTTCATTCCAAGTTCATATGCACATGTCTGCACCGCATGCCTTCTTCTCCGATCAAAGAACCGACCTAATACCTATCGGCCCCCTGCTCTCGTGTGTTCTAGACTCTGTGCAAACATCGAGCATATCGTCCTGCTCGTACTCCAGAGTGGTCCCGGCCGTCGGGAGAGTGATGTAGCCGTCTGCGGCCCATGAACTCTCCGCCACAGACTGCAGCTCTAATTGCTCGTCACAACTGAGGGGCATGGTGTGGCCAATTCGACGCGCGACTGAGTCTTGAGTTTCGGCGATGGTGGCACTTATAATGGAAGATCGGCTTGATGTGTCGAAAGTGTAGGTGCGGTGTTCGCAGTTTGACCAGCCTGTGCCTGTTATCTTGTTAGCCCAATACGCATATGCAGAAAACCAGATCGTGTGTAAACGAGAAGATTGCGTGGTCTGCAGATGCTGAATGAGGTCCGTAAGCGCGTTGGGTCATATGCATGCAAGCAGACCATGCAGTATGCAAGCAGACCATGCAGTATGCAAGCAGACCATGCAGTATGCAAGACCCGTGGATCTCATGCCCCAAAACAGATATCCAAAACCACCTTTACAAAAACCCGCACCGAAAAAGAAAAGAATATACATACCAACACCCGAAGAGCTCCCCACCCAATCCTCCGTCAGATAATGCAACAACCCCCCGTGCGTGACAACAGCAATGTTCTTCTCCTCTCTGCCTTGCAGAAACTTGCGGGCCTTCCAGACACGTCTAGCCACCAAGTCTGCACGCGGTGCATATGGGCCTTCAATCTTATCATTCCAGCCGTCAGTCACGAGGAAGAAGTCAATCGGCTTCCCCGCAAATTCCTGAATGAGGGTGGAAGGGGAGGTGCCCACGTCACACGGCATTGTAGACGTCTCTTGGAGATGCGGTAGTGCGATGATCTTGAGGCCGGGTTTTGCGGCTAGGACGGCGTGGAAGGTGTTGAGCGCTGTTTGGAGAGTGCGGCGCATGGGGGAGGCAATTATGCAGTCGACGTTCTGGATGTTTGGGAATTCTTGGGAGAGTGTGAGACATTGTTGGAGACCGAGGGGAGTTAGGAGTGGATCCCGGATGCCATGGCTCTCGAGGGAGAGGTTGTGGTAGCCTTGGGCATGGCGTATGAGGTGGAGGGTCTTTTCAGACATCGTTGCTGTGTATAGTATCCTGGGGGTTCAGGTTAAGAGACGGGTGTCTCAAAAAAAACCAGGCGGAGGTGTAGGTATTGACCTGCTCAAGAGATGTGATGGTGTCGCGTGTGACTTCTGATCAGCGGCCTCCAGGGTCACGCACCCTTTTATGTTGCTGCCTTTCTGGGAAGATTGTTAATACAAACATAATTGTAAGCAGATATGAAGCGTGAAAGACCCTATAGAAATCAACGTTGTTTCCATGCAGTTGGGAAAGATCTAGATTTGGGCTAGCTTCTTTTAGTCCTCTGCTAGCACGACTTGCATAACCAAGTCTCTTTAGCACGCTCGGGAGACACTTGCTCTCATTGGTTGGACATGACTTTTGTGTTGATAATCTCTCAAAATTGGACGGAAGTAACTGTTGCGTTGTGATGTGTGAACCCTTGGACTTCCCGCGATAAGAGTGTCACCACGATCAAGCTATCTGTGGGTGCTTCTTGGTGAATTTTCATTCTCGGTTCAAAGCGCACGGTTCTGTCCAAAAATCAGATGGTTTGTGATTGTTGAATCAAAAAAGTTATGCCGTGCTGGCGAGAGCCTTTCAATATCTGTCAGAGTATTATCCAGCTTTTTCTCGAACTGAACACCAACAGGGCGTTGAATGCTGCATGCAATCTAAGCCCAGAAACCATACAAATATGGCTTTCACTTGCTATTTTTTTTTCTTTCATAACTGAGCCCGGCATGTCTTTTCAGGGGTGTGATAAGATGCTGCAGAGGTGGTGTTTGGATTAGCGCTCCGATCATAGATTCAAGCACTGCCCTTCTCCCCTTGCCGCAAAGTGAACATTGAACAAAAGGTCACCTTGTCCTTGTTTTTGCTACCAAGAACCATAGATCTTCGATACCTAGTACCCAAAGCCCACGGCGCATTCATCCAGTAAGATTCGCCTCCAACGCCTCTGTCTCAGCCTCCTCGATCCCACAGCAGGCCCTAATCCTGACGTCAACTGATGTCGGCCAACCTCTTTACCTGTCCTCGACTTAGATGTACCACGTAAAATCAGCTACGCGCGATTCAATGATCTTTTGAAACGAGGAAATGATATCCTGAAGGTTTCGAGGACTTCAAAACGCCAGATCTATAACAGGACCCAGTAGGGCTTATCTGTAAAGTGCTTGCGAGTAGAGGACAGTATCGCTGACTTGCAGGCCCCCAAAGCTGCATTTATGGGGATGATCGTGCGTGGCAAAATGCCCCATCCATACGGGTAGTCCAGTCTTGTTTGCTCGCTGTTATACTGAAGTACCTGAAAAGGATGGGATAAGGAGAACTTTCTAAGCCACCGAGCTTCTGCTGTGTTCCTGTTCACAGTGCACCTCTGGAGAAACGAAGCGTTGGTTTGCCTCTCGGGATGATCTTCCGCATTTGTACCACGCAGGCGCACTTACGTATCGGAATGAAGCGGATGAACAGACAACGCATGCGCACCTGAGACTTGGCGGATGTGTGTACTACTGGTGGATCAAATTCCCTAGTAAAAGATTTTTACTATGCTTGATTGAGGATTGTTAAAGGCCAAGTAGCGTCGGAGCGATACAAGTACTGCGCAGCTAAGCGCGAGAGCTGTCATCACCGCTACTGTCGTGCGGGAGTACCGGACGCTATAAAAGGCTTCTCATCGGGAGGAACTGCTCGAACTACACACCGCATTCGTGTTAGCGGCCGTAATATATACTTGGTCACCTCAACATCATACTTCAAGGTCGGGTTTTGCATCAAGTATGGTTGATTCCGTCTACTGTAAAAATCCAAATTCGTAGACTAATAGAAGACAGTTTCATATATGTGAACGAGGTAGCGCCTTGAAGTCGCGTGATGATTCCAAGAGAGGCAAATAGAAGAAGTTTTCAGGCCGCATCTCACCGTAAGCCACACCGCATCACAGACCAGGTACAGCGCCACAGCCCTACCGTGCGGGACACGATCTTTGAGCCTCAGTGTCAACGATAACCTGTAGAGTGAGGGACATGTAAGCTCGGAATCGCGGCACAGGAGAGGCTGAAGTGGGAAGACTAACTCGGTTCTCTTATAGCACCATGCGAAAGTCGCAGTAAGATTTGGTGATTGGCAAGCATCACCAGGCACTAAGCCACTCCCAAGCCTCACTAGCCCCATGAGGTCACATAGCGTCCCCTTGTTCGGGGTGTTTTGCGAAACACTGCCATGGCCATTCCGCGAGCTCCGTTGAGCGGACTCCATTTAATGACGACAGACTCCACCACATTCCTGTATTACCGACCATTGATAAACACTCTTTATTTCTACCATTGTTCTCTTTTTTGGCCAGTCTTATTTGCTGCATTGCTATAGAATGAGGACAATTAATCATCTCCTGGCAGCTTCTGCTTTCACCTGCTTGGCAAGCTGTACGCGCGACAACACCCCTCTGACATGATCGTGTGCTTACTGTAAAACAGCATCTGCCATTCTTCCCTCAGAAGCCGAGAGTCTTGCGATCCGAGAACCGTGGAAGCGTGCTACACCTCAGGCTCCGAACAACTATGCGCCCGCGAAAGTAGATTGTCCCTCGACGCGTCCGAGTATCCGATTCGCGAGCGGCCTGTCACAGAATGAAACAACATGGCTAGAAAAAAGGCGGCCAAACACTGTAGATCCCATGAGAGAGTTGTTGGTACGGCTAAACATAACTGGGTTCGATGCTGGCGCATATATCGACAATCACAAGGATAACACGAGCGCGTTACCAAATGTTGCCATTGCATTCTCGGGAGGTGGCTACAGGGCCATGTTGAATGGCGCAGGAGGACTGGCTGCTTTCGATAGCAGGACACCAAATTCGACGAACACAGGCCAAATAGGAGGACTGCTGCAGTCGTCAACCTACATTGCGGGATTATCGGGTGGAGGCTGGCTTGTGGGCAGCATATACTCAAACAACTTCACAACTGTGCAAGCTATCATTGACCAGCCGAATGGTGGCTCTGTGTGGCAGCTTGGCCAGTCAATTATTGAAGGTATAGATTAAAGCCATTGCATTGCGCCAACGATTCCTAATTACACATTAGGCCCGAAAACTGGTGGCATCCAGCTCCTTAACACAGCTGAATACTACAACAACCTACATGACAGTGTCAACTCGAAAGAGGACGCTGGTTACGATGTCACATTGACAGATTACTGGGGTCGCGCTTTGTCCTTCCAATTGGTCAATGCTACTGATGGCGGTCCAGGTAGGAGTCCCCCAGCGCACCTGAGTCATCCATCACTAATTTGTCCAGCCTACACCTTCTCATCCATCCAAGATGATCCCGACTTCAAGAATGCGAACGCGCCTATGCCCTTCCTCGTTGCGGATGAGCGTGCTCCAGGCGAAGTCGCCATATCCCTGAACACAACGAATATCGAGTTCAGTCCTTTTGAAATGGGCAGCTTTGATCCTACCCTGTATGGATTTGTGGCTCTCCGATTCCTTGGATCAAATTTTACTGGGGGCAACCTTCCCGACAGCGAGAGTTGCGTCGCAGGATTTGATAATACCGGTTTTGTGATGGGCACTAGTTCCTCCCTCTTCAACCAAGTCATTCTTCAGCTAAACACGCTTACTTCTGTACCACAGATAGTGCGGGACGCTATTGGGGCTGTTCTCGGAAGTCTTAGTGAGGACGAGGAGGATATCGCGGATTATACACCCAATCCGTTCTACCACTTCAATAACCGCACAAACCCCAGCGCACAGGAGAAGCGCCTTACGCTCGTGGATGGCGGTGAAGATGGACAGAACATCCCCCTCAATCCTCTCATCCAGCCTATCCGTGCGGTAGATGTCATCTTCGCAATCGACTCTTCCGCCGACACTGTCGCAGTGAATGGCGCCCCAGGCTGGCCGAATGGCACTTCCCTGGTCGCAACGTACGCTCGCTCAACCAATGCCACCATGCAAAACGGCACCGCTTTCCCCGATGTCCCAGATCAGAACACATTCGTGAACGAGGGCTTGAACAACCGCCCAACATTCTTCGGCTGTGACGCCGGCAACTTGACAGGCCCAGCTCCGCTGATTGTCTACATTCCCAATGCTCCCTACGTGTACAACTCGAACACTTCTACGTTTCAAATGGACTACAACAACACTGAGCGCAACGCCATGATTCAGAACGGCTACAACGTTGCCACCATGGGCAACGGCACTGTTGACGCCCAGTGGCCTACGTGTGTTGGCTGTGCCGTCCTCTCCCGCAGCTTCGACCGCACTGGCACCACTGTGCCTGATGTGTGCAAACAGTGCTTCGAGCGTTACTGCTGGAACGGCACCCGCTCTTCGCAGACGCCCCCCCCATACCAGCCTGAGATGAAGTTGACGGCGCTCAAGATTGCCAGTGGTGCTGGGCAGTTTATGCCCAACATTGTTGGATTTGCTCTGGCGGCGGCGGTTTCGACATGGCTTGTGATTTGATGATATGAACTGGAAGGTGACGAATTTCTTCTTGGATACCCTCTTTGGAACGACTGTATGGATTTTTGTAGTTTAGATATCTTGGCACCTTGGGGAGGAATTCAAGCAATATTGTACATTGAAACTGCATTTCATGCCAATGATGCAAGGCGCAAATTGCTTAGTCAAGGAACTTTTGAGGCTCTTTTCTGCCCCGCGCCACCAAAAGATTTTGGATCTGCAACCCCGCCAGGCACCATCTGCACAAAACACTTCAGCAATGACGGCGCCTGTGCTGTCGACGCCAGATACCCATCTATTCGAAGACCCCACCCCAAGCGTAGACATCTCGAGTCTCCCGAGACTTTCAGACGAACACGTCCACCTTACCTACGAAATCGGGCGCACCGTCCGAGAAATACGTGAGGGAAGATGGAAGAGGATAGCATTACAGTTCCCCGACCAGATGCTTGTGGATGCACCGCGTGTCTATGAGTATCTCAGTAAAGGGCTGAAGGCTTCTAGAAAGGCCACAAACGGAACCACAAATCCTCCAAAAGAGCACAAAGAGTCAGAACTGGAGGAAGACATAGCTGCAAAGCTTAGCGGTACACACCTTGCGGAGCACGGGGATGCCGACGAGAGCCTGTTTATTTTGGCAGACACGTCGTATGGGGCCTGCTGTGTAGATGAAGTCGCCGCAGAACATGTAGACGCGGATGTGGTCGTGCATTACGGCAGATCATGTCTCTCTCCCCCCTCTCGACTTCCCGTCATCTACGTATTCACCGCGCGGCCACTGGGCCTAGATGCTGTAATATCGGCCTTCATTGACACCTACCCAGACAAGGCGCAGCAGATCATCCTCATGGCAGACATACCCTACGCCCACCACATACCCGCTCTCGACGCCAAACTCCAAGACTCGGGCTACACCAACATTTTCCCCACAGAGATCGTACACAACCCCTCGTCTCTACTGCCTAACCGCACTGTTCCAGCCAGCACCTCTGCCTCCAACGATGCGCTCCGCGACTACCATCTCTTCCACATTTCCGACCCCCCGGAATCGCTCCTCCTCACCCTCTCATCCCGTGTCTCGGCCATCCACATATACCCCGCAACCCCCTCTCCTACAATCCCAACCGCCCTACTCGCCTCCACCGACGCGACCCTCCGCCGACGCTACGCGCTCCTGACGCGCCTCTCCACGGTCCCCGTCTTCGGCATCCTCATCAACACCCTCTCAGTCAAGAATTACATGCACATGCTCTCCCACGTGCAGGCCCTCATTTCCGCCTCGGGCAAAAAGCCCTACACCTTTGTCGTCGGAAAAGTGAATGCCGCCAAGGTCGCAAACTTTTCTGAGGTTGGCGGATGGGTCGTGATAGGGTGCTGGGAGAGCAGTTTGATTGAGAGCAAGGAGTTTTGGAGACCGATAATTACACCGTGGGAGTTGGGGGTTGCGCTGCAAGGGGATGGGGAGAGGGTTTGGACGGGGGAATGGAGGGCGGATTTTCAGGGGATACTGGAGGAGGAGAGGGTGAAGAGGGAGGGTGCTGTGGGAACTAAGAATCGAGTTGATGGAGATGAGAAGAGTCTGGAGGGAGAGGAGGTGGGTGGTACCGGAGAGTATGATTCGGAAGAGGAGTCAGCACCCCCCGAGTTCGATCTTTGGACTGGGCGGTATGTGTCGCATTCTCGGCCCATGCGTTCTTCTACTGCCCCTCAACGATCTCAGCGAGAAGGCAATGGTGGGAAAAATGCAAGTGCTGCAAGTACGGCTCTTACGAGGCGGGCGAATGGCGACTTGGCTCAAGTCGGGGGCGTGGTTTCTCCAGGAGCAGAATATCTTCGCTCGCAGAGGACATGGCAAGGCCTTGGTAGCGATTACAGGGAGCAGCAAGAATCTGGAGAGGTGGCCCAGCACGCTGCACGCATGGAAGAAGGCAGGAGTGGAATAGCGAGAGGATACGTAGTTGGGGATGGCGGGAACGTGCATTGAGAAGGGAGAAGAATCTATTCAAATAAATGCCATGAAATGGGGATGAGCCTCTGAATTTGATTCCCACAAGGATATAGTACCTATGTTATGGCTAATCTAAGTCACTGGACGCACATCTAGCTCTGGCTCCGTATTTGGATAGAAAGACAGAAGATTCTTGGTCACCCATGGCACCATCCTTTTTTTTCTCTCTCCTTCCTTCTTCTAATACCCCTGAATAGTTTTCGGCGCATATTTCTCCTCCAAATACTTCGCATCCTCATCACTCAACTTGAACGCAATATTCTCAACCGCCTCCTCAATCCTCTTCTTGCTACCCAGCCCGATAATGGGCATGACACCCTTCTTCACACACCAAGCCGTCGCAATACACGCCATGCTCACGTTGTTCTTCTTGGCGACTTCGTCAACCCGCCCGATGATTTCTTGGTCGATCTTGTCCTCGCGGCCGTGGACGAGCATTTCCAGGAACTTGTCCGTCTCAGCGCGCTTGGTGGAGCGGTCTGACCAGGGGCGTGTGAGGGCTCCGCGAGCAATGGGCGACCAGGGGATGAGGCCTACGCCGGTGTCTTTGCAGTAGGGGATCTTTAGGATGAGTGAGCTGATGAAAACAACATGGGATGGGAAAGGGAAACAGGGAAACATACCATCTCTCGCTCTTCCTCACGATAGATCAAGTTATAGTAGTTCTGCATCGAGACAAACTTGTGCCATCCGTTCTTCTCGGCGATGTTCTGCAGGGTCTGGAACTCCCAGGCCGCCATCTACACTTCCGATTAGGACATGCCATGAAACCCTTGCCCACTATCATGCCTACTTACCGACGAAGCGCCAATGTATCTCACCCACCCTTTCTCAATCACATCATTAAGCGCCTTCATAATCTCCTCTCTCGGCGTGCTCCGATCCAGACGATGAATCTGCAACACATCGATATAAGTGCCCAGTCTCTCCACGCTCTTCTCCACCGCATCGAAGATGTGCTTCCTGCTGAGACCTATCTGGTTCACCATGTCACCGTCGTTGACAGAAGAGCTGGCGATGGGTTGGGACGGGTCGGCTTCGTTGACGCCGAAGTAGCATTTGGACAGGATGACGACCTTGGAGCGCGGGATAGAGTATTGCTTGAGGGCTTTGGCGATGATCTTTTCGGAGATGCCATGGGAGTAGATGTCGGCCTGTTGGGTGAGGCGTACCCATTAGCTTACGATTCCCCTGGGGGAAAGTGAAAACGGGAGCGTTGGGTGTAGGATAGGGAAAGGGAAAGAAGTGGAGAGGGTGTTCCCACCGTATCCCAAGTGTTAATGCCACACTTATACGCATGCTCCAACAAGGGCAAAGCCTCGGCCTCGTCTAAAACCCAAGGTTGCCACTCCGAGCTCCCATAACTCATAGCTCCGAGAATGACTCTGGAGACCTTGAGGCCAGACTTGCCCAAGCTACAGCCTGTCAGTATTCATGTGGTTTAACAGAGCAGGTCACTCACTTGACATATTCCATCTTGTTCTCCGTCATTTTGGTAATTGGTTTCCGCTGCGGCTCTTAGATTGGGAAAACGAGTTCCTGTGCAGCATTGAAGGGGAACAATTGAAGAAGACCTCGGGAGGCACGTTGTTGACGACCAAGAGAGGCGGGGTTCCTATTTTATACGTATGTACCCCTCCTTCCAGATCATGTTATGCCCAATGGGACCGAAACTTTTCGGCCTCCTTACAAATGAAGCTTTGCGAATTTGAATGGATATACTGGCACAACTCCGTATGGTCAGAAACCTGCTTTGAACCCTGGAAACTGTTACAAATGCCCCTTTGGGACGGTCCTCATACTGTGTGATGAGGGCGGTGGAACTGAGTCGGACATATCCGTGGATGTAACCGTTAACTCCATAAATGGTGGGGTACTCGTACGTTATGCTGGACGCCGTTGACAAACCGGGTGCTCCGGAATGGAGCCTCTCAACTGACTTTATGAGCCATCTGGAACCAATAGATAAAATAAAAAAAGTGGTACGAAGTCAATGTGATGATCACACACAACATGGGACAAGATGTTGTTTGAGAGCTAACTCTCAGCCCGTAGGCATGCACTTTGCATTGGTGGCCTTGTCAGCCGGGTGAACTACCTAAAAATACCGAACCCAGTCATCGCAGATGCCCCGACACAGTGCCATAAGCCAAACGCCATTCCATGAAATATCAACCAAGCAAGCACCTATTGGCCACCACGAAGTCGGAGCACCAAGTGCAAGGTCGACTCCTTCTGAATGTTGTAGTCAGAGAGTGTCCGGCCGTCCTCAAGCTGCTTTCCAGCGAAGATGAGACGCTGCTGGTCTGGGGGAATGCCCTCCTTGTCCTGGATCTTCGACTTGACGTTGTCGATGGTGTCGCTAGATTCAACCTCGAGCGTAATCGTCTTGCCGGTAAGAGTCTTCACGAAGATCTGCATTCCACCACGCAGACGGAGAACCAAGTGAAGCGTGGACTCCTTCTGAATATTGTAGTCAGAAAGAGTTCGGCCGTCCTCAAGCTGCTTGCCGGCGAAAATGAGACGCTGCTGGTCCGGGGGGATACCCTCCTTGTCCTGGATCTTGGACTTCACGTTATCGATAGTATCCGACGACTCCACCTCGAGGGTGATGGTCTTGCCAGTGAGGGTCTTGACGAAGATCTGCATGCCACCGCGGAGACGAAGGACGAGATGGAGGGTAGACTCCTTCTGGATGTTGTAATCGGAGAGGGTGCGGCCATC
>ML977614.1:102367-177418 GCA_010015725.1 Amniculicola lignicola CBS 123094 | reverse complement strand
TCTTGCCGGTGACTGGTTGTGATGTCAGTACAGGTTGCCGAGAGCCAGTGCGCAGGTGGCAACTTACGAGTCTTGACGAAGATCTGCATGCCACCACGAAGGCGGAGGACGAGATGGAGGGTAGACTCCTTCTGGATGTTGTAATCCGACAAGGTGCGGCCATCCTCGAGCTGCTTGCCAGCGAAGATCAAGCGCTGCTGATCCGGGGGAATGCCTTCCTTGTCCTGGATCTTCGACTTGACATTGTCGATGGTGTCGGAGGACTCCACCTCCAAGGTGATGGTCTTGCCGGTGACTGCGCGGGGTGTTAGCCGCTGCAGAGGGAGGAGCACAGGCACGGTGGCGTGAGCAAGGCAACTTACGGGTCTTGACGAAGATCTGCATGGTGGCAGGTGTTGCTGTGGATGTTCTTGTGTAGGGAGTGTGTCCGGTGTGGTGCTGCTGGTTTGCGAGCTGGTTGTGCGGGCAGAGGTGGTGAGTGGGATGTAGGAGAAGGGAGGCAGGTTGGAGGGCGGAGGGGCGGGTTTATATGCAGGAGCAGCAGGCGGCAAGCGGAGGCTGTGACCATGAAGGCGTGGTGAGTAATGAGGTAAGCGGCCCGTGCACCAATGAAATCGGGGCAGGCGAATGTTCGAGCGTCTTCGCCGGACGCAGGCAGCAAACAGTCACCGCGCCCTTGACCGGCGCACGCACCGCACACGATTCACTGTGCGCCCTCGTCGGCGCGGAATCGCCTCCTTCACAGCTCCTGTTGCGCTGGACAGCACAGCGGAACGGCCGCGGCGAGCTTCGCCACACCTGCTTCCTTCCCCGCGTCCGCTATCGCAGGCCTGGCCCATGTGACTGCCTTATCGACACCAAGGCAACGACTGGCCGCATCTGGACGCTGCACGGCCGCCCGCCCAACCACCCTGCAGCTGATAGCAGAATCTGGATGCCTCCATGACCCGAATGCCGAGCGCAACACCTCACCTGAGACGCTTGAGAATTGTTGTTATTCCAGCTGCGCGAAGAATCAACGCGAATGGCTTGCATCCTGACTGCGCAATGCTGCTGCCGGATCATGTGACGCTGCTGAGTCACCCATGGGGGACTGGCCCGCAACACGAGGACCCCACCGAACACGCATGGTCAAGGGATCGGAGATGTCGACATTTCGCTCAACGCCTTCACCGTCTGCATTTGATGATGAATTTTGACCGGGATGCGCCTCGTTCAAGACGTGGAGCCTAACGCCACCGCAGTGACCATCCGACGACTCGCCGGCTGTGCATGGGAGCACGAGCAATATCAGGAGCTGGCACTATGGAGACAGCCTTGCGTTCTTCATTGCACACATTTGTCATATCTTCACCAACAGTCTGCTTCTGCAACAAGAATTGCTCCAATGGTCCAGATGCCCAAAGAGCCTCCTCCTTTGACGGCTTAGTGTTCGACTTCCGGCCAATGGCAACGGAGCGATCTTGATGCCTCTTCATGGCGAACAATTGACCAAGTGCGAGGGTTTTGATCCAAGTGTTTGGTGGGTGGTTCGAGAGTTGGCCAAGGGATATGGAGCGTATGTGGTCGATCGTTTGTCCTTCCATCCTGTCTGCAAGCTGGAGGAGATGGGCCCTGCCTGCTTCGGTAAGGGATACGTCGGTTGGCAGGAGTATAATATCAAGATCATATGGGCCATCTATGTCTTAGTTGCACACTGAGTCCTGGTGTGGGTTTACGGGGATTTGTTCTTTGGTAGTGTCTTCGGCAGAGTCCGTGGATACTTGTGTATTGTTTCCTTGGTCTTTCTGTGCTTGTATTTGCTACTTACTGGCTTACTAGGGACTTAAGAATGTCTCCCCTCTGCTTCACGAAGCTTCGAAGATTGTGATGTGAATGCAGACGTTGAAGGTTTTTTTGCATGGTAGTAATTGCAAAGGAGTCGTGGTACTTTGTAGAATTCACGAGCATGGAGTGGTATGGCCAGGAGCAAAGCTGAACGAATTCTCATAATCGACGAGCAAACAACACCCTGTTGAGATCAGAGTTGCTATCAACCAATTCAACCAAGCTGAGTGCCCTGGCTCTAATTGATTGACTATACGAGGTCATCCAGCTTGGATTGATTGGATTGATAGAGCTCTGAGATTGACTTGATTGGATTGAATTGATAGAGAATAATTCGAGCCACGTGACTTTATTTTGGGTGGCAAATATCACGACTTTTAGCGTTGGTGGCAGCGCAGAGGTCGAACAGTGGAAAAGTACTCAGGGGTATCAAATATTATATTTCCTAGCGCGGATTGGGTGGCAAATATTACGACTTTTTAGCGTTGGTGGCAGCGCAGAGGTCGAACAGTGGAAAAGTACTCAGGGGTATCAAATATTATACCACCTAGTGTTGGTAGAGCCCTTGTAAATCGATATTAGAGGTGCTTTTAGTGGTGTTTTTTGCGAGTTTTCTAGTCACTATTATTTACAATTATTATCTCAATTGCCTCAATATTAATATTCTACTAATTATAAGTTTTATAAGACTTTTGTATACTAATTCTCTTCTATAAATAAAGGCTTTGCAAAGTAGATAGGAGATCTAGGTTTATATATAGTCTCCTTATACCTAGTAGGTTGCTAAGCTTACTAAACGTACACTTATAATTAGATACTGATACTAGTATAGAGAGTATATTAATTACTATCTAGCTAAGAACTAGGTATCACTTCCCCATCAATAACTAATACGAGATAGGCTGGTGGGTAAGTAGGTGATCCTCTAGTAATATAGGCTCCTTTTTCTACTATTAATATTCATCTAAAGGCTAATCTAATTACTATTATTAATTAAGAGCTACCTTTATAAATTCAGATCAACTTTGCAGGGGACCAACGTGTTATCTTTTTAGTAGAGGTAGCTATAGTTCAGGTAAGGCTTTATATAGAGCTTTATCCTTATATTTCTACTATTGCTAAAGAAGTGCCCAGTTATTTTTCTCTAGCCAACCTGCCTACAGATAAGGATCCTTACCCTTATAGTTAATTAGTACCCTCTATTAAGCTTCTAGATAATTCTTGTATATAGGATATAGGCTTATAGTAATATAGTAAGCTAGTGTATCCTTAAGCTTTATAAAAAACTCTTTAACCTTTATAATACTAAGATATAGGTTGATAATTATATAATCCTTAGGTAAGTCACTATTATTGTAGTCTATATCTTAAAGCTGCACTTCCTATTCCTATAGTAAGCTTAGGAGGTATTTAAGTGTAGGGATAACCTCCTAAAGAGCACTATAGTAACTCCCCTTGCCCCTACCCTTAAGCCAGCTAGTAGCTTCTACAAAGGGGCGTAGGAGGTGCAAATATTTAGTAATTATAGCCCAGTCTTATGCGCGTAACCTATCCTTAGTAATAAACCAATATACGTTTTAAGTACTTAATTGCAGCTAAGATACTAATAGGCAACCTTACTACTATAGTAGGTTATTAGTCTTCTTATACTCCATTATTTTGTATACAATATAGTTATTAAGGGGTATTTAGAGTTGAATTATGCGCTTAAAGCAGGTGAAGTAACTATTCCATCTTGTTTTTATAGGTTTAATAACCTCTAATCTAGTAATGTATTGCTTAGGATATTAGGTAGCCTCCTTATCTTAAAATCTCTGTAGTAGCTTATAAGCTTATAGTATATATATAGATATAATTATATCAAAAAGTATACCAAGAGGGCTAAGTTTCTGCTATTTATCTAGGAACTATTCCTTATCCTAGGAACCTATATTAGCAGGTAAGTATACAGTAGAGAAAGCTATATAAGCTTAGAACTATATATAGGTATATTTATATCATTATTTTTAAAGGTGTTATAGTCTTTTCCCTATATAACTTATTAAGTGCCTAGGTTAAGGATATAGTATACGCAACGTAGGTAGTAGTAATAGTAATTAAACCTAAATTTATTAGTAAGAGCCTCTATAGCTATATTATTATTAGTAGCATTATTAAGCGTGAAGTAACCTAATCAATAGGAAGCAATTTTGAACTATTTGAGAGTTGCTACTACTACTACAGCAATATTATTACCTATATATTACCTATAGAGAGCAGGTAATCTAAGGATATAATCCTTAATATTACTATCTAAATCTACATAGTAAACGTAGATCCCTATAAGTACGCGCTTGCCACTAATTAAAGTCCAATTATTAAACATAATATGGATGAGGGATTGAGACTATTTAAGATATCTAATAACTAACAGGAGGTAGCTATTATATTCAGCAATAATGTAATCTCAGAGGCTTTAGTAGTTCTGCTAGAGGTAGCTCTCTGCTAATAGATTTGCAGCTTTTATTATAGATCTAAACTTAGGCACCTTAATAATCCTAAGGGCTTAATTATCAGATATAACCCAGTTTTTTACTATATCTAAAAAGGTCTTATAAGATAGGCTTCTAGCAATCTTATTGGTAATCTCTTAGGATATATCTAGGCCTTTCCTTTGCATAGAGAGGATAATTAATGGGGTACTTTTTAGTGCAGAGAAGTTGATTCTACCATCTTTGTTGTAACCGTAGCCTGCCTTTTGCTGTTCTAGATAGCAATGGATAGAAGAAGTAGATCCAGAGACTTTGTATAGGCCTTGTAGCGATGTATATCTGTATTGGTGACAATACCTACACAGCCAATATAAACAGTTATATTTCCGGTGCTATACCCACCATCCATATGTAAAAATCCAGCTCAATCAATTGCCGCAAGGCTCAATAGGTGCTTTTTAGAGATCTGGCACGCGTTTCCAATCAAGTCCTTGATAATATTCGTCATCAATCAGTGTGGGCGACGGCGCGTTAAGCGTGGAGGCTTCGGGTAGGTCTTCGGTCGCGTCGGAAACAGTTGCTTGATCAGATATTGATAGAGTAGTACTCTGCGAGTCTGCGAGATCAAGGCGCTGGCTGAAGACCTCAGCGAGGTGCTTGTTCATGGTGGATATAGTGGGTGGGAGGGGTGGTGGTGGATGAGAGATGAGATAGCAATAGAGAGAGGACGTCAAGGTTGCAGTGTTGTTTTCTTGGTACAAACATTTACTGAGTTCTCATTGGCCAACCTTAATTTGAGCTCAGCTAATAAGAGCCCAGGGATGGAGTTTAGCGTTAACCTTAATATTTTTCAGCCAATCAATGGATATTAGAACTACCTACCCTACCCCCCCCCCCCTATTTATCCCCCATCAATTCAATTCAACCAATTTAGGGCCTACAGATTGACTTGATTGGCAAAAAGCTCTGTCGCAGCTTGATTGATTGAATTGATTACGTACGCATCAATTCAATTCAATCAACCAATCTGGATTGGTTGTTAGCAACTCTGGTTGAGATAAGAATTTGCATATACGTGGATGTATATGTCTCAATAAATTGCTTAAAATTTTGCTAGGACACTACCTCGAATTCTCAGAATAAACATTCGTGTCCCAAAGCCATTTGACTCCCCAGTGCCATAAATCCATGAAGCAGGCCACTATCTAGTCGACCCGCCAGTTTTGCCAAGTGGCAATATATCATACAAAACATCTCGGTGTCCTCCATGTATCGTTCCATGCCCCATTCATTGCTCCTTGGTAATAACGTCCACTATCTCAAAAGCTCAACAGAGCTCCTCGGCCGCTCGGCCTCAGCGAGTGGAAGCGGCTCCAGCAGAGGCGTCCTGAGTTTCGCTTTACCCTCGGGACTGTCTTCTGACCCTAGGAAGAACTTTCGGGACGTGTTGGTGTAGCCCGTAACAGCTGGGGAAGCTTCGCGGGGCGCGAGGAATGCTGCAGGGGAAGACATTGCGGGTTTGTTGGTGGTGAGATTGATGTTTGTGTTTGTGGTGGTGGCTGAATTGGAATTGTTTACAAAGGCAGCGATTGGGGGTTTTTGGGTTGTAGATAGGTTTCTCTTTGCAAGTTCTGTAGTGGGGATATGTTCTGTCTGAAGATGTTACGGACGGAGAAGGTTGAGGTTGATGAAGGGATGATGAGTCAAATAGCATCAGGGACAAAAGGTTTATATAGCTACTCTCTGGAAGTGCCCATTTTATAATCTCGTGACTTGTGACTCCCTTCCCGCAATCTACTCTCTGCATGTGAGCTACCCCGTTGACGTATGTTTGCAAGGAGATCCGGGCCTTGACCGTGCTATCTCCATCTGCGCAGGGATGCCGCATGCGTAAGCTGTCAAGCTTTCCAACCAAGGCCTCATACGTCATAGGCGGACAAAAGAAATTCAGAGCTGAGCATATGAAGATGAGAATTTAGGGGATCGTATTCAGCTTTCCAAGCAGTCACGTCCTCTCGTGATTTGTCGCATACCTAATTCGGCTCCATGTGACATGCTAGATGTTTGTTCCAATGTTTGTTCAACGCCATCAACACCATCGCCAATCGACACTTTTCCCATCCAAACGCGAGACCTGACCCAATTGATCGACGCCTTGCGCCCTCTAGTGGTTCGCAGGAGTCCACAGACCCGACCCTCCGGTAGCTCTCGTGTCGTCCAAGAGCCTCAACTGGCCTGCAGGAATGTCGTAGATCAAGCCGTGCACCGTGAGGCCGCGGTCCCTCACGGCCTGTCTGACGGTGGGATGCTGTTTGACCACTTCGATGCCCTGCTGCACATTGAGCTCGGCGACACGGGTTGCGCGAGCATCATCGTCGGCCAGCTGCTCTAGCTCGGCCTTGTGCTTGCGGCGCAGCCTAGGCACAATGCTTAGCTTCATCCTCTCTCCATCATCATCAACGACGTCGTGCGAAGCACTTACTCTCGCACAGGGTGCAGCCATGTGTTCAGCGTGACACCCAAGTCGGCATCGGCCAGCGACGCGTTCGCTCCTCCACACTTTGTGTGGCCGCAAATCACGACCTTCTTGACCTTCAGATGCGCGACCGCATACTCCACGACGGCAGCAACGTTCAGATCATCGGCGTGGACGCAATTAGCGATATTGCGATGGACAAAGATGTCGCCCGGCTTGCAGTGGCAGATGGTGGTCTCGGGGACACGACTGTCGGCACACCCTATCCAGAGAATTTCCGGTGCTTGGCCTCTGCCCATCTCGACGAAGGTGTTCGGGTCATGTTCGGACGTGCGCTGGGCGTAAACTCGGTTTCCGGCGACGATGCGATCGAGAGCGTCTAAAAATCAGGTGAGGTTTGCAGTTAGCAGAGGATCATCCCTGGCGAATGGCTGGGGTATTTTACGGGGCAGGCCATGGAGATCCTGCGCGGCGGGCCGAATCGTGGAGATACATATCAAACTCGTCGACTGCGGCTCTGGCCATGTGATCTTTCTGGCGGCCACCTGGAGCCGCCTGCGCATGTCGAGTTCACGATCCTGAGCCCTCAGGGGAGATGGAATGTGAGATTACGAACCTGACATGTTGGGCCTAGCTTCCAATTGTAACTCTACCTTAGGACTGTCAAGCAACCGCGCCCGTGTGTATCTGTCTATCAATATGGGCTAAAATTCTAGGTAAGAAAAAAACGAAGAGGAAGAGGAGGCGACGGCTATCTATGGACGAGGGTTACAAGCGGCCCCGAAAGCGAGTGCATGCCACCTCTCTTATCCACTGTCAGCTGGACGTGGCTGCCGAGAGACATCGTCGGACAGGGTACGCCAAACTCGGACCGTTGCAACGGCCTATCCAACTCAACGCAACATGATGGATCCCCCACATAATTACGACTGCATAGGCTCTGCATGGAGTGGCTTCGTCGCGCGGGCGACGGCGGAATCCATCTCGCAGGATGCTTTTTCCACGCGCTCTTTTCGCGTCGGCTGCGGTACCCTCGAGGAATGTTGTGCTCTCCATAGAGCATCGCGAAACACGCCGAGCAGATGGCAATGCCGCCCTTCAATCAATCAATCTTGGATTTCTTGTCACTGTCTCCAATTCCTTATCTTTTTGTACACTCGCCCACTTGCCTGGTTTCAGCATGATTCCTCTTCGCTGTTGCGGGGTCCAAGTATGGGCCTGCATTTTCCCTTGCTCATATGCAGTGACAATGCTAGATTTGGGAGGCGCTGCATATTGCGCCGCGAAGCGTTGTCGCAGCACCGACATCACGGGACGACTGCGCATTTTCTTCTTGAGTATATACATACTGCAAGTCGTGCTCACCGCTTTGCTGTTATCTCCAACAATCCCTCTGAGAGATACAAACGTATAATGCTGTTGCACCTCTTCTCCGCCCTCGTTATGGTTACGACAGAGGAATACCTAAGGAACTGGACAGGCTGCCCCGCTTGGCCCCGGTCACCAATGATCGCCAATCATACAAGACACCATTAATGCTGCGGGCATCGTGATTTGTATCCGCACAAGAAAGAGGGTTGGAGCGGAGTTTTGCTGACAGTGAGAGCATAGAGAGATCACGAAACAGCTCAGTACATGCTGTCCTCACAGCCATCAGTTCCCTGACACGGCTACCTTGTTGACGCGATTGTTGACTCGATTCACACCTTGGCTGACCCGCACGTAGCCTATCTCTTCATGCTCGAACATTCCCCGCTCAATATGCGCTGCAACGTAACTCGACTGATGTTCGAAAGTTGTCACAAGAAGGTATCCCATCCACCACAGGATATGTTGAAAATTCCCACTCTTGGCAGACCCCGCCCACGCCCACGCCCATATAGGTATGCCGTCAAGGTATCACACCATCTTTCAATCGGCAGTCCTGAGTAGCGCGATGAGAATGAGACTGGGTTGGTCTCCTTCGGGGTATTCTGGTGACCACGCTCATGTTTATGCGCCATGGGCGTCTTTCGCGTCAAGGCCTTGAGGGACCAGGTCCTTGTACGAGCAGATCAACTCCGCACATCAGGCCATCAAAATCAGCCCTCGGAACCTGCACTGGCGACATGTCCCCCAGCAATCCTTCTTTTGAGCAGACACATCAGCGCTGAGCGACCCCCTTCTCGATTTTGAACCACCCGGCGTGATGCTCCACGGATATACTAGCAGGCATAAGAGATCGCCACGGAGTTAGTCTCCACAAACACTGTGGAGCGGGAGGTTTCATGGAAATGCTAATCTCGAGGCCGCAACGCCAAGTCTATGCCAGATCTGTACGGCACACATCATAGATGGAAGGTAAGACCAAAACCCGGCCAGTCCGCGGCACGAAGAACAAGACGCTGGAGGACAGGGCTGGTGGTTGGTGTTGTCTGAAAGCCTCTCGGTTCCAGCACGTGTTCTGGAAGAGCTTAGCGCCTTCCCAAATGGGGAGCCCCTGCCGAGGCTCTAGTGGCCGCTAGCACCTCGCACCTCCGACAGATTCGTTGCTTCGCCGCCGCTGGGGACGAATGGCAGCAGACATCGTGCCTTTCACTGCCCGTCTCAATTTATCTTGTAGGTCAATGGGAGCGCTATGTCGGCCACGTTCACGGAGCATTGCAAACGGAGTCGTACCAGCGAGCGGAGGACGCGGGGATTGGCAGCGGTGAATGGGACGACGTCGAGTATAAACATTGCGCGTTTCCTTGCCATGGGGTCTGCAGGTAGTCCGTCTCCTTCATCAGTTGCTTTACAGGCAATTTCGGTCGTTTCATGAAGATGCGGTCAGTTCTCTTGCTCAGCATTCTGCCTTTCGCGCAAGCCGTGCGAATCATTCAGTCTAACGACGATGGTTGGGCTGAGATAAATCTTCGTACCTTCTTCAACGTGCTCACTAGCGCTGGCCACAATGTCGTTCTCTCTGGGCCTGCAGAAAATCAGTCCGGCCGAAGTCAGTACCAACCAGCGCGAACTGGTTTGAACACACTCTGACCATCTTAGGCTCATTGGACTCCCCTCCAACAACTGTAGATTCAGACGGCTGCATCTTCTCGAGCTGCCCCGGTGGAAGCGCTCCTACAGGATCAAATGCGACCAACCCACGCCTGAACTATGTGAACAGCTATCCAGTTACCGCCATCAAGACCGGTATCACCACCACGGCCCCCAAGATTTTCAACAACGCAGCACCTGAGATCGCTCTGACTGGACCCAATGTGGGATCGAATGTCGGTATCCAAGTGCCTTTCTCTGGAACTGTTGGCGCAGCCGTGTATGCTGCAAAGGATGCAAAGATCCCTGCCATCGCTTTCTCAGGAGTATCGGGCGACCCTACTGCCTGGAACCAGCCGACTCCTCTTTACAGCCAGATTTACGCGGATCTCGCCCTCAATGTCACCACCCGCATTTTGGCGTCGGGGACTCCTTATCTGCCGTCCAATACCTGGCTCAATGTTAACTTTCCGGCGGTCACCTCGACCAAGTGCAACAATGTCAACCAATTCAAGTTTATCCTAACAAGGATCAATTGGGGGATTTTTAGCGAGAAGGATGTTACATGGTGCGGAAGTGATAGGCTTCCTACGGAGGCTGATGTTGTGGGAAGGGACGGTTGCTTTGCCACTATTAGTGTGGGAGATGCGAATGATAAGACGACTGCGGATCTTAAAACTCAACAATTTGTCTTGCCAAAGTTGCAGCCCATCTTGTCTTGCCCGTGAGTAGAAGAATATATGTATCAGATATAGTATTAGCATAACGGGCGCTCAAATTCCAATATTCAAAAATTAAAAATATTTTCTTCTATGCGACTACTTGCGCGCCCCAATGCTCAAGGATAGGTCATTCAACACCAGACTAAGCAAGATGGGTGGCACAGGCGAAAGAAGCGCGCCGAATACATGCCTACTGTAACATCATACACCCTCGCGAACACTTTCCACTTCCTCAGTTGACATGTCTGAAATGTGTGCATCTTCCAAACGCCCAGAGAGACCTTCACAGTTTGACCCATTCATCCGCGATATTCATGTACCTCAGTAGGCTCAGAACACCTTAATATCCTCTAATATACCCATAGGCAAGGCTGACAATGCATCTGCAACATGGCAAACGCGGCAAACCTTCCTCCAGACTACGCAACATCCTCCATCAAACGATCCCGCAATCCCGGATGACGGTCGCTCGTACCTGCCAACTGTCAGAGACATCATGCTGCAAACATTGATTATTTCTCCAGCGATTGTTACTGGTGATGATGGTGTTCTGCATAGCTCGGTAGAATACGCTGCGGCGTTGCGTGTCGGGAGATGGTTCACGACGTCGCGGGTTTCATGTGTGCCAATTCAGGCACCATGAGGTATCTGGGCATGCAAGAGCATTGCGATACTCACTTCATAGAAAAGTGTACATGCGAGAATGGGGGGTGAGATCATCGTCTTGCGATGCTTGGAAGATCGTAGCACTATATATTGCGACGGGCGTGCTGCCTGACTTGAGTGTTCAAAATCAACTTGCGATATACCCATTTCTGTCATTTCTGTATCTTACTTTCCTATTTACATTCTTTTTACTCGCGCTTGGCCGCAGTACCATTTGCCTTTCCACTCATTTGACTATCTTATTCCACCGGTTCAAACTCCCTTTCAACGTTCACACAAAATCAATACAAAATGAAGACCACTGTCATCCTCACTCTTCTCGCCGCCGTCACCTTGGGCCAAGCCCGCCTCCTCTACGGCCGTCAGGCCAACATCCAATCCTTCACCGGAGCTCTCGGCGGTGTAGCAGCAACTCCCATTGTCGATTCCGGAGACGAGGATCGCCCCTTCCTGGTCGCTGGCGCAACCTTTGTCAATATTGGTGCTGCGCTTCAGCGATCATGCGATCAGCAACAGAATGGGTGCTTCAATTTGGTGAACGGTGCCGGGGATGTTGATTTCGATCAGGCAGATTGTGCAGCACAGAAACGTGAGTTCTTCGCGGAAAAGAAGAGGAGATGGTACTAATGACTGCTAATATGGTAACAGAGGCGTGTGATGCTGCCGGTGGTGCCTAGAGACTCTGTCGTGACTGTCCTCTCCCATATTGAGGATTGAAGGGCATTGTCCTGGTTTGGAGAAGACACTAGCTTCGAGTCTTGGACATCTGGGATTTTCGTGTACTTGATACACCTGTTGAAATTGTATAGATATGAACCCTGTGTGCTAAATCTTGCCATGACCTTTGATGTCACTGCAAATTTCTTGTGCCCGGTTGGATTTATCTAATTGTCCGACGTTTCGAGTCTCTTCTCTCCCTCTCCAGCCTCATCTCCATCCCTCTCCTCGCTCTTCTTTGATAAGTTGGCAAGACATGGAGCATGAAACAGTTTCCCATCCCAAGCTCCCCGCCCAGTGCCAATCGCCACGACAACCCATAGAAGGATGACTGCTACACTGAAAATTGTACCCAGGACCTTGAAAAACAAACTCGGCATCTGAATTCCAAACTCAATGGTACTGACAGCAAACACCCCCAACGGAAAAGTGAAACCCCACCATCCCATATTAAAGGGGAACGGTCTGGATCTGTAGATGGAGGCAAGAGCAAAACAGAGCCAGGTTAGGCCAAAGCCCCACATTATGAGTGCAATGAAGATGCCTAGAATGTGGAATATATCACCAGCCATTGGGAGGTCCTCGAAGAAGCGGGTTTGGGGGAATACTGTACGGCAAACAGATCCTAAATACATGATTGTGTACCCTCCCATTCCCAGCGGTCCGAGAGGAAGGAAGGAGGAGACAACAATCTCCCGTGGTGGCAGTTTGTGTAATGCGAGGCGTGTGTAGTACATGACGAGAACAGTCATTGCTAAAGGCGTTGACATACCCCACATGATGTATGACGCGAGGAGGACTCCAAGCGACGTATCGGGATTTGGAAGGACTTTTGCGAGCTCCGCTCCGGTTCCAGAAGCGACAATAGTAGCAGCGATTGGAAGTAGTTGGGCTGCGGTAATACGGTGCAGCGCTTGACGCTCTGATGCAGAGATAAGGAGAACCGTTAAAGAAATGGTGACTGCGAGTGCAACAACGCTGTCGATGATCCAGCACACAAATGCTACAGTGACTGCCCATTCTCCCCAATATGGAATGCATAAAAAGATCCACGCCTCTATCAGTGTTGCAAAGCCCATAGGAATTGTCCCCAAGAAAAGGGAATTGGTGCTGTCCGCGATCATGACAAGCCATATTTCGGGGTATAGGGTGTATCGTAGAATCGAGATGGTCAAGGCGGAGAAAAAAATACCCACATTGAGGCAGAAGAAGATCACTGCCAGCCAGTAGAGCCAATCCGCTTTGAACGGGATGGTAATGAAGAGAAGAGAAACAATTCCAGTGCCCATCGTTAACGAAAACCACGATGGGGAAAAGTTCCTAACGATTCTCCTCCACCCGACCTATGTATAAGCTGTTAATTTAAGGTCCTCTTCTGTTAATATTCAAATTTTGAGATCGTAATTCTCCATTCATTTGGTCACACTGGAAATCCTTCCAGTGTGTGACGTGGTGGAAGAGAAGGGAGATGGAATACATGTGTATCGCGAAGTACATCAAAGCTAGCTCACCTCGTACTTTGCCAATTTCTGCGGGGAAACCGCTGCCGCTGGAGAGTCCCCTGAGGATGTTGATATTTGTTGGATTGGTCCATCAGGTCTCCACCGCCGGACGGGAATATGTTGGGAAGAGAGTGCTGGATCGTTGGACACAATCCGCTCGATTTCAGTGTCATCCATAAACGAAATTGAACTTGACACGATCTGAAGTAGGACAAAGGTATATTTGACCCAGAAAAACTTGTCAGAGATGATCGAAGGGAGATATGACGCTGGCGGAAGCCATTGGTCCGTGGATTGCCGCCAGCGCTAGCTCCGTTGGGTAACCTCCACCCTACGATGTTCCGCTATATTCTGCCCTCAGCCTTCTTCAGGGTACCCGGACACGCACCTGCATTCTTTAACATGACGCTTTCTTTGGTAGATGCCTTTGTTATATTCTCCTTTAGGCGTTCTTCATGATTGATAAACCACCGACGCGCTGCGACAGCACTGATCCAGTTTAATTTCCGTCCAGTTATCAGGCTCCTGTCGCCATTCGTCTCTGAGCCTTCCTCTTCCATTCTCCCTACACAGACTAGTATTCTCGAGGATCCTTCACTTTCCAACTTTACGGGACTCATGTCCTGCTTTCTGGACTTGCCCGGGGAGGTCCGGGACCAGATCTATGCCTATTTTCTGCAAGAACCCGTACAACCTCGATATCACGGCGTTATGATCATCTCGGAGAGGTATGTCAAGTTCCATCTACCACTACGGCCTTACTGGGCCCTCCTCAGAACTTGTCGACAAATGGAACGCGATCTCTGGGAATCAATTCGACATTTGACGGCGAAGAACGAGATGAACTATCTATTGAACCTGACATTCTCTCATGGGTGGCCGTACTTTGGCTTGAACTGGGTCGAATTTCCCGCGCTATCACCTCTTGTTAACTCGATCACGGTGAATGTGGATCTTCGCCTGCGCGAGCCTTTCCGGGAGGCTCATGTGGAAACCATTCCTCACGAGCACGAATTAACACACCTTCTCGGCCAGGAGCCTGGAAATATCGTGGAGCAGCTTTTCGACTATCTAGCCATGCTTCTGAAAACTCTTGCACGACTAATGCTAAACCGAAATACTGGATCTGGCCAATTATACACGGAGCTCATTACATTGAACTTTCGCACTCCAACGGTCCTAGTATCCCCAAATTCCATGTCTCTCGTTCTACGAGTACAGCAGCGGGCACCGGTAGCCAAAGAGGAGGCAAAGGAGTTCGACAGAATGGTGCGAGGCACCCTCAAAGCAACAGTCCGAAAGTTCGGCGCTTTCGATGCCAGGAATTGTGGAACGCTTTTTCCACTAATTCAGATTGGATCTCTGCGATTTGCTACAGAGGGGCAGGTCTGGGGTCAGGGAAACAACATGGTTCTTGCAGAGGACGATTTCCAGTGGTTACATTACTAGGATGAATTTCGACTCCTTCTATTATCTGTGCCATTGCTCTGTACCTATATCCACAGCTTCCATCTAAGTTCTTTGTCTAATAATCAGAGCTTGTAGGCTACCTTATTATCCTTCTTTGGCCGGCAGATAGACTGCTGTGTAATCGAAGCTATGCATCTTCCATCCTCTTCATACAGTCTCCCCTCCGTGTATGTCCTCCCTTCGGCCCCTGTATGGGTTTGTATCTCCTTCAAATGCCATTTGGTCATATCAACATCGTTGCTAAACAACCTCAACGCAAAATCCAGACTTGACACCGCCGAGGCATCATCCAAGAACATATGGCTGAAAGACAAAGGTGAGAATGAAAGTGCACCATCCATCAACCAGCTGAGACAGGCCATCTGATCCGCCTCCGAATCAAAAGGCGCATACGCACTATACCACTCCGCATTCGACTTCTGGTCCAAGGGAAGGGAGTCCTGTGTGGTGACATTCGTTTTGGCCATGCCACTGATGTTTTGAGCGAAGATGCCTTCAGGACAGGGTCGGACTTCATACATCCTGGGAAATGCCGCAAAGAGCTTTTTATGTATCGCAATGATCTTCTGCGACACTTTGCCGCTCTCAACAGCCTTATGCAGCTGTACTGATTGACGATCAAGCTCTCTCCACGAGGTATACTTCATGGATGGAGGTTTGGAATACACCAGCAACGCTGGCTCTCGAACCTGAAAATCGGCCAATGCTATAAGACACGTTCTGTCTTCGCCGCTATCTTGCATCTGCTTCACTTCTACTTGTCTTGTTGCAAAGGTTCTTGTTTGCCGAATGGTCCGAACAGAGCATTTGAGAGGTCGGTCCGTGAGCGCGGGTCCGAGGTAATGTCCAAGCATGGAGTAGAGATGATAGCCCTTTGGGACAGTCAGGCAAGCACCTTTGGCTGCCATGGCGAGAGCAAATCCACCGTAAGCGATATTGGCGGCGTTGCCCATGTGTTCTGGGTTGTAAAGTGTTTCAAAGTCTGTGGGTGCGGATGAGGTTGAGGGTTTGAAGCCAAGGGTCTCTGCGAAGGTGCGTGTGTCTGCCATCTTGATCGGATTTTTTGGTATATAGAAATACAGATGGTTAAGTTTTGCAGGAAATCGTATCAGAAAATATATAAAAATAGCAAGGTATGCAGGACACTGGGACCTAGGTAATTGACTATCCCTGACAATGTTCCTTCTTGGAAAAAGTTCATAGATTAATTTGGAGAGGAAGCAGAAGATATAAGATGCGGGGAGGGTCTTGACTAAGGATCGGGGTGGTAGTCTGACGGAAAGGAGAGTAATCATCCCTTGTTATGCCTCGTACTTATCAACGAACCTCGGCTGGTCTTTTAGTGAAGCTTGGCGATCACGTGCAGGGCATGGAGTGCTGTACTTGGGTTTGTGCAGGGGTTTGCTAGCGAACATCCAAAGTACAGTGGGTAGATACAATTCAAGATTAGATATGAGTTGCGACAGGCGAAATTAATTCTAGCGTACGCCCACAAGTCATCCACTTGATATAGTCACTAATCTCCTAGAGGCGGCAGCTTCCCAACATCCTCCCAAGTCTCACTACCTGCGTCACTCATGTCGCTCCTATCAATACCATCCCTATCAATCAGTGTCGAAGCTGTGTCGTCTACCCAATCCCCAATGCTCTCTTCTGACACGGAGCTCTTTGGACGAGCCTTTGGAGTAGACGGTCCGCTCCTCATACTCACTACATCCCAGCCTTCAACCGCAGTATCGTATGATGGTGGGACTGGTCTTTCTTCCTCCTCTGCCTCGTCCTTCGTATGATGTTTCAGTTCTCGCTCAAATTGCTTGATTCCCGGAACCTGACTTAGCTCTTCATCGATCCCCAAAGTAGTGGGCCCCATGTACATGTTCTGCAGAACAGACCTGCAAGCGCTTCGCATCTCTCCATCTGTCAACTTCTTCTTTGATTCACGGCTAGGTTCTGGTGTATCTTTTTTCCTATCACCGGCCCACTTATCAATTACCGCTTGCCGTTTCTGACGTGCTCGTACATCAGCTTTGGTGGCCTCCTCCCGGCGTTTTGCAGTGATCTTAAGTTCCTCATTTGCCTGCACCAACAACTCTTGAAATCTAGCGTCTTCGTCTACCGGGTTACCAGTGCTGTAAAATCCATCGCAGACAAGTTTCTTCCTAGTTTTAATCTTGCAGAGGGGGTAAAGAAGCATACGTCGATACTCTTTCTGCTGGAACGCATCGATGAAGCCAATAATCTCCACCGTTCTGAGAGTATCCCCGAGTGTAGCGACTTGCGCGCATGTCATTGCCCAATGGAAATAGACCATGGAGCCATTAGAAAGAGGGGCCGAAGTATTATTCATTCTTGTTGGGAGAGATAAAGAGATAGTGCGGATGTTAGGTCGAATGTGAGGTTGGAGGCCTCCAAGGAATAGGGGTAGAAGCCCTTCATGGTCCATGGGTGCGAACTTGGCTGAACGGTACAGAATTGGTAGGGCTTCTTTGTAAATAAACCGATTCACCATCAATATTTCAATTGACAAGGGGGCAGCTCTTTTGCTGCGAAGACGCAACTTAACTCTTGGCGTTGAGAGTCGTGGGATTCCAGATGGATCAGATGGTGGATGCGATGGCTGCCGTCGTATATCAACGTACATGTCGGGACGCAAAGGGTCTGTGAAGACATATTCGTAGATATCAAGCCGAAGTTCCTTTGGTAAAGCAAGAAAGCGGCATTTCTTCCAGATGGTCATGTTTTTAATGTCCTTGTCCAGAGTGTACTCCATGGTTTCCAGCGAGGAACGGTTGGGCATGAAGCAAGATGGGTCCCATGAAGTTAGTGCTTTCTTCGCTTTCCCGTCCCAGCACGCCCACCTGTCGCGGTATCGATTATGTATGGTGCGTCTGGAGAATCCAGATGACTTTCCATGCTCCTCTTCAGTGATGTTCAACTGAGGCGTGGCGGCCGATTGAATGCCTGTGACATAAGGTGTTGAGGATACAATACCAGAAGTGGACACTGTAGCCATGCTGTTTGCACTGAAATTTGACATTGGTTCCCATGGAAGTGTTGGGGATGGTTCTGCGCTTCTGTGGCAAGCTCCACCTTTCAGCCTCGTTGGTGCTGGGACTAGAAGTTGTTTCCTGAGTGGGACCTGCTCCTGTGGGGATATACCCAACCAGACACTGTACTTCTCCAAACAGAATGCAGGCAAGACGAAAAGGGTTGGGCTGTGAAGGAGAGAACGAGTTGAGTGATGAGTGTTGAGGGCAGGGTGTTGTTGCCTGAGCTCAGAGAACGCTAACGCAATGGAGACGAGGGGTGATTACGACGCCTCGGAACTCCGGTGTAACGTTCATCTTCAGCACACCTTGAACATCATGAACTCGGCAATGTTCACAGTCAGTCAACAGTTACAACTTTGGACTTTGGAATTCTGTTGTTATCCTCTCTGGAATTACCTGCCAGTCTTCTCCTTTCTGTGCCCCACACATTCCCCCTGCATCTGGGTATCGCAACGATGCAAATACCTCACAAGCTGTGCCCTGTCCACGCTACCGTCATCTGCCCGTATGTCAGTCCTTGCTTCCAAGACGCTGCAAACATCACCACAAGCCTCCCTGGAGCTTGATCCTTCGCTTGCATCTTCCCCCTTACTAACATATACTTCTACGGCAATACAAGCCGCTCTGGAGCCCAGTTACTCCCTTCACACCCAAGGTTGTTCCCCAGGGTTAGCAAAGCCGCAGCGCTTACCACCAAGTATACATCCACAGCGCCCAAGATCATGGGCAATAATAGACTAGACCTCACTACTTAGGAGGACATTTCTTAAGAGAGCATAGCTCAGCAGACACTGCTACCTCCCTCGTCCACGGTCAAACCCAGCTCGCCCTCCGCAACGTACCCTGGCAGTGAACAATGGTAGTCCTAAGGTTATCAAGGACGACAAAGACATTGCCGATGAGAATCGGCTATTCTAGAAGGTCAATCAGACAGGCCCCTCTGTGAAGCTGTCTACAAGGTTATAGAACTAGACTACCCACAACCAGGACAGGTTTCAGAATCTTTTGACACTATGCACAAAGTTTGATACCACCAATAGACATACCATCTGAGCTTGTCCGACAATGCCGAAGCTCTATGACAGACTATCCACTATTCGCGTCACGGATATTCTCACAATTAACCATGGAGCCTCGCTCAATGGGTCTATACATCCACATGTTGTTCTGTCTGTCTGTCAGAATGAGGTAGTTGGGTCGGGTGGCGTTTTATTCATGCTACTGTAGATACTGGATTCCAGCACTTTTTGACGTCTGGTGGAACATGAACTTTGAGGTATTGAAAAGGTTATGTAAAAGCTCGTCTTTTTACGTACAATAGGCTCATGATATGGTGTTTGTTTGCATATTGTGTTTCGTTGGAGGTGAAAGGGGGCGCTATACTTCTCTCATCGTACCATGCATGCACCAAGTGAATACGGGATAAAACAGTGCAATAAATCAGCCAATTTGGTATCCAACCCGACATCCCTTCTTCTCGTTCTTCGTCTCAGTTATTTCTTTACTCCTCGATCTTCTCGACCTCGTTTTCTTCACTCGAACTTCCCCTTCTCAACACAGTCTTCCAAATAGATCCCCTCCTTTCATTATGATTCGAGCCTAAACTCCATGTACTGCTTCGACGACGTTGAGACGTTACTGTCAATATGATGAGCCTGGATAGGGCTAATACAAAAAGGCCGAGACTGAGAATCAGAGGTCTGGACTTACCGGAATCGGTCAGAGAGGCAAGTGTTTCTCTCGCCTCCACGACAGTGCTTGGACGACCTGTATATGTATCAGAAGATGAACGATATATCATTAACGAGAGAGGAGGAGAGCCAGAGGAGCGGGCAACATACGCAAATTCCCAGCACCACCTCTTCCGTACGATGTGCAGCGTTCGGCGACTTGTTCTTCGGCCATTTTGATATACCCTCTTCTGAAGAAGGCTACCACGAAGATATTAAGGTTGAGTATTGTGTTAAGATCGTCGATCAAAAATGTATCAATCGATGTAGATACTTTTGTGGTGGATTGTTCAGTTAGGAGTAAATGATGATTATCAATATAAGCGAACAAGTGCAAAATGAACTCAGACCAACGCACGTATATATCCCCTCCCCAGAGCTCACATCAAAAATCAGGTCCCCTTCCGACCCATCAAGCCAACCCCAGAACCCCCTCCCCATCTCTCAAACCACTCAACCACTCACCAACCCCTCCCAGTCGATCCCCCCCTCCCCCCTCCTCTTCCACAAATCACCATCCCGCTACTTATCTTCCCCAAAGACCCCTTCCCAGCCCTGCCAAGTGCGCACCAGTGAATCAAGCTTCATGGGGCCGGACGATCGTGGGCTTGGCCATTCATTGTGCAAAAGCTTATCAGAGGTTAGGGCAGATGACGAAGAGGGCCGTTGATCGCGTGGTTGTGAGTGAGGGGTTGCTGGGATGGGGAATCCCGTGGGGGAGGGACGGACGTTGCGTGGAAGGATGCAGGGTGACGTCTAGGGTGGTGATGGGGTAGAAGGTTTGATTGGTTGAGGATGCAAGGGTATGAAGTAGATGTGGAAATAAATGTGGACTTCCCCTCACCATGTGGTGAAGTCTGAACAGGTGTTTGGACAATATTTGCCAGATACTGCTGGGCAAGTCCAGGTTGGGCGGATTATGATGTATAGATGAAGCAATGCTGCTCTCCCGTGTTCATCACCTTGCAAGAGACATTTTGTTAGAGAGAGTTGGAAGGAAAAGTTTATAATTAGTTATATTCATCGTTGTCTTACCCTACACCATGATCTGCTGCCCAAGACATGCTCAGTTCAGTGATTCAAGAGTTTTCTATCTTGGCCAACTAATACATTCATGCAGTTCATCAGTATGCTCGCAAGCACAGCATGCACTTACAGATACGTACCCAAGTGCAACACTATTAACGAACTTTTCTATTCCCCACACCCTGTGGGGCATCAAAGAGAATGGTCTGAACGATCTCAATAACTTCCCTCTAAACAACCCCAAACCCCATGCAATTCTGAATAGCCAAGTCCAACTTCGTCTTCATCTTCTCCCTTCCACTATACTCGGGCAACATCAGCTTTCCAAAACAAGTCGAGCTCGTCGGCAACTTCTCCGTATCGCCGCCATGCCTCATGATAACAAAATTCATGCTCTCAAATCCAGTGACAGGCACGCGCTCACTCGCCGTCACAAACTCCAGCAACTTCTTCCGCTGTTCTGCATCGTACGTCTCGACGATGGACCAAAACTCCTTGATCGTCTTGTGCGAGGCCGAGTAGCCTTCTTCGTAGCGAGTTGTGTTTCGAAGACTGGTGATGTCAATGTCTTGTGTACCTTCCACTAGGTATTTGAGCGATTGGGCGTCGAACAGGCAAAGAGATCGTTCATGTAGACAAGTACGGAAGCCCTGCCTAAAAGCCATGAACTGGCCAGCAATGGACTTGAAAGTCAACCATTGGATGTAATCCCTCACATACTCCTTGCGGCTTGCGTTAGTTACCATAGGTGTTTCCACGGGAGCGTCATTGTCCTTGGCATGCTCCAATGGTCGTTCCCATTCAGTGCTGTCGAGATCTGGATGTTTTCGCTGCCAGGCCCCAAACGGGCTATAGTAGCAGGGTACAGCTTCTCCACAATAAGGGTCGAATTTGAAGGCAGGACGCTCCCCAAGTCGATCTTCAAGGCCCTCTGTCTTATTAGTGTCGTACCGGCTGCTAGAAGATTTAGCGAACGCCTGCATGTCGACATCGATATTTCGACCAAAGGCGCTGAAGCTGAAGCTGTATCCTCGCATGAACACATCCTCTACATCGCCCTCGGTCCAATTGAGTAGCTCATTGAATGACTTTGCAAGTGTTGGCCATCCGTCTTGAATTTGATTGATGGTGGTAGGAGGCGATTTACCAAGCAGCATGTGATAAAATGCCAGAGGAAATGTGACAGGTAATGTGATCCCATTATACACGGCGAGAGAGAAGATGATGCCCAGCATTTCGAACTTCCAGTGAGGCTCAAGAGAGGCAGGTTGGAACCAGCTCATTCTGGACTCAGGGTCGAGCGTGAACATGCCTGACTTTGTTAGCAATGAAACACAAACATAATGCGAATGTCACTGTACCTTTGAGGGGATCGAGGGCTTCGCTCAGGATGACATGAAAGAATTCATACGTCACCCCGCCTTGATCTAGCCCAACTTCGCCCTCTTGCATACCCATCTTCACCTTGAGCGGTTTCATGAGAACTCGTTTCTCTTGACCCCACAATTGATTGAGAGTGTCTTCCAAGGCGTTCTCCCGAGTGACATCCAGCACAAGGTAGTCGTTGAACGCTATCTTGAGTCGTTGCCGAATCAGCCACCAATATGGCTCTCTCAGGAACGGGTCCAGTTCTCTTTGAAGATGTGTGACTCGTTCTGTATGTTCGTAGTGTTTGTACATGCTGGCGAAATTCATCGTCCGGAAATATGCAACCAAATAGTGTGGTAAGAATAAGAATGGACACCAGAATAGGTGGATCGAGTTCGGATTATATTCGCGCTTGAGGAATGTGACTGGTTCATTGACCAAGTCGATTCGCTCATTGAGGTAGGGTATTTGGAACATGTTTGCGCGTAAATTGAGCGCATCGCGATTCGCATCTGATTTTGTTAGCTGTGGAACAGAAACTTGGTGGAGGTGTTTATACCAAACGCATAGAAGATCTCAATGGCTGCACCGACGCTGCTCCAACGGTGTACCTCGGCTTTGCCGGTCCATTTCTTGATGATGATAGTCCTTAGCCACTCCAAAAATGTTGCTGTGACTGTCCATCCAGGATCTCCATCGTTGTTGAATTTGCTATTCATCTTTCTCTTGCTGGAGAGCGCCAGCTGTTCTACTGCCCCAAGGTGACTAATTAAAACGCCCATCAAAGTGGGTGGTTTCTCTTCGTTCTTCTCCGGAGGATGTAGGGTGGCCAAAATTGATTCGAAGCAAATCCGGGCGCCGATGCCTCGCACCAACCGGTCGGCCAGACGGAGGGCAGGCTCATACTCCAAATCATCAATGATATCAAGCCAGGGGTCAGTGAAGCCATCAGAAAAGTCGGTATGTGGTCTTGAATCAGGCAGTATGATCCCCCAAGATCGGAGACGGCGTAGCTGCACCCAAGTATGAGGCCAGCCAACCGGGACCAAGGAAGTCAGAGCGTGGATGCATATCATGATAAGATGGGCTGCCTCTTTATCGTTCAGGTATCGAGGCTGTTTCGACTCGGGCGTGGCGGGGGTGGATTCGTTATCAACATGTCCATTCATATTTACTGCTTTGCGTGATCCTTTCAGACGCGGACTCTTTTGGCCATCAAGGTCGGGCGGGGGTGTAAATAGTGACTCAACAGCCTTCCACAGACTGTCAAAGATGAGAGCACCATTACGTCGATCCCAATCCCGGAAAGCATGGACCATGCGGGTTGAGTTGAGGTGGGGAAGAGACGAGTCCTTGAAGGCTTCATTTTCCTTCTCAGGTTCATGGAACGACTTGAGCAGCGTCTCCGGGTCGCTCAGCGTGTAGAACAGCGACCTGTTGACAAAGGGTTTCGCAGGGAGGAACTTTCGGTTCGCGTCATAGTCCACAGCAAAGCTGCATTTGGAGCTCTGTTGGTCGCGGTGATGGTAAAACTCCTCTTTTAGCTGCTCCATGATCTCGCAAGTAAGATGAGAAGCCACAGGCAAGGCTGGCCCTTTGCCCCTTTTCTTGCTCTTGACGTGGTTATGGTCATCGATTGCGATGGACGCTTTGATTCTGGGATCAATGTGGGGTCCATGGTGCAACCCCAAGGAGAGTGGTTTCCTCTTCATCGACGGCTTCCGAGTTATGGCAGCGTCGTGCGTGCCATCTAACGCAATGGAGTCAATGCCATTGGGCTGAGTTTGCTCCTTGTTCGCCGGTGCTTCAATGCTGTGCCTTATTCTATGGATGCGATGCCCATTATCTAAGACTTCGACCTCCGCTGGTAGGAGACTGTCTTCCTGCGAGGGTTTGGTGTTGTGGTGTGAATGTTGACGGGGCTGCGTTGGCTTGGAGGTGCCGTTCACAAGAGGTCGCACGGTGTGACCATTCACATGAGCCGTGGTGGTGACATCGGTCGTCCCCATGGGGGAACCCCTTGTGCCTTGAGCGGCGAGGCTGCTGCCTTGTTCCCTTGGGACCGTGGGTGCATCAAGACCACCACGCAGCGAAGAAAAGACAGAGAGCGGGTTTGGAATTTGCTTCGAGTACGAGTAGATGACGGCAACAGTATCGAACACATTTTGGCCCAGCGACTTTGAATCCTTCATTACTTGGTGCCGCCCATTGACGGCCGATAAAACTCTGCCGACACTGTCCGATACCCCTTGCTGCTCATGGCCATTGATGCAGGTGTGATTGAGCAAGGCAGCCTGGCCAGTGTTGGAGCGGGGTTTGGGGTTGGGGTTGGGGAAGGGGAAGACATTGAAGTCGTGCTCGGCACCACGCTTTCCTCGATGCACCTGTATTCCGCTGGCGCCCTCGATCTCGATTGTATCGGGCGCAACCTTCAGTTCATGCGGACACAGATGGCTGTGGGGGTCGTCCTGGCTGGCGAGGAAATGTGCGAGAGCTCGTGCGGTGAGCTGGGTGGGCGGCCGGAAAGGCTTCGAGACGAGGCGCTTCTTGCAGCTGAGACAGGTGGGCGTCGTGCAGTAGGCGCTCTTGCAGCCGTGCAGGATCTGGGAGAGGTATCTGTGTGCCAGTGAGCGCGGGGGATTCTGTCGCGATGGAGCTCTCAGGGGCGCACCTGCGCACCAGGTGCTGGAACTGGAGCTGTCGCTGGAGCTGCGAGCACTCGACGAGACGAGTGGCATCTTCGACATCGACGACGTTGCTGAGATGGCGCTGTAGGGGGGCTTTGTCGGGGGTTCGATGTCTGCGCGGCGCCCCATTGCCGGGCTTGGAGCGCGAGGGTGCGTCTGACGTGCTCCGGGAGACATGGTGAGGGTCCCGGGGCCCTCGCGACGGGTGCGTCATATCATCGATGCCGTGGAGGAGTGCGGTTGCGGTGGACCAGCGTGAGTGCGAGGGCGAGGGGGAGGGCGAGGGGGAGTGCGGGTGCGGGTGCGGGTGCGGGTGCCGTGTGACGGGAGGACAGGCGTCTGGCGCATCGGTTCGCGGCGCGGGACGAGTCGACAGTCAGGCGCGAGGGCGGCCGTCTACCTTTGGCGCGGGGCCAATGCAGTGTTGACGCGTGAGACAGACTCTTCTGTGTTGGGTGCGGGCGTGGCGGGTGTGGTGGGCGTGGTGGGCGTGGTGGGCGTGGTGGGCCGTGAAAGCTTGTGCTGACCACTGCTCGGGGCCTCCATAGGGCTGAGCGTGCGGCCGGGGTCTGGCTGGGCGCAGAGACGTCACCACCACAGACCGAGAGCACGACCAATATTCGCCCCTCCAAACATCCCCCCAAGCATCCCCAAGCATCCCCAAGCAACGAGTCACGGTCGCAAATCGCTGCCCGAACAATACTGCTGCGCTCGCTGCCGTCTGCTAAGCAGTCCGAGACAGCCGGCCGCCTTTGCGCCACCCAACGCCCATTATTAACAGCTCCGGGCGCCCCAACGTCGCTGCCGTCGCGTCTCCCGCCGAGAAACCCCCACTACGCAGCAATATTTCTATCCTCGCCCACAACGCCCGTCTCCCCCGCTCCCCTCCTTGCACCACACCTCCCTCCCATTTCCCCTCCACGCTCTCCCGCCACCGCCAGACTGCGCGCCGCCATGGCCTCACAGACACCCACGCAGGCAAATGTGCCGTCGACGCACCCGTACACGTGCAACACGTGCCAGGTCGCATTCCGGTCGAGCGACCTGCAGCGGGCCCACATGCAGACCGACTGGCACCGCTACAACCTCAAGCGCCGCGTCGCCTCGCTGCCTCCGCTGTCGTCGGACATCTTCACCGAGAAGGTGCTTGCAAACCGCGCCTCTGCCGCCGCCACGGCCGCCAAAGCCTCTTTTGAAAAAGCGTGCCAAACCTGCCAGAAGACATATTACAGCGACAACGCATACAGCAACCACCTGAACAGCCAGAAGCACAAAACCAACGTTGCCAAGGCCGGCCGCAGTGGCGACGACTCTGCGTCCGTGACTGGCTCTGTCATGAGCTCGACCTTCTCCCTCGGCGAGCCCATGGCAGACTCTGAGGTGGACCCTGCCGCTGAGAAGGAGTTCTCCGACGTGGTTGGCGGCATCAACTCCACCACTCTCGAGCATGGCGACGAGAACGACCCCGTGTCCCGCCGGCCCACGCGCCCGCACCATTCCTCAACCGAAGACAAGCCCGCACACCCGCTTTCACGCGCCAGCACCACCGCACCTCCTGGCGAAGAGGACGACAAGGCCTCGGAGGCTTCGTCCAACAAGGTCAAGACGGACCCGTTGACCGACTGCTTGTTCTGCAACTACCGCTCGCCAAATTTCTCCTTGAGCATCAACCACATGGGGCGCTTCCACGGCATGTTTATTCCCGAGAAAGACTACCTGGTGGATCTCGAGGGGCTTGTCCAGTACCTGCATGCAAAGATTCAGGACAGACATGCCTGTCTGAAGTGTGGCAAGGTTACGCACACAGCCGAGGGCATCCAAACACATATGCGCGACCGCGGCCACTGCATGATTGGATTTGAGTCGGACCAAGAGCTTGTGGAAGTGGGCGAATTCTACGACTTCAGCAGCACCTATTCGGATGCAGAGGACTTTGACGACTTCGAGCGCAAAGCCAATGATTCAGACGGCTCAATCTCCACGGCTGACGGCGGCATCAAGCTGGGAGCCAAACTTGGAGCCAAGCGGAAGAATACCCGAAAAGCCCACGACACTGCCATGTCAGGTGATG
Source organism: Amniculicola lignicola CBS 123094 (assembly GCA_010015725.1). Classification (NCBI taxonomy): domain Eukaryota; kingdom Fungi; phylum Ascomycota; class Dothideomycetes; order Pleosporales; family Amniculicolaceae; genus Amniculicola; species Amniculicola lignicola. The sequence goes on along the minus strand of ML977614.1, from coordinate 150,620 downwards.
AAGAGGAAGACCAGGGCTGGGAGACCGACAGCACCGTCTCCAGCGTCCCCACAGACGAGATTACATCTGTGCCCATCGACGATCGCTCGCACATGTACAAGAAACTCCCACTATCACGACACCACTCGCACAACGACCCACGACCTCACCGAAGTGCAGATGGCTTCCACTCACATGCGCATGCTACTCCGGTTGCCGTGTACCATGACGAATACGAGCTCCATCTCCCAACTGGTCGCACTGCAGGTCATAGGTCCCTAAACAAGTATTACCGCCAGAACCTTCGTAATTATCCGGGTGTTGCTGAGCGCATGGAGGCTCAACAACGGAAGCTCACGCAAGGGGAGGATGACTCTGATGCCGACGAGGACATGGAGGGTGAATCTGGCCGCGGACGTCGACAATTGATTACACGGGCTAATGGGGGCACCGGTATGATCGGAGTCAACGATTTCAAGAAGGCTGAGATTCGTGCTATTGAGAAGAAGGATCTCAAGAGGGAACAAAAGCACCGCAACAAGGTTCTTGCCCGTGTCGAAAAGCAGAACAACTCCCAGAAGCACTTCAGGGTATGTCCTTGCTCACATTCTGCCATATGTACCATTGCTAATTATCAATATAGGATCCTCTCCTTCAGTGATCCGTGGGCGTGTCCTTCTCTTGCTCTCTTCTGCCAGTCGGCTTGCCGATTTTTGTAGGGTTGCGTTTATGGATTCGGGAAGATCAGCATGGTAGGCGTTTGCATTATAGACTCCTCATGAGTAAGGGCTGAATTGGTGATGAGCCCATGATGAACAAAAAGGGTAGACTAGATTCACCTACGAAACGTGACGATTTTTCATACATTGACGTCCCACCTGCAACGTGACAATGTAACTCGCTAGTCATAATATACAGTACATTTCACCTCTCCCGCTTCGCTGATGCATACCTTTGTGCATCCAAAGCCTCCCGGCTAGCATGCCGTGATCAGCTCTCACCAATACTTCTCCCTAATCAAGCTCAAACCCTCATCACTAAATCCCCTGACCCCCCTCTCCTCAACCCTCGTCCTCGTCCTAAATGTCACCTCTCTCTCCCCCGTCTTCCCATTCACCCCCTCATGCTCAAACTGCTCCCGCTTCATCAGACACCCCTCAACCGCCCACCCCGGCACACTCTCCTCAAACGTCTTCCCCCCCAACTTCTCCCTAATCATCCCCTTCAACTCTAGTGTCGTCTTCTTATGCATTTGCTTCGTCGAAAACAGCGTCCTTGCAAACCCCGACACAGCATTCCTCACCGCATCGCCACGGCACCTCCAAATCAGGCAATTGAGCGCCTCCTCCACACTCGGCACAGCAAAAAACCTAGCGTCGAAATGTGCAAAGTCGATTTTGGCCAGCGCACCTTCTTTCACGGGCGGTGATGGGTCGGCGGCCAATGCAGCTCTCAAATGCGCGCCGAACCTCACGGAGCAGTAACTCGCGCTCAGACTTGCGAGCTTCTGCACGCGTTCGTTGAAACTGCATACGCCGTGGGGGAACACGAGGGTGATTTCGTCAGACTGCGTGTATGCGACGGTGGCCTGGGGGAAGAATTTGAGGAGGTCGCTGCAGGTGGATGTCATGGCGGCGTGGATGCGGGCGTCAAAGGGCCGCGCGAAGAAGGAGGTGAAGCGTGAGAAGGTGTGGCCATCTAGGCGGAGGATGATGGGGGAGTCGCTGGGGAGCATGTGGTCGTGGAGGGCTTCGTATTGCTTCATGCGGGTTGCGAGGGGGATGGAGGTTGTGGGTGAGGGGGATTCACCTTTGTCTTCATGGTCGGAGGGGTGGTCGGTTGACATTTTGTTTGAGGGGAGAGCAAAGGGGTTGTTGGGATGTGAGGTGATGATTGGCTTCAAATAAGTCTCGTGGGGGAGGTTTTTAGACAGAAGAAATCCAGCATGGTGTTGGTCTATATGGTTCCATATACTTTGCCCCTTCATTCTGACTCACCGTCACCGCCTCCACAGATGACTCCACAATCTCCATCATCGCCCCCGTCCTTAATTCACATTCTCTCGCCAACTGCCCTATTTGACCCGTTCTATAAATACCACCCACGGAATAATCCACCGCATCACGTCTCATAATGACGAAGGGCTGCTCGCCTAACTGATACATTTTGGTTCAAGCCTAACATGGCGCAAAATACATGTCCAAGAGCAATTGAGACCTCGGTCTTGATGGTGTCGCTCATTTCTCTTTGGACTAAAATATCATACAAACACCGCATCCAGCACCAGCTGCTCCTCTGCACTCTCTTCGCCTGTCATACCAATAACCAAACCCCAACTACCACTCCATCCCATCGAAGAAGGAAAAAGGGGTATAATCTTCGAACCGCAGAAAAGACCGAATATACAAGGAAGCATACATAACGCACGTACATGTCCACCTTCCGTCCTGTTATCCATCCACCAACCGAAAACCTATTGCTCTTCTTCAAGAGTTGAACAATCATTTCACTCTCCGACTCCGCGACTCGACGAACTCTACGCGTACGGTATGGTATCATTTGCCTCGATAGGGTATGAATATGAGAGGCGGATATGGTCGAGAAACACAGTCCTACCCACACCTACTCATAGTCTAGATTAGTAATACTATTTCTCGGAACAAAGTGCGACGAAAAACTATCATAGGGCCGCCATAAACCCCTCTTTGACTAACGCACTTGGATCATAAGGGCTTCCATTCCCATTGCCCGCGTTTCTCGACTCGTTCAATTGTTTCTGTGCTGCTGCTGCGGTCGCTTGTGCAGCAGCCGCTTCGCTTGCGGCAGCCATAGCAGCAGCCATATCCGGCTTGCTGAGCTCAGACGATGAGTTTTGGCCCAATTGGCCGTTCCCACTGCTGCTTGTTGGTCTCGTTGCATCGGCGCCCTCTCGCTCTCCAACCGCGGCTGCGGCCAGGTGTTGGAGACCTGCCATGTTGGGCTGTGCCGTGGGGCTTGTTCGCTCCGGCACCGCGGACGCAGCGCGTGGTGTTGTCTTTTGATGAAGGGTCTCTCGGATTGCCAAGTCCCAGCCTGCCCCGTCGATGCTACGCTGCAGGATCTGACCGTTTAAGAGAGCCTCGTCCATCTCTCTGATGCTGGCCATGGCATCAACTTGTGATTCTACACGCTCTGACAGCTCGATGAGTAAAGCCGCAAGCAGGCTTGCAAACACCGGATGAAGAGGTGTCGTCGGTCCGTTACTGAGATTGGAAAGCAAATCTTTGCAGAGGCCCATCGTTTCGCTGGAAGTCATATAAGTAGAGAGGCGTGCCACAAGGATGCGTAGGTATTGATAGGCTAGCAACGGAGCTGTGTTTCTCGCGAGATTTGTGATGTCTAAGCTTTCTTTGAAGCGCGAGAGCTGGCCGTTGAGATACACCGCAGACGGTGAGGTGGAAGTCACAGCCGTGAATGCGTAAGGGGAGGGTGTATCGCTGTTTGGTACATTACTAGCTCGAGCCATGAAGGCCATTTGCCCGACAATGTCTGCGGCACCTGTGTAATTGTCAGTCAGAGGCCTGGAAGTCTGTCTTTTGTCACGTACGGGCTAGATGATATCCGCCTTCTCCAAGTGCGTTGAAATCGTCACGAGACACGGTGCCACAGTACAGGGGTAGAGCGGTGTCCTTGGTCCGGCTGGATGCGTGGAAGCGATCTAAGATGAATGAGCACCAGAATACTCGGCGCGCAGCCTCAAAATTGTCAAAATTCTGATCGCGCAGGGTTGCTAGCGTTTTCGAATCATTGAGTCCAAGGTCCGAGATGCGGCCTGCGAGCCGGCCTAGAAGTTCGACAGTAGTTCCACTTGCACTCGATCCCGGCTTGTCAGATGCCAATATCAGGAAGATCAGCGACTGGCAGTAGACGAGCCCATTGTAGAACTGGCGCGAATTATCGTTGTCCCCGAGGGTATGCTGGGCGGCATCTACTATCTCAGAAGATTTCTGAATCAGCTGATGGGGGGTCATCTCTGGAGCAGGCAATGCCAGGGGGTTCAGTGAGCGAATTGCGCACTCCAAGGCGAGGAATACACCTTCTCGCAGCTTAGGGGGGCAGTCCGTCAATCGATTTAGCGACTTGGAATCATGTGGTAAGATAGGCAACGCCACATGGATGGTATTGTAGTATCTAGGATGGTCAGTTTACAGATAAAGAAATAGTGCTGTGCACATAAATGGGGGGACAGACGCTTGGACTGTGCCCTCATTTGATCCGGCAATGAGGCTTGCAGCAAGGTCCCCATACGACGTGCGCCGCTGAAGGTTCAGATTGGAACCATTGGGATATTCTGCACCCATCAGCAAAAGATACCCTGGGGGCGGATAGGACACGTCCATACCGCGATCTTGGGCGGGCCAGCTAGGCCGGCCCGACGCAGCATACATGTCCTGCAGGCCCTCGGACATGGAATGGGTGCGCTTCCTGCCAAACTGCGGAGGCGCATGTGCATCGGGCAGGCCGTGTTCTGTGACGCCCAAGTAATCGTAGGTCTGGCCCGGGGCCTGCGGGGTCTGGATCTGATTCTCCAGCGTGTTCAGTCGGTCGGCCAGCTCTTTGATGTATCCCTTGCTGGGGCCGCGCTTCATGGGCTGCCGGCTGAACTGACACCGCGCCCCGGTTCTCTTGCAGCTTGAGCAGGCCTCTGGTCCGTTCTCGCTGGTCGCGTCGCATCGGATCTTGAGTGTGTGAGCGGACGCGGTCACTGTGTGCGGAACGCGACTGTACCTTTTTGCGCCTGCACTCGTCGCATGCGCGGGAGACCTTGGAGCGCTTTCGGCTCGAGCCATCCGGATCGTATGCGCCGTGGTCCTCCAGGCTCATGACGGACTGGGCCATCTGCTGTGGAGAGTGCGTTGGTCGCGGGGGAGTGTGGAACTGGTGATGCGCGTTCATGGCGGCATTTAGCTGGTGTGCCTGCGCGGCGCCCGGATGCATGAGCTCGGAATTTCGTTGGAGATGCTGTGCGATCCCTTCCTGCAGCTGGAGCTCTTCGTCGGTGGGTACGTGCTGCTGTTGTTGGGCAGGCGGCGTTCCGCCATTCTGATTGCCGTACAGGCCTGAGCCACCGCTCATCTGCGCATCGGGATTGGGATATTGGTGGGCAGAAGCCATTGCGGGCGGGCGCGCGTGCGTGGCAATAGCAACAGGGCGTCTACGCGACGGCAGCTGGGCGGGGTGAGGGTGGAGGGCGATGTTGCGACGGGCCGGAGCTGGTGAACGCGAGATCAGTTGATGAAGCTGGGCGTCGAGGGCCGAGGGTTTTGGTCTGGCATTAACGGTATCGGGGCTAGCGCGGGAGAATCGAGGGCGGCCGCAGGGTGAATTGCATATCCTGGAGCTTCCGGCTTCTGGTATTTACATCATTGTCGAGATTCATGCCTCCAATGGCACGACCAAGCCATCTTGCATTCGCGGGTTGAAACTTTGAGCCTGAGGTCGGAACGGATTATCTTCAAACGCCTGGCCTCCGAGCCTTCTGGACGATGCACTACGATCAGTATTGATCTTCGGTCCAGAATCCGGCAACTGGCCACAACTGGCGCTTTCACACCTGGATGTACGAGGCATACTTCCGTTGATGGGGGCCACGGCCATTCTGCAAGGACATTGTGCTTCGACCTCTGGCCAGAGGGGTTTGGCATGGGATGCATGACGGGATGCTTCTCCCCGAGACCCATCACCCACTCTGTGTAGATGTCAACTCCGCACATCCTCGTGGCAACCACAAGTCGCACTGAAACTAGGCTATCATATATTGGGTTATTCTTCTGCAAGCTATATCGGCCTCGTCCCACAGTCACGTGATCTACGGAACTCGCATGTCTCTTTATTCATCCATCTAGTGTTCGTTCTTTGTTCGAGAAGCAGTGTTCTGCCGACCCCAGCGCCACCACATCTCAAAGAGGGGTAACTAACGCCTTAGAAGCGCCGGTATTGGGGAGCAGAGAAGCTCGGGAGCTTCTAGAAACACGGAATACCTACTATGGTACACACATAGCTGGAGCCGGCGAGAACATCACGCCACGGTCCTTGATGCTACTCTTGGAGGATTTCATTGGTCACAGGCAGGGGAATCATTTAAACACATACCTCCGGTTCATAGCATATTGCCACACAGTCTGACAGCTAGCGACCACTGCTGATTCATACCCTTACCGTTCAGGACGCAGTAAGCATGTTGGTAGGGCATAGATTGAATTGGGCACGTCCGTCACCAGCGGACCATCCCGCAGCACATATCAAATAGCAGCTGGTGTGGACATTGTGGTATTGCCCAGTCGGCACTGTTGAAACGCCAACGAAGCATACACGGCATGTATGTATCCACCAAGCCTAAAATTCCCTTTCTGGCTTCGTAGAGAACGCGTCTCTATAAGATCTAGCCAGCCGTACTTACCACATCAAGCCGTGTGCGGGGGTTGGCGTTGGCGGAGAAGTTGCTGCCGCTCGCAAGCTGCCAAGCTCTGGACAAGAGGTGGAGAGCTATTTTCTTTTGTACGGACCTGCGTGTCATGTTTCAAGGTTGAGCGGGGCGGGAGTGATGGTCTGAACTCCAGTCTCATATCCGGAGCTGCCCGACTTCGACTAGCCCTCGCGAATGAGCCAATCGGCGCGCCACGAAGCCATCAACTTGGCGGACTCGACACATCCAAGTCCGGACCTGGGATGCCTAGGTAGGTATGTCTGCAGAAGAGCATTGCTCCATGCGACTTGTCAGGACCATGAAATGCTGACTGGAGGTTGTCTGCTGGGTCGTGCGGAAGCAGCCCTGGCGTGAGAAGCTTGGAAACTCATCAGCTGCCACTTTGAGATCCCCACCGCGGAAGAGGACCGCAGCATCGAATTAGACATTGGCATGGCTGCCACGACAGGCGCGCGTAAATTCGAATCCAGTATCCCATAGCGAGCCCGAGAGCACCAATATTGTGCCCGTTTCGAGCTGAGTGTCGCTGTCGTCGACGATCAGACGCGTGGAGAAGGCTGCTCCGGCTGGACCGTCTTGACCTGCAGACAGCACGCTTATTGCAATCAGTGAGGCTCAAGTCTCTTCCGGCGGGCCAGCGCCAGTCGCGCCCCGAGGCCGGGTACTCAATATACAAGCAGCAATGTACCTGAGAGTAGCGGTCCTGACCCCATATCTGCTGGGCGCTGCTCCGACGCACTCATCAGCACCATCATCAGCACGATGCTCGCCTTGGCAACGGGCTCGTCGAGGACCGCGTCTCTTGGACCGCCCGCCACTCCGCCGTCGCACAGGGTGCAAGAGCTTCACGATGGAGTGACGAGGCGGCCGTCCCTTGCGTCGCGTGATGCTCGTGGCCGTCGGGTGCCCGCTGGACGACGAGCACAGCAGCAACAGCGGCACCAGCACCGGCACCAGCACACAGCGAACGGGCGGCTGGGGTCAGTTGCTGCAAGACATCTCGCTCGAGCAACGGTTGGTCGCCAGAGGGTGCAAATTCGTCAAGAGGGCGTGCATGCGTGTGCCTGGCGCGCGACGAATGGCGGCGGGCGGTGGCTGCTGGCTCCCACGGGCGGTGCGCGGGAGTCCCAGCACGCCTCGTCGGCCGGGCGCATCGCAAAAGCAAGTCCAGCATCCCAAGAGCTGCCGCCGATTCTTTCAGCGAGCGTGCAGCGTGCAGCGCGATCGTGCGCTAGCCACACGCACGGGCCGCGTTCTCTCTTTAAGCTTAAGGGTCCCGCACTCGTCGCCTCTCTTTCCTGCGCACTCACTACCCGCAACACGCAACCGCCAGATTCTTGCCGTCGTTTTGGCTTCCCCACGGTAGCCTCTCCACGCGTTACGGCCAGCGCCTTTTGGTGCACGGCTCGGTCCCCTCTCCTCTCTTCTCGCCGCCTGCTTCGCGCACCTCTCCACTCCCCTGCACTCTCCACTCTCCACTCTCCACTCTCCGCTCTGCACTCCAACCTGTCTGCTCCTCGGTGTCGTCTCTGGCGTTCACGGTGTTCGTCCACAAGTCCACCCGGCGTTTATTCCTACCATTGCACATAGATACCCCGGCTGTTCGGTGCTCTGCTTTTGTCTTTGCTTCTTCTTGCTGCTCTTGTTTCTGTTTTCGTCCCAGCCGGCTCGAGCCCATTTCTCCGCCGCGGCGTCGCTCGAGTCGCCTCACCACCACCACCACCACCACCTCCGCTGCCCCTCCACCTCCGGGCCGAGTCCCTCGACCGCAACGACCGCAATCGGCCGTGTCTGCCCCGGAATGCCTGTCATCGATGGCGAAAAATGGGCCTGCTCGTCGTGCATCAAGGGCCACCGCGTGAGCGGCTGCTTGCACTCTGGTACGTACCTCCACGGCCCGCTGCCGCCACGCCAATGCGACGTCCTGCTAACCTGTACCCGCTGCAGACCGCGAGCTGTTCCACATCAACCCCAAGGGTCGTCCCGTCAAACAATGCGAGCACTGTCGCGGTGCGCGCAAGTCCAAGTCCCACCACGCCAAATGCGACTGTGGCGACAAGAAGGACAAGCACAAGGACAAGGGCGACGCGAAGGGTGAGAATCATGCCAGCGCCAGCGCCGAAGACTTTTCTAATCATGCTGCAGCCAGCGAGACCGGATGCTGTTGTCACTCGGGCTCGAAGTGCATCTGCGGCGTGAAGAAGGAGAGTCTTGACCTGAAGCTGGACACCGGGAAGCACACGCTCCACGGTGCGCGAGCCAAGCCGAAGCTCACATCCACCGTGTCCGAGAGCACGCTGACCGTCTTCGCCAACGGCCACCACAAGCCGTGCCATCGCAACAACAACACCGCCCACGTCTCGGGTATGCCTTACAAGATCCCGCGCCCGCACACGCTGCATGGGCCTGCTGCATTCGCCGCCTTCACGCAAGGCAGTTCCAACCAGCGTGCCATGGACACGCTCTCCGTTTCGAACAACGAGTTCTACACCATGTTCGGTTCTTCTGACCGCGCCATCGACGGCCTCTCCAATGCGTCATTGACCAGCGCCCTCGATGGCACCCAGGACGCTCTGTTCACGTCTCAGTGCTCGACATATGGCCAGGACAGCAACTCGCCAAGCGAAAGCCAGCAAAGCGACAATTTTGGAACGCAGCAGTGGCCATGGATGTCAAGCAACGTCGCGCCACTCAACCGCAATTTTGGATTTGGTAGCCTGTCTACTTCGCCTTCGCAGGACTGTCTTCCCAACCTCGACACCGACTGGGCAATTCCCTCCGCTGGGCTGAATCCGTGGTCTCCTGCCGACCTGCCTTTGGATCCCAGCAAGCTCAGAGACAGCCTGAGACAGCCGATTTCCCATAGCGGCGAGTCGAAGCAGAGCATTCCTGGTCTCACCACATCTTCCTCTACACATTCAGAAATTGAAGAATCGAACTTCTTTGGTGGAGATTTCGACTTCGCCAAGAATCCGCCTTCCGCCGTAAGTGTGAGTGAAAGCCTTTTCTGGGAAGACAACCCCGTATTTGGTCTGGGTACTTCGGCGCCAAGTGAGGCGCTATCCGCCCCGACTTCGATGCCCACGTCAACTGTCACGCACCGTCCCCGGGTCGATCTCGAAATTGCGGAGAATGTGATCGAAGAATCGCCATACGAAACGAACATTGGTTTCCCCTCCAACACGCTGGCCTTCTCAAACACTAGCGTCAAGAACAATCAAGGTACCAAGGATCTCAATGTGACACCCGTTACCATGACTTCTGCAGCCGACTACGGCGAGACCCGCGCCATTGCCATGCCAAATGACGACGCTGTCTCGACAGATCCTTGGATGATGGACAACAACTTTGGCGGCTTCAACACCCCGGACCTGGGCTACAACAACTGGGTTTAGACTACCTTTTACGATGCCACGAATCATGAAGCTGCTGGGTCCCTGTAGATACCATGCTGTCTGAGTTTTTATTATTTCTTATCTCTCTTCATCGTCGCCGTTGCGACTCCCATTATTCCAAGACCATTGGTCACCTGTGTATATTGTTTTGGCCCAAACCTTTGTTCTGTTACTATTGTGTTCTGGGCCTTGTCTCATAGTTTTCAGTTTAGTTGGGACTGTGGATGATGAAAGTCACTTGCGAGCGTACATACACCGGATGCTGTGGGAAGGCTATTTTCCTGCTTTGGGACAAGAGTGGCTGGGCTGCATGGTGGGGGCCTGCTTAAACAAAACTTTAGATCGGCATTAGGCGTTGCATTCTGTGCTGTCTTTGGACATTGAGGAACGAGCAAAAGAATCTTACACTAAACACATATTCTCAAAGTGGCTGCTTTGCACAAGGGCGAGATGGTGTGAGTGACGTGCTGGTGCAGGGCTAAGTGGAAGGACCCCCACAAGCAACCCACATCCGCCTACTTGCCCTGGCGCTACTGTAGTCAAGATTTTACAAAGACGGGCTGCAATTGGCTCGGCAAGTCGGGGACATGGATGTCGGCGGTGGGCCTCTCATCAGCCGTGCCACACACACACACACACATCTCGAGATGCTTTTTGCGGCGGAAGACGCCCAGGACTCGAGTGATGACGAACAGTCGATGGGGCTGCTGAAAAGTGTTTGCATGGCTGAAGATGGGAACAGCTGAGTAGGGAGTCGTTCTCTTCGGCCCGCCCATAGCACCGTGGACGAGGGCAAAGCCGCGTACGGTCGGGAAGAAGAGGGAGGGTAGCACACGCCGAGCAGCGGCGACGAAGGCCTGCACGAAGCTGTTTTGTGACGCTGGCCACAGGGTAGCAGTGCAAAGTCTAGCACAATCCGGAGAAGCCCACTGGTTCGCAACGATGCCAAAGACACCTTGCCTTGTTCGCCGTCTGCAAGCTCGTTGACAAAGCGGCCCACTCAAATTGGCGGAAGCTGGTAGCCTGCGATTCCCCCATCGCATTCGTGACAAGGTATGGATATGGCAACGGCCAAGGGCTGTTGGGGCGAAGGATGGATGGGGCACACTGCAACTGCATGGGCGGGAGGACGAGAGAAGGGCTGGGGGAGCTTTGTTCCAATAGCAAAATTGTCGCATGCACATGCGTTGCTTAGCGACGACTGTGAATACGGATTCGGGCATGTGCCTGTTGGCCTGGAGTTGGCCTGGAGGATGAGAGAAGACCCAAATTCCATTGTTGGACTGCTTATCCCTTCGCCAGCTTCACTATTCCTAGGTTGCGGACCTGGCAAGGGGTCCAATTGCTATTGTTGTATAGAGGGACCGGTGGATGGGCATAAAGTTCGACCACGAGCAGTTCCTGCCGAGGCGCTGTGCCTGACGGATGGGCGCAAGGTTCTCGATGAACATAGACAGTCAGCGTCGCCAACTGCGCTTTCGAGTATTATCAGGGCGTCTTGGGCGCATGTTGAGTTTCTCCATCCATACGTGGACCTTGTCTTTGCATCCCCAGGTCGTTTTCGCTTCTGCAGCCCACATCCTCCCCCGCAACGCCGCGACAGCGAGTCTCACCTCTCGCAGAGCTCAAAGTTTCGAGAGTCCCACATGACGGTCCTGATCGGTGACACGCAGTCAGGAACTGCACAACTGTACACCGCCATCCGTCACTCAAGCTCCCCCTTTGTAGCCAATTCAAATCTCCGATGACAGCGTAGACCGTCGTCCGCTACTCCTCCCCTGCAGTCCCTGCAGTCAGGTACCTGCCAATCCTCACTCTCCTATTGACAATCTTGATGGTCTGAGGGTTCAGCTGGAGGCTACGATCATGTTGCATCTTGCGAGGTTTCTCTCTACAGCTCGGCCGAAGTGCTCACAAATTGATCAATTTTCGAAATCCCATCCAGCTCAGTCATCACCTGGGCATTGTGCCCCCCAAATCCAAACCCCCAGCACAAACACGCAACTCGGCAGATCGACAACCAACCCTCGGCCAACGATACGCGTGTCGGAGATTTAATTTGGTCGATTTGACAAGACCTTGGACAAGTCCTTGGACAAGTCCTTGGACAATAACAAACATCCCACATCCCCCACCTGAAGAGCTCGACAAGAGCCTACCCTGGGACGGCTTCCCCGTCCGACAAAGCTGCACCCGACAAAATGTGTGTGAAGTGAGGCTCCCGATTATCGAAAACGCCTACGGCTCACGTCCTCCACTCTCCGGTTTCGTATCCCCAACAAACGAAAGCTCGATCTGCACGGCGCACGCAACTCACGCGCTCAGACTCGCTTCAGGGAGGGTGAGACCCTGTTAGGCGTGACGGCGCGGGACAACCGGTGGGGACACATCCCTGTCCAAGATGGACTTTCACCGGCTCTTGTGCTCCCTTCCACATGGTGTGGCGGAGACGAGGCAGAGGGCACAGAACCATGAACTGTCGATTCTAGATGCTCTTGCTGACCGTTTACTGTGTGATGCCTGGATTGGGAAATGCCGTTGAGTGTGGCCTCAAGAGCTGCAGAACGACTTCGAGGTTATTGGTCATGCAGCACAGCACCTTATCACCTCTGAACAACCTGCAGTATTCAGCCAGGCCAAAGAGGATCATTGTAACCATGTCTTTTCGCGTATCGTGATCTTTCAGCGCAGGGTTCAACGATATCTATTCCTGCTGCGTTCGAGACGAACAGGTGCAGCCACCCGAATAGAGACAACAAACGACCACCACATACGTATCGACTGCCCAAGCCCAGGATCCTCGACTTGCGCGTCAACACTCTTGATCTCGTCTCTCAGCTTCTCGACTCTGGCCTCCATCTGCCACCATCGCACCCTCAATGCGGCCATGATGCCACCACCCCAACCAACCCCCTAGCCACCACGCCCAGCCCGACAAAAGCAACCCCACACGCCCATCCCCCAGCCTTTGCAGCAGATTTTTCATCACACCGACTGCATTCCTAACCAAACAGATGTCTTTTCCCCGGAAATCCCCCATCCCACGGAAAGCCTCACTCCACGTCATCTACGATTCACCCTTCAGCCCTATGCATGCCATCCTGGGTCTAGGGTCCGGTCACGCCCACCGTCGCATGTCAGGCGAAGAGCCTCATCCGACTGGTCCCGCTTGCTCGTTTTGCTTCTTCTCTTCTATTGGCGAATGAGAAGGCTGATCATAGGGTGGGCCGGTCAGGTTCGCGAAGGATGAACAGTTCTGGCCCTGTTTCGTAAAGGCTGGGGTGGTACAGTCAGGTACTGGCGTGGGTTGAACGGCCGTCGGCTGCTCCCACACATGGAGAAAAGTAATTTTACATAAGGGCCCGAAGGTGGCTGATGGGCCGGTGGAGTGATCTTCAGAACCGAGTACGTACATTCCAACAGTGGCTTCATTATGTATCCCGGAGTTAGGTAGGTGTGCATTTGCATCTACGCGCTAAAGAGTGTCAATCTCGTTAATCGTGGTCTCAATAACATAACCCGGAGATCCTTGAGCACACTAATAATAAGAAAACTTTCATAATGCTCTGTATGAAATCTAGTGAAAGTCCAGATGAATCATGCATGTAGCAGTACTTAGAATCGACGCAGATACATGCCATCGTGTTGACACGAATATGCTCCATAATAGACGCCCACTCTTGGCGCATATGAAGACAAAAATGGTAATATGAAGGGAGAAAAGATCAAGGCACATTGTGGCTCCCACATCACCAATAGATCGTCACCATATTGTTCACTTCATTCCATCCCGCATCCGATACTCGCCATTTACTCCAGACCTAAGGCAACCCTCGCCCAGTTGGTTTCAACATCCTCCACCAGAACGAGAAAGTCGTTGCTGACAATATTGGCGAAGAAGTCATCCAAGATGGCGGTACGTTCCCGAGCCGAGAGCGCGGCGTAGGCTATGAGATTTTCGGCTTTGCTGCCGGGTCCAGCATCAAGAAGCTGGGGGACTAGACGGTCTTCCGATACATTTTGCAGGACCTCGGACGATGAAAGCGATACATCTCGGTTCAGGGTGCCAGAATGAGTACTGTCGAAGGGCTTGGTCCCTGCGACGCTGTTCGTCCTGGAAGAATTGATTGGTATTGAGGATGAAGCTGCTTGAGCTCGTGCTGCAGAATGCTCAAGCAGCGTTGGCTTCGGAAGCACAGGCAGATCAAGACGTTGAGCAAGTGAGAAGGATTGGGTTGGTGTTTGATCAATGGTGGGCATACGCGGCACGGTTAAACGAGATGCAGTGAAATCGCCTGAAGTTCGTTGCAAGGATTTTGCGTCATCATTGCTAGCAGACGACAAAGGTCTGTTGAAAAGAAGCTCACGTCTTGGTGGTAGAGTGGAGCTGATTGGGTTATCCTCCATACTTGGAGAGAAGGACCGCATAGAGGATGCCACAGCATGCTCCGGAATGTATGGTAGAGATGACATAGGGGCCGGTCGTTGCCATCGCTCCGGAGGTAGCAACATGTCTGGAAGGTTTCCGGGCGACTCAGAAGACGGTGAGTGTGAGCTTGCCGTGCTTGGAGGAGTGGGGTCATTTGCCTGTATAAAGTTCCCAGACGGTACTGTAGTAGACCGGTACACACTCGTACATGGCCCAATGGCAGTTGATGGGCGAGGAGGGGCAGCCATGGAAGTGGCAGTTATCACGGCAGTTTGAGGCCGAGTTGGAACCTCTGAGAACTTTGCAAGCGGACTGGAGGCACGCGGTTGGTGCCTGTTCACAGGAAGTGCAGAGCTGCCTGGGACAACGTGTTCGGTCATGGACAGGCCAAGCTTCTCCATATGCCGGACAACGGTCCTGAAGTCGACCTCGGAAGTGAACCTGCACTGCATACGGCGGATCTTCAAGCCATGTTAGGAACATATCAGATGCTGTTAGTCAAGAGCCATTCACCTTGTGGCTGGGCAGTGTGTAGCGAAAAGCGAAGAAGATGGGCGCACGCGTGATGGCGGCGATGGGCAGCCTTTCCTTGGGAAGCTCGACACCAGCTCGTCTGTGGTGCTCAATCATCTGCATGCCCTGCTCGATCTGCTCCTGAACGGGCACTTCCGCCTGTGGATGCGTCAGTCTGTGCTGCTGTGGATGCCGTCAAAGCGACTAGAAGCACGATACCAGCACGTGATTGGCTTGCAGAACGGTCAAGATCTGGACGTCGCCGGCGGGAAGGCCCAGAAGGCCAATACTGAACGAGAGATCTGGCGTCGTGACATGCTGCCACCCCGAAGTATTCTCGCCGCCAGCATCCGTCTCCTGCGAGTACGAGACCTTGGACAGCGGCAGGCGGGTCAGCGTCGCCATGACACTCATGCTGGTGTTGGTCAAGCCCGCGCAGTTGCCAGTCGACGTCAGTCTAGCTGGAAGCCACCAGCGGCCGGACGGTAAGGTGAGGTGAGGTGATGTGGATGGCGTGGATGGTGTGGAGGGTATCACGGCCCAAAGGGAGGGGGTGGGCGTCTACTGCCGGGCGCTGTCGACGCATGAAGGGGAAAGCGCGCACAAAGAGGGGAAAAGAGTGCGCCATGGCGGGGGGCCGACGAGGAAGCTTCGGCGCGCTCCGGCCGCGACTTCTCAGGTGAGCGTTGCTGCTTCCCACGGCGAGGGCCGCGTCGAGGACCGCGTCGAGGACGGGGAAGGAGCCGTCGCTGGGGTTGTGGATGGGCGAGGTCACGTGGACAGGGCCTCTGTCTGCTCTGGCGCACCGGCCGCGACTGCTCAGGCGAGTGTTGCGGTTTCCCAGGCCGAGAGGCGAGGGCAGGAGGGTGTTGTTGTTGTTGTTGTTGTTGTTGTGGTGAATAGACCAGTCACGTGCACAGGGCCTCTGTCTGCCCTGGCGCACCGGCTGCGACTGCTCAGGCGAGTGTTGCGGTTTCCCAGGCCGAGAGGCGAGGGTAGGAGGGCGTTGTTATCGTTGTTGTTGTTGTGGTGAATAGACCAGTCACGTGCACAGGGCCCCTGCCCCTTCCCGCCGCTAGCGCAGGAGCGCACCGGGCGCGACTGAAGTTTGGAGCTTCGAGATTCACGACGGCGAGCCCATCTCGCGCGCGCCATTCGCACCCCGCTCGCTCCTGCTGGATGCCTCTATCACGGCCTGCTCGGTGAAGGATTCGCTTGTTGTTGTGCCGTAAAAGTGCGCCGTGAAGGTTCCCAGGTGAGTGCGCCGCAGTCCTGATGGCGCCGAACAAACCGCGCGAGCCCTCCATCGAGCGCACGCCAGAATACGAGGAATTCCTTGACAAACTTGCTGCCTATCACGAGAAGAGAGGGTACGTGTTCCGTTTGCGCGCCGTCGAACGAGCCCCGGCTAACCCCCGCGCAGCACCCTTCTCGACCGCGAACCCAAGGTCGGCAGTCGACACATCGATCTCTTGCGCCTGTACCAGCGCGTTGTGGGCGAGGGCGGCTACGACAGAGTCTCGGACACGCGGGGCAATAAGCTTGCCTGGAGAAAGCTCGCCGGCGAATTCCTGCCCGGCAGCTCGAACGTGACGACGCAGGCTTTCCTGGTCAAGACGGCATACTACAAGAATCTCGCCGCATACGAGATTTCGACCATCCACAACAAGGAACCCCCGCCGAAAGAGATCCTCGAGGACGTGACGGCAAAGGGCGGCGACCTGCTCAACCGCACCGTCGAGAACTACTTCCCCTCGAGCAGGATGGACCTCAGGAACGGCGACGACGAGTCGGACGCCTCCGGCGACGAGGACGAGACCAAGAGAACACCAAAGACGGACGGCATGGACGTCGACGAGCCCGGCAGCACAGGGAGGGTCACGCGAGGTGAGCGTCCAAAACATCTGCCGCCACGGCCACCAGCTAATCACAGTCTGCATGCAGCGCTCCGTCACGCCCCACCGCAACGCGTGCTCTTCCAGCCCGAGACCACGATCCGCCAGACTCGCCAGTCGGCCGGGCATCTCAACTCGCCCCAGCCAAACGGCGTCTACGGGACGAGCGGTGCAGCCATGACCATCGCCAACTACGAGCCCCGCGCGACGGCGCCGTCCAACATGAAGCCCGTCACGACCCCTGCAAACAATCCCGACCATTTCAGGAATCAGCGCTTGAAGTACATCGTCAACAGACGGAACAAGCCACCGCCGGCCCGAGGCATGATGTTGCCGGGCAGTAAGTCATCCCCACCAATCACTGCCATGTCAGTACTGACCGTACAAGCTGGCTTCGCCGGTCCCAGCATCTACATCCGCGCCCTCCATGCCCTCCAGTCGCGAGATCCCGAAGAAGAGGCGTACGCCCTCCATCACTTGGTGAAGATATCCCATGAGCGTGGCGACAAGTACCGATTTGACCAATTCCCCGGGCTTGCCGAGGCTTTGATTGGCAAAGCCGTTGAGATTGGATCCTTGTTCTACGATGTCAAGTGGGAGATTACGTACACCGAGGAAGATATGGAGCAGAGGAATGCCCTCAACGGACTGACCGGCACGCCAAATCTGATTGAGAAAATCAAGGCACTGGAGCCCCTGAACATTCAAGACGACCTCCTTCCAGAAGATGCAGCAAACACGCTGGGCATGGTCAATGAAGCAGCCCTTGTCATCCGGAACATGGTGATGCTCCACGAAAACGCCTACTACCTCTCCATGATACCATCCATCCGCGACTTCATTGTGGTTGCACTAAACCTCCCTAGTCATGCCTATGTTGTCGAGCTTCAGCACTACGCTCTCGAGATTGCCGAGCAATTGACGCGATTCTGGACGTTAGGCCCCAAGGATCCTGTGTATTGCTCTCTACTCTCCCAGGTGGACGACCATGATCGTGGCAAGATCATCACTGCTTTGAGGGCGTTGGCCCGAATAGCCATGAATTTGGAAGCGACAAACAAGATAACAAGCGTGCCCAAGAAGACACTTCAATCAATCTGTGACTGGCTTCTTGTGGAAGATGAGGAGCTTCGAAACGCATGCCTAGATTTCCTCTACCTGTTTACGGGATTCGTTGAAAATGTGGAAATCCTCGCTAACGAGGTGAATCTGGAGAACCTTGTCAAGCAATTGGTCCGTCTTCTTCAGTACAATGCAATCGCCTTCGAAGAGCGCCGAAATACAACCAAATCATCAAAATCCTCGCAGCCGACGGACAGTCCGCCCAAGCTATCTTCGGCGATCATTGAGCACATCGTTGCACTGGAGGAGCCTGAGCGTAGTTCGCAATGGCTACGAACGTGTTTCGAAGAGGATTCCACTGGTGAAATAACGCAAATCTCGCTTTGGACTGCATACAACGCCGCCTTTCAAGACATCATGGTCACGAACCCCCAATACAAGGCCCTGATGCCAGCCAAGGATTTCATAACGAATGTCTCCTCGACCTTCTCCGGCGCCTCTGCACAGGTCCTCACGGTCAGTCAAAATGGTGCCACAGCACCAAAGTACACAATCAAAGGAATTCGTCCCCGCACGGTGCCCGTGGATCCAACGACCAAGAGACAATACATGCGCTGCTGCTGGCATCCTCCAAGTTTGTTGAATGGATACGCCGACTCCAAACACTCAACCGCAAAGATAGAATGCGGCGAGTTCACATCAGGCGTGAAAGCAATGTGGGAGCATGTTGTCTCTAACCATCTTAAAATTCCTCGTGACGAATCTGGCAGATGGCTCTTAGAGCAGAAGCCAGATATTGACATGGCCAACGGTGATGCTGTGTCGACAAGCATGCCTGCCAAATACTTCTGCCACTGGGGAGGCTGCACTCACTTCAATCCTACTGGAACTGACTCCGCTTTTGAGGCCGGCCAGCACGTCAAAACCCATCTACCAGACACAAGCTTGTTACACCACGTCCACGCAAAGCACAACCGCACCCCTTCTACGGCTACCTTTCTCTCCTCTTCCGCCAAAGTTTCTTCCGAGAATTTCCAACCTCAATTTGGACAACCAGCCGGTCTCGGAAGTCTTGGAATGGGAGGGAGGACACAAGGATATAGTCACGGCAATGGCTACAGTAGCAGAGATCACCGTACCGACCGCTACGCCTCTAATCACACGCCCCTTCCCCCTCCACCTTCCCAAGCGCCTAATTTCCGCTACTATAATACCGCTGTGGATGAGGCCAACGATGCGGCCGGTCTCCCACTCGCCTCTGTTCTCGTGCTCCGTAACCTAGCCCGCCAACTTGGAAAGCTGAACCCGCCATCCCAAGTGATTGAAGTTCCAGACTCACCAACGCACAAGCGAAGCAGGGACGACGAACACAGGCGGAGCACAGGCGCAAAGAAACCAAGAATGAGTGACGTGGTCAGGGAAGCAGCTAGGGAGAGGGAGAACGAGGAGATTGAAAAGGAGGAGAAGGAGAGCGAGAATGCAGGGTGGGTGCCTAGGGTATTCACTCCTGTTAAAGAACAGCTGGCCTTTGTTGTGGCGCACAACTTGACGCTGAGAACATATCTGGTAGGTTTGTTGAAGGCCATTTCCGAAGGGGGTGGTTGAGGGGAGTTGAATATCTGGGGACTGGGGCATGGGGAATACGAAGATGAATTGTTCTTGAATAGGCGTTGCACAGGGCCGGTGAGGCAAGCTATGGTTTTTCTACGGTTATGCTCTGTATGTCGGGCCATTCCCCGGGAGTCTCTGGGCTACCTTTCAGGCGTCCGGGATAGGGGCTATGTTATTATCTCGGTAGTGCGGCAGCCGCTTTGCTTTCCTTTGCTCCAGTATTGGGCGGTTCTAGGCGTCTTCTCGACACGGAGATCCTTTGCAATTCTATACCCCACATCACTGTCCTGTTCTGCGCGGTGTAGAAAATAACAAGGTTGATACAGGGTGTGTTTACTTGTTCTACAGTTTACTTGCAATAATCATCTAGTATCGGGAGAAGGGCTTAACTGGATAGAGGAACTCGTCTCTAACATGAATCACGTCCGTATATATTCTTTCATGTTGAATGGAAGGGCGAAGCAATGTCTTTAGGAGTTGAATCCTCACTCTGCGTTTGAAGTGAACACGCCTTAATCTTAACCAAGGGTCATTCAAACAAGGTTTGAACATATTAATTGTGAAATTCACTGTATCACATCACCCATCTCGATCAAGTCTTAGTAAAAACATCCATTGCAAGCATTTTATGTGATAGTCACCAGCATGCTATCATAAACTAACGCCATCGCTATGCCCCTGCGAATATGCTAGGTATACTACTTTTAAGGAACCCGAGCAATCCCAATCCGTCTAGTAACAGATTATCATGAATAAGTAGGCAGCCTCCCCTGTGGCTCCCTGATCCCTCTTCCCTTCCCTTGAACGCCGAGCATTGGGAAGAATATAATACTCCGTCACCGTGAATAACACAGCAACAAGCCGGAAGTCATACTGGGAGCGATGCATGACTCCAATGGCGAAGCAGACTCGACCATGCGCCTGCGTTGGCATCAAGCCACAGTACTCCTCTCGTCTCTCTTGCTGCGTTCCTCCTCCCGAACACTATCCACTGCCGCCGCACTCGTCTCTTCCATCTTCTCCATCCCCGTCACAACGCCTTTGAGCACAACCTCCAACTCGGCCAACCGAACAGGCTTGATCAAGAAGAGATTCACCCCGCTGACATGTGCTTCCTGCTGCGCCTCCAAACTCGCCAACCCTGTCAAGGCTATGATAGTTGTCGGCTTGATCCCCTTTTCTCTCTCGTACGCTCTTATCTGTCTCGTTGCTTCCAATCCATCCATAATCGGCATATTGATATCCATGAGCACGACATCGAAGTGGGTTGCAGGATCTGGAGAGATGGACGCTGCCTTGAAGACATTAACGGTTTGGAGTCCGTCAACGGCCAAGTCATGGCGGTGGCGAAGCTTGTTGATGAATGTTCGGAGAAGTCGAAGATTGATGGGATTATCGTCAACGGCAAGACAGTTGAGAGAGTTGTGGGAGGTCGTACCAACGTTTTGTGGGGACGCCGAGGGGATGGCAGGGGCGCTAAGAGCATGCATAGCGAGGTTTGGGCGAGAGCTAGCTATCAGATGGTCAAAGGTCTTTGGGTTAACAGGTGATAAATTCTCTTGGAGACTCAGACGCTCTACGCTTGACAAGGCCGAATCTGTCTCTGTTGATTTATCGTCCAACCTCTTTGCGTGGCGTTCAAGACAAGAGGTCAAGGCTTTGGCTAATTTGTGTGGCCCGCAGGGTTGGGCAATGCATTCGATAGTCTGGCCAGGATTAGTGGTGATAGCGGCTGTTGAATGTGCAGATGCGGCGCCCTGGCAGACTACGATAACAGGCACCGTAGATGGCTTCCTGGTGTCTTTTATATGCTCGGTACGGAGCCATTGTGCCCCAGACTCCGTAGCCATGTACAAATCTGGGCCTTGGTCGTTTGTAGTCCCTTGCTTGTGTACCTTCATGCCGAACCAATCTGCGCAGAGATGCTCCAGGGCCTTGACCGCCAGGAAAGATGCGGTTTTGTTCTTGAGGCTCTTTTTGATGGGGAAATACTCGGCTTCTTTTTCAAATCCGATGAAAGACACAGTCATACCTGCAGTCTTTTGAGTAATGGAGAGAACTTGCCTCTCTGGTAGTGACGAACATACTACCGGGGACAAGGTGGAGAGTTTGAGTGGACAGCGTACGGTGAACTTGGTGCCAAGACCCTTTTCGCTGCGCACATCGATGTCTCCACCCAGCGACTCAATGATCTGTTTGACAATGCTCAGTCCCAGACCAGTACCTTGGCTGAGCGGGTTCTCTTGGGCAAAGGAGTGAAATAACCGATTGTTAACGTAATCCTCGCCCATCCCAATTCCAGAATCAACAATGGTGAGACGGAGCTCCGAGCAGTCGCCGAAGTTGCCAACTCCGGGGGTGAGCTGGAGTTTGACTTTAATGTAACCGGCGGGTGTGTATTTTAGAGCGTTGCCAAACAGGTTCATCAATACGCGGCGCCAGGCACCAGGTTGTGTTCGAAATACGTAGCTGTCACTCTTATTGATGTCGAGAATGACAGCAACATCTGGTCGCTCCACGTTCGTGTGATGCGCGTCAAAAGTTTGAGTCGCACTTCTTTGAAAATTGTATCCCGCGAACACAGTGTCCAACACCTCGCCTGCCAATACCGCCAAGTCCACATCTGAAATCAAAGTCATAATGTCATTTAAATGGCCTTTCCCTGGATTGATGACTTGCTGGCTGGGTACTTGTGATTGACTCCTTGCGCGCCTGGAGCCCCCCCGTGTGAGGTTGTTGATTTTTGCGAAGTCAAGGACCTAGATGTGTGTTAGACGACAATTACGGTTCTTGGAGTGAGGAAGCTTACATGGTTGATGGTTTCGAGTAACGTTTTTCCGCAAGTTTCAACCGTCTGAGCCATACTTGTCTGGAAGGTATCTAATTGGGTATCTTTGAGTAGTTCGCAGGACCCAAGGATACCATGCAGCGGCGACCTGAGCTCATGGCTGATAGAAGAAATGAAATCGCCCTTCGCGGCATCTGCGAGTTTGGTGTCAATTCGAGCTACTTCGGCCATCGCGCTGTTGCTGAAAGCTGCCAAATAGCTCAGCTCTTGCTCGCTGGTAAATACCCGCATGGGATCCGAACTCCAGATGATCGCCCCAGCAAACCAGCGATTACGGCGCGGGTCCCACAAAGGATATAGCACGATACTTTGCGCTTTTGGAAATACGTCTCGTAGGAAGTGCTCATCGTCCTGGCTTCTCGTGGCATCTGGTCGTCTAAGCGAGTGAAAAGACACGGATTCGAGCTTGGGAGTTGAGGGTGGTGAATGGAGATCGGTTGTGCTCTGAGTCGCAGACGCTACTTCCTGGTCAAAGTTGAAGATTTGCCCATGCGGATACGTGCGCAATAAATGGCGAAGCACGCCTTCGAACATAGAGAAATGAACCTCCGGTGCCAGCAGGTCCCTTGCTGACTTGCCGAGAGCGGTGCCTAACACAGCACAAAGCTTGTCCCGGCCAGACGATTCCAGCTGCAATCCCTCAAGGAAGTCGTCGTCCACAAGTGCCCCGAACGTGCTAACTTTTGCATCAAAAAAGACCACACCATCTGCCTCAGTCGCTTGCACGATCATGTTGGCTGCTCGAGTAAATGTGGCTTTGATTTCCGGTGCCGGTTGATTACTTGATAAGCTGTTTTCCGTAGACAGCCCTGGTCGGGGGGTTGCCTCGGAAGGCTGATCGTCGGCTGCGGTAGAGGACGCTGGGGTGTGATCAACACTGCTGACAATGCCACCAAAGGGCGAGGCAGAACCTGCGCTCTGTATGGTTGGAGTGCTGTGATCGCTGGCGTCGAGCTTCTTCAACTCTGTGAGTTCTGACGTTTTTGTCCGGCTTGACATGGACTTCCGTCGTTGACGTGGCTCCATCATGCTCTCCGGAACAGCGTCGAGGTTGGTTTCATAGTCCCTGGTGTTTTCCTGCCATTGTTCTTCGAGTCCCGGTTTTCCTTCAGCAAAAGATCCCAGCGAACTGACCATGATCTCTCCTCTTCTATGCTCATCCATGGCACGAGACATCTCCAAGTGTCGCATTACTGTCCAAGCCATGTCTTTGAGGAATGCCAACTCGTCCTCGCTCACACCCCTGGCGCGCGGCTTATCGTCTATAACACAATATGTTCCGATTCTGTGGCCACTGGGGCTTGCTATAGGAACGCCTGCGTAGAACCTAGAAAAAGGAAGGCCAGAAACCGAGGGATACTTGTTGAATCTCGGATCAGCGGACAGGTCAGGCACAACCAGCACGGGAAGATCATTGATAGCCGTGAGGGCCTTGATCAGCGGCATGTTCACAGTGTAGTAGCAGATGCTCGCTTCCTTGGGGAACACGGTGGTGCCCCATTGCAGCCTGTCGTCGGCAGCGGTGGCCAGACCAGTCTGCAGTGAGAGCGTTTGAGTGGCCTCAGCCAGAATATAGCAATTCTTGCGGTCGAAGAATGAGATGATGCATCGCCGTGTGTTCAGTCGAAAAGCTCCCAGCTGTGCGAAGGCAGTCAGGGCTTTGTCGTCTGAGGCCACCGCGATACTAGGAGTGATTGAGAAGACGTCGTTCGGCTGTGCTGATGAGCGCGACGACTGTGGAGTAGATGTACCTGAGCAGCCTTTCAGTCGCCGCGATTGATGGTAGTATCTGTCGGGCCCTGGTCAGCATGAGTAACCGGGGAAGGACGGGCGCCACTATTGGTGCAAGGCGGCGTACCGATAAAACTCGCGCTCCTTCGCTCGATCCTCCACATCTGCCCTCGCAGACGGGATCGCAAACTCGTGGGGGGCTGCTGGCTGGTGGGTGTCCATTGTGGAGAGCGCAGGAGAGGAGGGGCGTCACAGCCAGCAGTGAAGCAGAAGGTTATGTCCCTCCCGAGAGCTGTGCGAATGAAGTCGCTTGAAACACCTTCACCTCCGCCTCTTGCGGTCTGGCCTGGGCTGGTGGGGGGTGTGAAGGGATAACGTTCGGGCTTGCCGTATGACGTCGGGTGGAAAGGGATTCTCTCAATTGCGCCACAGCGAGTTGGGGTAGACCTAGCCGGCAGCTGCCAGGACGCACAGCTGCGGCGGAAACGTGCAGAAGTCGGGGGCGTTCTCAGCTCCAATCCCAGCGCGGGAAGGGAGATCTTGCCATCCTTCGATCGATGAGCGCATTGAGCATGCGGGCCCTCTGTTCGGACAAGAAGGCCGAAGAGGCCCCAGGACAGCCGGAGGGGTATGCAGGTGTTGTGCAGGTGGAGAGGAGGGGTCCAGCGTGCCCAGATATTCGCAGAGTGCATATCTCGGTCTGCAGCCTCTCCTTGACGCAGACAACCAATCACCTCACACCCCCCCCGAATCAACAGCCACCTCTGACGCCGGATATCAAGGTGCACTCGACCCGCAACTCCAGCACCCCAATCTGCCATCATGGGGCGCCTCATGACCGTGGCGACCTGCTCGCTCAATCAGTGGGCTCTTGATTGGGAAGGCAACCTCGCCCGCATAAAACAGAGTATACACGAGGCCAAGGCGCGGGGTGCGACCTTGCGCGTAGGCCCCGAGCTCGAGGTGCGCCACCTCTTCACCAGGTAGTGAACAATGCACATGTGCTTTGACCATATGTTCTTGATCAGCCTGTCATAACCCAGCTTGCGAGCCTTGGTCTATTCACACAAAAACTGACATGAGATTAGATCTGCGGATATGGCTGTCTCGACCACTTCCTGGAGAGCGATCTCTATCTGCATTGTTGGGAGATGCTGCTCCAAATCATCACCGACAAGGACTGCCATGGCATACTTTTAGACATTGGCATGCCTGTCATGCATAGGAACAACCGCTTCAATTGTCGGATCATTGCTCTTGACGGCAAGATCCTACTCATCCGTCCGAAGCTATGGCTCGCCAATGACGGCAACTATCGAGAGATGAGGCACTTCATTCCATGGGGTACGTCTGTGCAGGAGGTCACAGTCGGAGGTCAATGTTAATGGAATGCAGAGCGCCCGACCCACGTTGAAGAGTACTATCTCCCCCGTATGATTGCAAATGTCCAGGGCAGTCACAAGGTGCCAATCGGGGATGCTGTGATATCAACTCCCGACACATGCATTGGAGCCGAGACTTGCGAGGTTTGCATGGCTTCATACCTTCTAGCATCACATTCTAACCTTTGACTAGGAACTCTTCACTCCGGATTCTCCCCATAACGCCATGGGTCTCAACGGAGTTGAAATCTTCACCAATTCCTCGGGAAGTCACCACAGTCTACGCAAATTGGACACTCGGATCTCTCTCATCCAGGAAGCTACCCGCAAGAACGGAGGAGTATTTCACCCCCTATTAGCATCCCAGAGTCAAATGCTAATCATCTTCCAAGGTCTACCTCTACTCCAACCAGCAAGGCTGTGACGGCGACCGTCTCTATTACGATGGCTGCGCTATGATCATAATCAACGGCCAAATCATTGCCCAAGGAACCCAATTCTCCCTCAATGACGTTGAAGTCATCACCGCCATTGTCGACATTGAAGAAGTACGCGCCTACCGGTTTGCCCCCTCCCGCGGTCTCCAATCCATCCGCGCCCCCACCTACCAACGCATCGAAACACCCTTTAGTCTCTCCGGAGATGAAGACTTTGATCTCCACATCAGCCCGTCCAAAGTGATCACTGCCCGTATCCATGCGCCGGAGGAGGAGATTGCTCTGGGTCCTGCATGTTGGTTGTGGGATTATCTTAGAAGAAGCAAAGCCGCCGGATTTCTCATTCCACTCAGCGGAGGCATCGACTCTTGCTCTACGGCGGCCCTTGTCTTTAGCATGTGCCGCATCGTCATGGCAGCTCTCAAAGAAGGAAACGCAGAGGTAAAGGCTGACGTCCAGCGCATTGCAGGCGCTTACGAGGCCGAAGGTTGGGTGCCCGCGACTGCCCAAGAACTCTGTAATCGCATCCTGCACACGGTGTATATGGGCATGGCATCCCAATCCTCCAAAGAGACCCGCTCCCGTGCCGAACGCTTAGCAAAGGACATTGGGGCATATCATACGGACATGAACATCGACACCGTCTTCCATGCCGAGAAAGAGCTCCTAACCCAGGCCACAGGCTTTACTCCCAACTTTAAAGTCCACGGCGGCACCGTTTCAGAGAACCTGGCGCTGCAAAACATCCAAGCACGCACCCGCATGGTCACAGCTTACTACTTTGCCCAAATGCTCCCCACCGTCCGTAAGCGACCCGGTGGCGGTGGCCTGCTCGTCCTGGGATCCGGGAACGTTGACGAATGTCTGCGTGGATACCTCACCAAATACGACTGTTCGTCTGCGGACATCAATCCCATTGGCAGCATCTCCAAAACAGACTTGAAGCGATTCATCCGTTGGGGGCAAAAGGAGTTTGACCTCCCCATCCTCGAAGAATTCCTCGATGCCACGCCCACTGCAGAACTCGAGCCCATCACCTCCGACTACGTTCAATCCGACGAAGCCGACATGGGCATGACCTATGCCGAGCTCTCCATCTTCGGCCGTCTGCGGAAAGAAGCTAAATTGGGGCCATATGGCATGTTTCAGCGCCTGCTGCACGAATGGAAGGACCAATATTCCCCTGCAGAAGTCGCCGTCAAGGTGAAGCGATTCCATCACTTCTACGCCATCAACAGACACAAAATGACGACTATGACGCCCGCTTATCACGCTGAAGGATACAGTCCGGATGATAATAGATTCGATCTAAGGCCGTTCCTGTATCCGCCCTTCTTCGAAAGCTGGAGCTTCAAGAAGATTGATGAATTGGTGCAGAAGTTGGAAGCGAAGGGATCCACTTGACGGCTTTTTAAGAAGTGTGGCCCACTCTGTCTGGTGGTCTGGCAATAAGAACTCTACCATCTAGTATAACATCACTTTGCAAGATGAACGTGTTTGTATGTTTGAGTGAATGTGCTCGTTGCCAGATAAGTAGTAAAATTTGAACACATGTGTAGACGACTCCTATGTGATTCTTTGTTTGTACCGTCATTGCCCTAGACCACCTTGAAGATTCTCAACCTGAGTTTGATGTATTTTCATCAGCACATGTGTTGTCACATATAATAGGTCCATCACACAGTATACTGGCAACGTTGCTCCCTCGACTCTGATGGGATTATTTTGGTTTATGTGGGAAGAAGCCCTTTCTTCATGGTAATGCAAAGCGGATATCGTATACTACACAATGAAAAAAATAAAATGTTAATCAAGTCTCCAACTCCGATGATCCCGTCCACACTGTCCTTTAGCATCTTCCAACCATTTCCGTCTGATCATAGTGATTCAAAAAGCGCATTGTAGCATGTCTTCAAGCGTCCGACATTCTCAAAGGCCCGCGTTGTTTACACGTGAGAGGTGTAGGAAAGCACAATCAAGGCCTCAGCCAAGTAAATGTGAGCAAAGATGAGGAACATGCCGCCCAAGATGAGCGTGCTCTTGACGAAGAGCTTCACAATGCGACGACGAGCCTCCCAGTTGAAGCTCTTCCAGGCATCAAGGAATCCCACAGCCCCGCTTCCTCCAAGAACCCTGGGAACGACCTTTCCATCGAAGGTACGGTCAAAGGGAACAATGGTATCGTGCTCATCAGGGAGGATGGAAGCCTCAACACGGACGAGAGTGACGTGAGCAGGGAGGCACAAGAAGAGGTAGCATGCAACTAAGATAGCAAGGACGCTAACGGAGCGACCGAGGATGGAGAAACCTTGGCCAGTGGTGTATTTGCTGTGGTCCTCCTTGGGGATGTCTTTCAGGCCCAGGATGATGGCGAAGACCTCGGTGACGTAGAGAGAGAGGTAGCCGGCGGACGACTCGACGGCGGCGGGGAGAGCAAGGTTCTTGTAGTAGCTGCGGTGGGCGACGCGGGACCACCAGGACGCATCGGATGGCATGGAGATGATCTTGTGCGTCCAGGCGACGTGGAGCGGGGCACAGATGACACCGGCGATGGCGGGGACAAAGACGCGATGGCCAGGGACCCAGCGGAAGAGGTTGCTAAGGATGGAAACCACGACAAGGTTGGCGATCGAGTAGATCAACGCATATCCGAAGGCTCTGAAACGCGACCATTTTCCGGCATGCTGGACGAGGTGGCGGATGGTGCCACGGATGCTCGATGTGATGGGCTTCTGGTGAACAAGGGTGATCTCGGGGCCAGTCTCGAGCAGGCCGTCTTTTGCGTCAGTCTTCGCGTTCGGGCCACGGTCCTCCAGGGCAGAGACGGTGATGGCCGCTGAGGGGGTCTCAACCATGGCCAGCGTTGCAACCACATCGGTGAGCATGTACGAGACCTGCGAGGCGTTAGCTGCCTGTCTCGAGCGTGGGCCTCGGTGCGTGATGGCGGACTGACCAGAACCTGACACACGATGAAGACGATGAACGTGGTGGCCAGCAGCGCAAGGCCCCAGTTCGCGACCTGGATCTTGGGCCCCTCGGACACGGCCCGCTTCACCATGTCCATGGTGGAGCTCGTGTCCAAGCCGCGGCGGACGACGTGGGAAAGGTAGCCCATGGTGTAGAAATGAAGGAAAAAGAAGTGTGCAGAGTGTATGTGGAAGGGAATGGCAGGTCAGCAGAGCGACGGCGAGACGTGTGGTTATGAAGTGCTCGGCGGTCGGGGCCAAAGAGCAGGAGGAGGCGCGGTTGCGACAGCTGCCTGGCGGAGGGCCCGCTGCTTCCCGAACGAGAATAGCCGTGCTCTATGATTGGCCAGCGCGACCATCCTTCGAAATCCGCATTCATGGGAGCACCACGACACCCAATGGCGTGAGACGCCCTGCCTCAGGAATTGAAACATGCACCTGCCTCAAAGTGCGTTCGTCCTTGCCGCACTCCGTGTCGCTGCCATTGCGTGTGCTCTTGCTTGTATTGCGGCGCAGGGCCGTGTCCCGCCATCGTGGCAGTTCCACACTACCAACGGACGAACACAAGTGAAGCGGCACGGTGCGACTGCATCCCGATCACGTGCAACATGGACCCAATATAAGAGATGATGTGATTCCGCGCTCCAAACACCTATATAGAAAGAAGCAGTCTCCTGTCCGATTCAAAAAGCCCCAATTCCATCCCATTCCATCCATCATGCATGCCGTGTACGGAACCCGGATATCTGCAGAGTTACCGAGCCAAGGAGAGGAAAAACATGTAGGTGCTAAAACTAAGTGCATGGAAACTAGAACGAGGAGAGGGGTGTGCCAGCAAACCAATGGGGTTGGCGTGCCATGGTGGAGGTCGATGAGCACCCATTTATGCGTAGTGACAGCAGTCGCAAAGCGGACATGCGTGTTCGTTTTTTGTATCTGGGCGAGGTTGATACATTGGGATCGTTACACCGTAATGTTCGTGATGATGGCAAGTACTGCATCTTCGTAGAGTGATCCAGCAGCTGTGTTCTGAGATGCCGGGTCGTCGGCGGTCCAAGAACTACACAAACCTACAACGCAGCCTCGGCAACCGGCTCAGAAACCGGAGCCTTGGTGTCCGTTGGGAGATCATGCTTCGGAGCCGCAGGGAAGTCTGCCCTCTTGATATCCGGAGACGCGGAGCGTCCGCGGTACTGGTTGATCGTCGACTGGGCCTTGTGGGTGTATTCACCAGCATACGTCTGGAACGTCTTGGTGGCATTTCCGGCGTGTTGGCTGGCAAGGTCGCGGACCTGCGTTGCCTGCTGGTTGATCATGTTGCCGGCCGACGCAAGCTGGGCATCGATCGCCTCCTTGTTCTGGATGTAGATGAGGGGTCCAAGATAAGCGACCGTAGTGGCGATGAGGCTCAAGCCCCATAGCGGGACGAACTTGATGAGGAAGTACGAGACGAGAGCGGCAAAGAAGGCCTGCGTAGTGTCAGTTTGCAGTGCATAAACACAGTTAATTCCCAGAATACTTACAGCGCCTGACACATACACATTCTCGGCGAACAAAACTCTCTGGGACTCGATGACGAAGAAGTTGATGAGCTGCTCCAGATCATCCAGGAGACGCTCAAGCGATGCCTTGGGGATGGTGAAGTACTGCCTCGGTCGAAACTGCGAGGTGAAGCCGCGGCCGAATGCCAGCTTACCAGCAATCTCCGCGCTGGTGGTCACTACCGAGCCGATTAGCCCAGACTTCCTATACTGTGTGACATGCGCACATACCCAACAATGTCATATATGTGCCCTTGAAAATGTAGCGGATGACGTTGAGATATCGGATGGCGAAGATGAAGGCCACGATGACGGCGAAGGAGATGCCAGTGGCACGCGGGTTCTTCCACTGCAGACGGTCAGTATACACATCCGATGTGTGCAGGGCTTCTACATACGCTCAATAGACGGTAGAACATGCTGTGGTAGTCTGTCGCGTGTCAGTCCCGGACCCTCAAACAGGCGGGTTTGGTGCCTACGGGTCAACGGTTGGCCTGTCGCAGCAGGCTGCGCTGGTGTCTGGCGAGAGTCGGCGAGATCGGCAAATTCATTTCTCGTCTTTGCCCCTTCAGCCTTGACGCTCTTTGCAACAGGTCCTGGGCGGGTCAGCATCGTCGGTCAGAATTGGGCAATTTTGGGCTGCTGTGTCGCGAGACCACGTTAGCACTGCATTTCGACCTCTGTGGGCGGGCGCCTGGTCTACTTACCATACCGTTGTTCACCGTGTCCTTGACGCTCTGCGTCGCGGGGTGATCGTTGATGGCGGCCATGGTGGATTGTGCTGCTGTGTGGTGGTTAGGGAGCTGGATGGCGTGGCGTGTGAGGTGCAGATAAGAACTGTGTTGCAAGCCGTTAGGTCCGTCTCGGCAAAGACCCGGGGTTTGTTTTGTCACGTACCTTACTGTTCGCAATCGTTTCCTTTGCTGTCTGCAGATTCGAGCTGCCGTTGGCCGGGGAGCTGCCGTTGGTATAGGTGTCACGGTTCGAAGGGGCAGAGGGATCCAGATCGGGCAGATCGGTGTTGTTGAGCTCGAGATGCGGTGCTCCTGACATGATGGAGGAGGCTCTACGGCGGCTGTTGTGAGGGGCTGCAGGACAATGGGGCTGCAAAATCAAGGCGGGGGCGGTGATGTCTTTGTGCAGGAGGTGCAAAGCAGGAGTAGAAGTAGAGAGTAGGTGGGTGGGCGGCTTCTGTTCTGTCTGTTCTGTCGTGTGCTCTTGAGCGGCAACCTAAATACAAGGGTAGCGTGAAACGTCATCGAAGCTTCAGGCAAGCAAAAACGAGCCCGCTGCATCATCCCCACCCGCGAACCACAGTCGTCATGTCTCCAGCTAGCTCTCGTGGGCCCGGCTGCTCAGGAACAGCTCTACGGGATATTCTGGCATCCTGCCGCGCGATCTGCCCTCAACGCTCGCAATAATAATAAAAATACAGGTTTCCTCGTGCTCGAGTGGCGCACCTGCCGGCATGTGAAAGCCGCTCCTGACTAAGTCACATAGTTCGATCATGGAGAAGCTAGCGCCACAGACGCGCGAGGTGCCTCTTCTTTTCACCTCTGTTTAGCAATCCTCGTTCTATCCAGCGTTAGGGGCTCTCTCATTTCCTCGAAATATCTGCCTATTATCGGACTGGGCAAGACGTCGCCAGTGATGAGCGTGTTCACTGCTGCGGCAATAGTGGAATTGCCTACCAATCGACCCCATCTCGTTGCGGAAAGAGGGGGAGAGTCTTCGAAATTTGCTGAAAGTTTCAGCTCCCCGCCAAAGAAACTTCCATGGGACACCCGCCATTTCGTGACCAAAATCACAAATCCTCGGTCTGAGAGTGCGCCTTTTGGTTGCCAACAGGAAGGCCAATTCTTTCGAGTGACAGTTGCGCCTGGTGACAGGTCTCGCATGCGGGAACCACAAGGTGATTCTGGCATCTGCACGTGTGCTATGCCGCTTCCTCCACCCCTCGGGATCTCCAGCATGCTATAGTACTGGATAGGTATATTGATCTTTAACAGGTGTGTCCATGTTGACGTTAAGCCGGTACTCGTTATACTTCCAGAGCCAGTTCAAGAAAGTGGAATAGGGGTGGCAGATCTTTCCGCCGCTATGTGTACATGTTTGACACGCAGCGCTGAGCATTGTGACAGACTCTTGATGGCTAAATATATTGACATTCTGTGGCATGTGATGAATTTTTATCAGCATCTTGTACACCTTTGTTCATGTTTCTCGACACGAGGGCCAAAGCATGTCACTGGAATCTGGGCGCCATTCAATTAATATAACAGACCCTTGTACGTACGTGAGAAGATCTCGGTGGGAAATGGGAGTATTCTTGACAAGCGTGTTCTTGACAGTGTTTGTGGGAAAGGCCCGAGAATTGGAGAAGGGGAACCGACCCAGAACAAAGAAGAAACTCATTTCGTTGCTACGAAGGACTGGGCATAATAAGTAAAATGATCCACCGGTACAAATGTCCTGTACTGTGTACGCATTGCCGCTAGCTTGAGCCACCGAACACGAGTAATTCGAACGCAAGGCTGTGCCTGATGTCTGCTGCTGTGGCTGGGCGCGTTGTGTGGAATGGGTAAAGGAGAGGTGAGCAACGATGCCCCAGTCTATTTCGAATCAAAGACCAGGGGCAAGGACCAGGGACGATGCTGCGGCTTTCCTGGTAGTCGGATCTGATCTGCTCTCGCATTCTGATTTGGAGTCTCAGGGTGAGAGAGTGAAGGAGAGTTGCGGCACCGCCATCTGGCGCGGCCAGTGCCATCAGCCCAATCCCGCCATTCGTTTCGTGTATGAGCAAGAAGAGACGTGAGACGCAGGAGGTGCTGGGCGTGTCTGTC
Organism: Amniculicola lignicola CBS 123094; assembly: GCA_010015725.1. Taxonomy (NCBI): domain Eukaryota; kingdom Fungi; phylum Ascomycota; class Dothideomycetes; order Pleosporales; family Amniculicolaceae; genus Amniculicola; species Amniculicola lignicola. The sequence goes on along the minus strand of ML977614.1, from coordinate 117,522 downwards.
ACCAGCAGCCACTCCTTCGTTGCACTGCTGGACATGCGAGGCCAGGTTGGGGGTGCAGTAATAACAATGGGAAAGGCGGGGTGCCATGCGCGGGCAGGGGTAGAGTGGGGGTCAGCCATACTTCGCCTTGCTCGAGCGCTTGCTCCATCACAACGTGTGCGGGCTGGATCGCAATATGGATCTCCTGAGATGCGGTTAGCTCGAGAGGAGCGATAGTGGCGTGGCGCTCCGTTGAAGCATCATTCGGCACGCTCGAGTCCGGTGGTGTGCTTTTGAGTGCGCTGGAGTCTCATCGTGTGCCCTCGTCTATCCATCCATGACAGATGGCTGGGCTGCCAACCCTGGGCATGGCCTGGCTGGTGGCAGCCCGGTGTCTTGTGGGTGGGCGGTCAGGCTCCAGCACGTTATCGGCGTGTGAAGCGAGCGGCACTGCAATCAAGGAGCGCACGCAGCTGACAGGGAGCGCAGCAGATTATCGAATTGCAGTGTGGAAAGCCAGGCGCGCCAGCAGCGGTCACCTCCGCCTCAGCTCGAGAATCCTGAATCTCCTGGCGCTTCGTGGTCAACTGCGAGGGTTGCGGACGCTCTGCTTCCTCAACACCTCTGCCCGCGCTGCCGCACGCCGAGCCAGCTTCCTATCCCATCCAGCCCACTAATTCTCTTGATCCTCGACGCTCGGCCTGGGCTTGCCAGCTGGGCGTTCTCCGACGGCCCTGTGCTCAGCGGCGCACGTTATCAGGTTGGAACGCCACCATCCTCCACGCCGACCCGCAGCGTGTCTGCACAGCGCGATAAGTGCGAGCCCTTCCCGCCTCGCACGAGGCAGAGCCGCCGTCCTCACCACCGTCTCCGTCGCAGCACCCTCTCGCGACCATCTTGCTCTGCTCCTGAGCGCTGGCGTGGCTGCGGTGCCCTTTTGCTCAGCGGACGCACGCCAGTCAGACCCCACTGGTGCCACGCCGTCGGTACCCAGAATTACAATGCACCTGGCCCCAGCGCGAGTCGACCACCAACCGGCGCAGACGCACCCGCACGCTACAATCGCACCCTCAAAACGCACTCTGCGCACGCAACAGCCCAGCAGCTCGCCCTCTGCGGAGGTGGGAGTCTGTTCGGTTCCCGCGCCCTCGACACCATGATTCTGCCCCGCGGCATCTACAATGACAGCCCGCCCGAGCGGCGCACTCGCGTGGCCAACAACCCAACGCTGCTCTACTCGTGGTGGTGCACCATCTTCTCGCTCACCATCATCGGATTCCGCCTGTCCGGCCGCTACGTCAGGAACGAGAGGCTCTTCCGCGAGGACAAGCTCATGGCATGGAGCATCGTGCCGCTGCTCGCAAGAATGGCCTGTATTCACGTGGTCCTCATCTACGGGACCAACAACGCCGACGTCACGAACTTGACCGATCCGATCATCATCCACCACCGCGAAACAGGTGCAAAGCTCGTCCTCGCCGCTCGAATCTTCTACGCACTCTTGTGAGTTCAGCTGTCTCCCCCCCCCTATTTTCTATCCTTTTACTGACAATGCCTAGCATTTGGATGGCCAAGTTCACCGTCTCCGAGTTTCTCAAGCGCATGACTGAGCGTTTCTGGAAGAGAGGCTACGAGTATGGACTGCGTGGCATCCGCATCTTTCTCCTGGTTACCTTTATCGCCGTCGTCATCGCCACCCTCTCCGAATGCCAACCATTTTCGCATTACTGGCAGGTCATCCCCAACCCTGGCCCCAAGTGTCGCCAAGGCTACGCCCATCTACTCACCATGGGTGTCACTGACATCATCACGGATGTCCTCCTAATCTTCTTCCCCATCCCAGTCATCCTACGCTCCACGATGCCTATGAGGCGCAAGCTCTCGCTGGTTGCCCTCTTTTCCATGTCTGTGATCCTCATAGTCATCACTGGCGTTCGAGTACCGGCGGTCATCGAACGCCGTGGTATCCAGCAGTTTCGCACAGTCCTCGCCTCTTCAGAGATCCTTGCCGCCACCATCGTCTCCAACGCCATCATTCTTGGATCCTTCCTCCGCGACCGTGGAGTCAAGAAGTCAAAATACAAATTCGGCTCCACAAATGACAGTATGGACCGAAGATCCTCAACGCGTCGTCCAACATTACGGCAGTGGGGGAGCGATGAAGACCTCGCTCGCGATCTTGGCTGTCGTCCAGATCCGGAACTCGCAGAGCCACGCAATACTCTGGCAAGGCCCGCACCTGTTGCCGATTTAAGCCTCCTATCCCCACCTGGATCAAGGGCGCCATTCCAGAACAACAGCTGGCAGTTTCCAAAGCGCCAATCCCGCACATCGCAATCGAGTGGAGACTCAGAGTCGAAATCGAGGGCTCCTGATGAGCCCCTACCAAGTCCGCGGATGGGCGGCAGACGAGTGTCTTTCTTCGATGTTGGAGGCCTGCTTGAAGGCGGAACGGAGTCGAGTACAGCTCCCTCACCGACAGATTCAATTGTAACCTACGACTTTGCAACCCAGCCTAGTACACGGAGCTCAAAAGCATCTAACACCTACACTACCAACGGACGAGCCTATCCACTACCAATTCGTCGCCCTTCCCGATTTGGTCAACAGTCCGAAGATCACGAAATGTCCCACCGACCCACCCAGACGCTCCAAGACTTGGGTGGTCTCCTATCAGAACGCCACGAAATCGCCGCTGAAGCAAGTAGCTCGTCCCAAACGCCCACACGACCTCAAACTCCGCCTATGACAAGGAGCCAAACAAACCAAACAAGCACCAGTTACGGCAGTCTCTCCTCCAACCATGACTGCCCCTCTCCCAGGACTTGAACACAATCACCTCCAATCTTCCGCAGCCCGGCGCAAACCAGCTATGGCAGCATATCTTCGATACAAGATGTCGGCGATCTCCTCTTTTCTTCGTCCAAACCTTCCGCGTGATACCCCCGCCCCCTTCATTGGGCCTTTCCTATTTCCTGGCATACCAATCGTCTGCATTTTGGAGCGACTTTTCTATGTTTGCACCTTTCCTTGGTATGAGATATCCCCAGACCATGTGTGGTCTTTTTATGATGCCCATGTGTTTATGATTGATTGGAGATTTGCATGAGGGAGTGGGGAAGATTCACTTCTAAATGAATGACAGGGTTGGATATAATATTTTTGAGCGCTCCACAGAGACCATGTACAATATCGTCATTGGACATTTGAAGATCCCAAAGATGCAGGAATGTGCATTGGGCTCTAATCAAAGTGCACCTTTTAATTTGGAAGCGCCGGGGTGACAGCCGGTTGTTATCAAATAGATATGAGTGTGCATATATTCCCATTGTCGTGCAGTGATTCCGGCGAATACCTGGGTTGAACCCCACGCTCTGCATGCCGATTGAGACACGAGTTCCGGTACACTGGAACTACATCGCGAAGTTAATCTGGCGGGATCGACAGCCAAAGAGATCTGTGGCGGCGTCCCATGAATTCAAAGTTTGGCCAAGAAAAAAAGGCTGGGCAACTGGGCTTAGGCTTGGCAATGTGAAGGCCCTGACTCGGGTGCGGCACATCGTCAGCAATTCTCCGTCGAAATTTGATCTTCGTCTGCTCGATCAATCTCTTTTCGACACATAAACACGCCTACGTATTCAAAACGTACAAACAAGAATACGATTGCACACATTCCTGTGGGAGAAACATGGCGGATGTAGATGCGAACGTGCCTTCACTCAGAGAAATCTCTCAACTAATTCGCAGCACATTGATAACCACAGACCAAGAACAAGTGAAAGATCCAATGCGCGAATGCGGCCGTCCTGCCTTGAACCTCCTCCATCGCAACCCGGAAATATGTCAGCAACTATCATATCAGAAGTTGCATGATGTGCCATATAAAGATGTCAAGACATGCTGGAGACGTCTGTACACCGAGGCCGGACTGCGGAAAGTTCTTGCTATTCTGGAGGAGAATCATAGAGATAAGCGAAATGGCAATACGGGCAATTGGATCACAGAAGTGGTTACGATATTGGATATGATCTTGATCTTGACGGGTGCGCCGGGGAGAGAGGAGGTCGTAGAGTTGGTATTTGCCGCGTTGAAGGGAGTCATCAACCAGACCGAGCGGATGGAGGAAGCGTCAGAGCGGCCATTGAAACGTCGGAAACTAGATTACAACCCCAGGGCGCAGTCTGGAAACAAAACTCCTCATCCACCATCAGCTTTCCCTTCAACAATAGTGCACCCACCTACTCTTCGTTTCCCAATCCCTCGTATATCCAACCCCAGATTTGAGGCTTTCCAATCTCGCATTTCGGACCCGCTCACTCAAATTCCAGTCGTCATCACGGATGCGATACCACATTGGCCAGCTTTGAACGAGAGGGCGTGGAACAAACCCGCGTACCTGATGGACCATACTTTGAATGGAAGGAGGCTAGTTCCCATTGAGATAGGGAGAAGTTATACGGATCAGGCGTGGGGACAGAAGATTTTGAGTTTTGGCGACTTTATGGCGCGTTACATGTTAGATGAGACTGAAGATGAGGCGGAAGACAAGAATGATGAACACATTGGTGCCAGCGACGCTATATCCTCCACAGGTACGATGAATATGAATGACACCCCTGAGGTGCCGCATCTCCATCAAACCAAGGAGCGCAAAGCCAAAGAGCAAAAGGGATACCTGGCCCAACACGACCTCTTCGCCCAGATCCCGTCCCTAAGGTCTGATATCTGCATTCCAGACTACTGCTATGCCGACCCGCCGTCACCACTCTCTCTACCTCCAAACTTCAAAACAGTCTCCAAGCTCGATGAACCATTGTTGAATGCCTGGTTCGGTCCTTCCGGCACAATCTCCCCTCTCCACACAGATCCCTACTACAACGTTCTCACTCAAGTCGTAGGCTACAAGTACATCCGCTTGTATGCGCCTTCACAAACGGCAGCTCTTCATCCTAGAGGTCTAGATAAGAACGGCGTCGATATGAGTAACACTTCTTCCATTGATCTGGACAGCGTCTGGGCTGTTGCACCGGGCATCTCGCCTTGGCCTGCCCAAGTAAAGTACACGTCGGGTGAAGTGAAGGTGAAAGACCTTGAGGAAATGTTTCCGGGGTTTTTACGAGCGAAGTATGTAGATACAGTGCTGGGGCCGGGAGATTGTCTGTATATTCCCCCAGGATGGTGGCACTATGTGCGCAGTTTGACACCAAGTTTTAGTGTTAGCTTTTGGTTCAATTGAGAACGGGTTTTGATCTATATGTTGTTCACATATTTGCAGATTTTGCGTATAAAGAGTTCAGTGGAGTTTGAAGTGTCAAACTACTGTATCAAAAAGGCACCGAGCTCATGATGCATCACTGACAGAGTTCTACTCGCGAACACCCTCGCAGACCTCAACCATGGTAAGTAAACAAAGTGTTTGCTCAATCTATGTCAAATCAGCAGTATACATGTGCAATTTTGAATATTAAGCTTATAGAAAATCCATAATTTTATAATATGTGTAGGATTACAAAAGCACTGCATAAAATTTGCTACAAAGGCAACCCAAATGCAAAACATCCCCCATAATCACCTCCCTCACAGCACCATCTCGTGCCGCTTAGCCCCCTCCTTGCTCAGGGCAGCTGCCACAGCCGCACAAGGCGGCGGGACATCACCCTCACCCTGGTAGGGGGAGCGGATTCTCTCCCCCTATACCAGGCTACTGCCCGTTGCTCCTCAGCCTCCTTCTTTACCACCTCAACCCACTTCTTCTCGCGTGCCCCCAATTCAGGGAGCGGAAAGCCCTGAGCTGCTGCCGCTGCCACCCGACGGCAAAGCAGCCTAGGGGCCGCGTCCTCTGGTGGGAGGACGCGACCCAGCGACTTGTAGAGCGCCAGAGGCATCTCAAACACCCAAGGGGCAGGCTGAAGCTGGTTCCAAACAAACACACGAAACTCCAGAACCTGTGCCATGATGGCACCAGCGTTCAAGGAGTTCTTGGTTTTGGTCGAAACCCCTTCAGGACCGACATTGGCCAACTCATGGTCCCACACACTATATTTGAAGAGTATTGTGTGCATTTGGCCGAACGTCAGTCCTGGGAGGGGTTTTGAGCCCACGACAGATTCTATTTGGCAGTCAGGTGCTGTCTTCACTTCTACACGGATCTTGTTCAGAATGCCAAGGGGATTCTGCACCCGAGCTGCCCTCACCAGATTCTTAAGATGCCAAGCGACATCCTGATACGAGGTGTAATTCGCAGACGTAAGAGCTAGGTGGCAGGGCTTGATCGTCTTGTAGTTGTGTGATGAGAAAGGGAAGCATGACTGGATTGACCTGGTGGATCCGAATGCCCTTCATCATCTCTGGGAGGCTTGCCAGCTCAGAAACCCATGAAGAGTGAATATTATAAAGTGTGTTTTGTTGGCTCGGTACCGTGGAAGCGACTTTGCGACAGCGGCGACGACTGTGTCCATGGGCAGATGAGGGCGGAGAGGGAACTACTTCTGAGTGCCATGTGCGCCGGTATCCTGCAGCATAGTCTTGTATAGGGCTTTGGGGGGCGCTGATGCATGTTGGAGAGGTAGGAATTGCTCTGGAATATTGCTCGCGATCACGTTGTGGTTGCAATGGGTAGTGTAGAGCGCAATGCGTTCTTTTGCGAGTTAGATGTTTTTTAGGCTTTTAGCAGCTGTCGATGCTCCTTGTAGGGCCTGCTTGCTTGTAATAACTGTGAATATCAAGGTTAGTCTTGTGAGCCTCGAATAATCAAGCAAACAGTAATGTAATTTCAGACAATATTGCTGAATTTGTATACATACGCATTGTCGATAATGACAACAACATCAATGGTAGAGTCCGGAAGGATATTCTCGTTGTATGCCATGCCTTCTAATTCGAGTGCGACCCAGAAAGACTGTTCGTCGGTTGTGTCCCCAAGCGCTTTCACCTCTGAAGTAACTTGAACTCGTACGCAGGATCACGGCGATGGATCGTCCGGCCCCCGCAACTTGAGAGTAGAATGGCAGCCCTCACTCGCAATCTGAACCATCTCATCGGGTGATAGGCGTTCTGGTCCGAAGAGATCGTGCAAATACTTCATAACTTGCCCACTGTCAAGGTTAACAACATGCCTCAGAAGGTGTTTTAACTCTAGTGGCATCCCATGGGAGAGGGGAATACGGGCCATCCATCGCTGAAGGAGCCGAAGGATGGGTTGAGATACTTCAGGTTTGGGAACTAACTTTTTTGACATCCTTTCGACTATGGCTTTGAGGGTATGTAGGTCTTCGGCATCACGAGATTGCTCTTCGCCGTTGGGTGTTGCAGATACACATGTGAGACTGTCATCGCTGGCAGCGGTGCTTGAGACTGGAGCAGTGTGGTGCCGCTTGAGCTTAGCGAAGGGCCCTGAGGTCGATGGTCGAGAGCTTGAGAAGATTTGCTTGGTCTTGTCCATGACGTTTGAAATGGTCTTACGCCGGGTGGGGGGTGCCACAGGTTGGGAAGCGTCAGCATTGTCGGACTCTATGATAGTGGAAAGAGTGGTAGCTGCGAGCGCTTGTGACATAGTGGACAGTGAAAGTCGGCTGTCTTCCGTGTTGTTCTGGCTGGAGTTACGGGACGCGTCACCCCCAGCAGAAGAGCTAGACATTGTGGTGGATCGACTTCCTCGAGTCCTTCGAACTCTCAGCGGCTCGCTGCTCGGAACTCTGCTGATAGGCAAAGGGGTGACTATCCACTTGAGGGGTGTTTCGAGACTGGTGGCCCAATCGAGAATAGGTGAGTCGTTGGCGTTCTGTGGTGGGTACGGCCAAATGTTGTCCGTAATCTCGCTGATAATGTCGTCGAGCGGACCACTGTGGTCGTTGTCGCTCAAATCACGAGAATCAATCTGACGAGGACGGAGGAAACTTCGCCTTCGTGATCGCTTTTTGATTTGTAGGGGATGAGGCAGAAGAGAGGAGTGACAGAAGAGTGGGCTGGTGTCGGTTGGGGAGAGAGCCACGTTGGGGGCGAGGGATTTGAGGCACATGAATGTTGTTGTTGTGCTCATGTTGTGGGCTCGGCAAGCTGGTATGTTAATCTTGACCGCCAGATCAAACGGAACTTGGTGCTCGACAACCATCAGCTGCATTCGTCTTTGTATATTTTTCCTCTTCGATAGGGGCTTCAACGGCGCGTTGAGAGCGGTGAGAGGGGAGAGACTGGACTCAAGAATAGAGAAACTGGGTGACAATGGTCCGTGAACTATCTCAACTCCGATGCAGGGGGAAGACCATGCAAAGATGAATATTGATGCCGAGGTACTAATATTGAGAGCGGAGATATGCAACATATGAGTTGTATGGAAGAAGAAGCAAGAAAGAAGAAAGCACGAAAAGAGGCTTACATGGCACTGTCGACGAAAGTGCTGTGCCCTTGCTTACATCAATCCTTGGTGCCTCCTTCTTCGCATGACGAGAAGTTGCAGACAGAGCTGGACACATCACACTTCTAACATCGCTCACAACATAAAAGAATTACAGAATAGACGCCAGCGCCTTGGATGTTCAATGCCTAGGGATATCTGCATTTTGACAATATTGCACGTCCTCAATTCTACACCTCACTAGCATTCGGGTATATTGATGTCAGCTGCTTCTTCATCCCCGCAATGCTTTCATCGTCATCATCTCGAAACCGGATCTGTGCCTGAATTAGTCTGGCATCCCTGGGAGATTCGATGAAACATACAATGTCTTCCCCTGCTCCTCCGCCAAACAATGCGGGCTCCGAGAGACTTGCTTTGACAGCCTTCCTCACGCGCTCTTCCCAAACTCCCTCCCAGTTCCACTCCCCAGGCCGACGGTTCCTTCCGAGGGTTGATCCTTCCGGAGCCTTGGCCGCTTCTGTGACCTGAGGGTTGGTCGCGAACGCATCGTCAGATGCCAGAGGTGAAGACTGCAGAGCATTTGCCCGGTACGTTCGCCACGCATGGAAGGCGCCGGGGTTTGCGGCAGCCTCCAATGGAACAGAGTCCAGAACGGCTTCTTCGCTAAAAGTGGAGCGGATGTACTTTAGAATCCGGACCACAGACACATCATTTCCAACCGCGGAAGATGCTGTGCCCGCACTGCCGACAGAGGATGCTTTGATATCAGCAGGAAGAGGATTTTGCGTACGGTCTGGGCTCCCGACGCCTGATCCACTGACATTGCGGGAGCTTGCAGCGGACCGGCGAGCGCGGCCAAACCACAGTGGGAAACCATGGCGGAGACTAAAGCCACCTGGTGGCAGCCGTTCGTCGTCGGTCGCGCTGACCGTGTCTGTGTCTGACGATCCCGTCGTGTAAGTGTAGGTGGTGAGTGGCGTCAGAAGGGGGTGGAAGACGTCGGTAGAGAAGGTCACGAGGGGAGGCAGCGTTGGGTAGCTCGCTGGGAAGGACATCTGGAAGCGCAGCACCGCGGGGGCATAGGGACCTGCCACGATGTGAATAGCGCGCTCAGTGTCGTCAGGAGGAGCATGGCGAGGAGGGTGGGAGGATTGTTGGGACGGGCAATCTGTGTCTGCCGCGCCTACACGTGTCCAGGATGCTCAAGTCTTGGGCAGACGCACTGGCAGTCACCTTTTCGCACAAATATTACGCCCACCCACAGCGAGGGTTCTCCCGGCGTGATGCTCACCAGAAGGCCATCCAGCTGCGCAGACTGGAGGCTAGAGCTGCAGGACGGTCAGACACGGCCGGCGGGAAGAGCGCCGCAACATACAATTCGACCAGCAGCTGCTGCTTGCGAAATGACGGTAGCACGGGCAGCGGCGCGGGAAGAGACATCGTCGAGGCCATGGATGTCGTGGTGGTAACTGCACACATGCGATGATGGCAGCCCTCATGATAGAGCAACATTGTCGATGTTGGCGAGTCTGCGGGAGACCTAGCCCTGTTCGGCCCAGGCCGCGCGTGTCCGCCAATCGCGATGCAGCCTTCCCCACAGCGTGCCGAGCATCCCGCTGCCACTTTTGGGGATATGGCGCCCGAGATCCCACAGAGGGACTCCTCGCACCTGTCTTACGCCTTGCCTCTTCACCGGATGCGGAACGCGAGGCTCTCTGGAGTATCGAGGGAATATAATTTCCGACGTGGCGAGAAGGCAGTGGTGAGGGCCTCAAACCTTAATTGCTGATGTCTACCAAGGCGGCCATATGACCTCACACGCTGCCCAGGCACAGAGTACAGCGTGCAGATGTCTCGCAACGATAATCGAACCGATCCGCGCGCCGCCCGAGAGGAGAAGAGCGCCTGTTCATGGCGTCCGGCGCAGTTCCTAGCGGCTGTCGCAGCGAGCGTGCAGATGGCCTGCAGTCACTGGCCAGCGGGACCAACACTACCAGGTTTTGGCTCGGCCAAGCCGCCGTGTCGCAGTCGCACCTGTCTCTTGGGCTGCGGTGTGGCAGTTGGGCGGAAGAGACAAGGATGGCCATCACCATCGTCCTCCCTCTCACCGGTGAGAGGGCTGCGCTCAGATCCGTCCAGTCGGCCGCGCCATTGGCCCCGCGGAGGGAATAGCCGCTTGGAAACGAGCATCATGGATTATTATTGAGATCGCCTCGCCTTGTGGAGAGCTGCCAACAGCTGCTGTGCAACATCGGGCGCCAGACGGCAATGTGCTGGCTCCAGTCATCGTGAAACTGACACAGGACGAGGACGCGGACGACGCTGGCCGCGCCGGACTGCTGCGTCGAGCGTTTCCAGTTCACGTGGAGTCGCGGAGTCGTGGAGCGGCCATCGAGACCAGATGTTCGCACTTTTGAATTGACGTGCGGTGGGAGCTGATCACTGACGACCCACCGTGCCGGTAGGTCACATGCTCGGATAGCCGTCTCGGACACTCGCAGCATTCCCAACTCTCGGGCGAGCGACAGGGGCCGTCTGGCAGTCCAAAACTCATCTCGTGCCCCCCGGTCCCAGCGTCTTCTGGCTCCTTTCTGCTCTTCGACGCTTGCGAGGTTTGCAGTGGCTAGCGGCCCATATCGGAGGATTCTAAGCTTCGTTTGAAGCATCAAACCCGCTGGCGTCGGCACTAGGCTGTCTCATATTGTTCTCTCATCCTTGCTGCGTTTCTTCCATCTCGCGTGGGAAATGCATAAGGCTGGCCGCTTGCAGCCATTGGCTTGCCAAGCACCCTCACCGCTGCAACGCGTGCTGCGAAATGCCGGCCAATCTGGGTCGAGGCGACCGTTATGCTTAGCGGCGAGCATCCAGACTGGCAAGCTGGGAGCGCAAACCCACCACCCGCGCACAGGAGCGTCAGCTGATGTGCTCGCGGACAGGGCCCGCTGATGACTGATACGGCGACGAGGACAGCGTGCTCAGTCATGGCGCTCTGGATCCAGGAAAAACCAGCATCGTGGAGTAGGGGGGGGGGGGTCTATCAACGAACACGCTGCGACGACCCTGGTACGTACACATTGGGACTCGACTACCGGGGGGGAAAAGCAGCGCTGGCTGGGCTCGTCGCCGCGCGCTCGTCGCCGCTCTCCCCATCGTCGTCCTCCTCCTCTCGTGCTCGTCTCTCGGGTGGAGCCCATGACGCGGAACTGCGCTGACAGCCGTCGTCAGGGCAGTCCCAGGACACACCACGGTCCACGGTACGTGGAGGCTCGTAGCGTCTGGTCTGAGGCACCAACTGGTGTCGCCAGTCGCCAGTCGCCAGTCGCGGAGCGACGTCGAGCAGGCCCAGCACTCAGCAGAGCGCTCGCGAGTCGCACCCCGGGCCTTACTCGACGGCACTGCGCGGTGCTGCGCGGTGCTGCGTGGTGCTGCTATTCTTGACCTGGCCGTCGTTCTTCCTGATGCTGCCTGCATGCTGCCAGGCCCGGTTCAGCGCGATACACCGCCATTCTGGGGTTCGGAGCAATTGCGGCTGTTTGATGCCACGATGCCATTCCTCAGTCACGGATGATTGCAGCGCGGCGCCGCTGTGATTTGCCAGGCCCGCGCCCGTCGACAGCAGCGGCGGCTTCGTCGTCGGCCTGACTCGCACGCGTCGCCGTCGCTGCGTCTCCTGAGGGCAGCTGGCGAATTGCCATGTGCGGCCGGCGCGAGCCCACGGCGGCTGCTGATTTGCCCCCGCGGAAGGGCTTCCGGCGCCCGTTTGGGGCCTGAGGGACGAGACAATGGAGTCTTTGCCGTCGTGCTGCGAGGTCGGCACGTCCCCTGGCTGCGCTTCGTGGTACGGTCTCATGGCCAAACCCGCGGATGCGGGCCCCGACTAGGCTGCAGCACTAGCTCGCGCCCACATTCTTTTGCCGGGACGTGCGCACACTGATCGTCTCTTCGCGAGCTCCCAGTCGGTGGCATGTCGTCCTCAACGCTCTCGCGCCCTGGTCCGCCTTACTCGGGTGTCTTCACCATGCCCAATGCCACGGTTCCGCACCAGCCGGCCTTAGTCCTGCGTGTCGTGCAAAGCTTCTCCAGCCCTGGCCCACGCTCAGGGGGTGCAGCAGCATCCCATTCCGTCTTTCCTGGCCCGCACAGCTGCCCATCTCCCCCTCAGGTCGCGCCGCACTCCCAGGCCCCAGATGTGGCTACGAGCAGGAGCAGTCGAGAGCCAGCACAGCAGCCTCCCTTGTCCTGGTCGCTTATCGCCAGACGCATATGCTTCTGTTTCGTCGACGCCATGGCACCGTGGGCCCGTCAATTACATTTGCTTGGTCCTTCCGCTGTCTGTATCCGTCCACTACGACGTATCCACATTACATCAATCACAACCTGGCTCTCCGTTTCCTCCCCGCCGCCACCATCCTTGTCTCTGGCAGCAGGCCATCCGCTTGCAGGGCGCCACTCAAATCTTGCTCTTCCTTATATATCTTGTGACGCTCGCGCCGATATCAAACTGACCCTCCCCTTAAAACCCGGGTGGTAGCGTTCGCCTGCAAAGACACAGTCACCTGTTTGCACCCTACCCTCTCCGCTTCTTTGCCTTTCCATTCCGCGGTGATCCTGCTCTGCGTACACTTGTTGTTGCTTGTTGCCCTCTTCCAGCTCTCCCGCTCTCCAGCTCTCCCGCTCTCCACATTCCCACACCCCGCCAATGGCTCCCAACCGCGGGGCATCCGCCCTTCTAAAGGGCAAGGACGCCTTTCCCACGCGGCAAATGGCCATCCTGGGTGAGTCCTGGATCAAGCAATTGTGCACCCATCACTGGCTAATCCGCCCTTCCCCCAGCCATTTGTCGAATATGCGAGCCAATTGCCTTCATGTCCATCTTTCCCTATGCATACTTCATGATTGAGAAATTCGGAGTCGCCTCAAGCCCAGCGCAAATATCCATGTATGTGGGCATGGTCACATCCGCCTTCGCCTTCGCCGAGGGCATCAGTGGTGCCTTCTGGGGTCGACTGAGCGACCGAGTCGGGCGCAAGAAGGTGCTGCTGGGCGGCCTGTTTGGCACAGGCTTGAGCATGCTATTATTGGGCTTCGCCCAGAACTTCCAAATGGCCCTGCTCGCTCGCGCGCTGGGAGGGCTGCTAAATGGGTGAGGTCATTTGTGCCACTAAGCCTCTTGGTGCTCGCTAACGCTCCTGCAGGAACATTGGCGTTCTCCAAACCACCGTTGCAGAGCTGGTGACAGTTGAGAAGCACCAGCGTAAGTTTGTACGAGGTCGGCGGCTACAAGCAGTGAACTGACTTTGGATAGCTCGCGCATATTCCATCATGCCGTTTGTCTGGTGTCTGGGGTGAGTTTTCTCCTGACCGCTCCATCTGCATCCCACTGACAAAATCGCCGCAGCACAATTATTGGTTCCAGTCTTGGCGGCCTGCTCGCTGATCCGGCCAGCCATTTTTCGCTCTTCAAGGGGACCGTTTTCGAGACGTATCCGTACCTTCTCCCCAATGTCATGTGCACCGGGGTGGTTGCTATCGGACTAACTGTGGGGCTTCTGTTCTTGGAAGAGACGCACGAAGAGAAGAAGTTCGACCAGGATCGTGGCCTTGAAATGGGCCAATGGATCTTGAACAAGGTGTGGAGGGGACAGACTGACTACACACCCCTCAGCGACAAGGACGGATCTTTGGACGAGAGGAATCCCATGCTCGACGACCACCGTTCTCCAAACTACCAAAGCACGACGAGCTCGCCAACTCTGTGCAGCTCCCGGTCGTCTCTCGCTGAGCCTCCGCCATTTTCTCTCGACGCTGTCCGCGAACCCGCACCGACATTACGGGAGGCGTTCACACCACAGGTTTGCCTCAACATCGCTGGCTATGGCATCCTTGCTTTGTACGTGCATATCAGTGTTTCAGGATTTGTGCTAACATGTCTTCAGCCATACTATCTCTCTTGAGCAACTGCTCCCCATTCTAATGTCCCGTGAAGAAGCACCAGGAAACCAGCAGCTTCCCTTCAAGTTCATAGGTGGTTTTCACTTCTCCTCTGAGACGATTGGCATTATTCTGGCCGTGCAAGGAGCGCTCCAGATGTTTGCACAACTCGTCATTTTCCCTTGGATCAGCAACAGACTCGGCAGTCTGCGCACCTTCTGGCTCACCATTGCATCCTATCCGTTCCTCTACTTGGTTGCTCCTTACCTGGCGCTCCTGCCTCCGCACCTGCGTATCCCGGGCATTGTTATGCTATTACTCTGGAAGGTCACGGCCCAATCATTGTCTTACCCATCCCTGGCCATCATGCTGGCGAATGCTGCCCCTTCGAAGAAGGTTCTCGGCACCTTGAATGGCGCAGCAGCATCGTCTGCTAGCATCTGTCGCGGCTTTGGTCCCACCGTATCAGGAGCACTCGACACAGTGGGAAGCGGGATGGGAGTGTCAGGGCTGGCATGGTGGACGTGTGCCGGAATTGCAGCGATTGGCTGGATACCAGGCTGCTTTATGATGGAAGAGCGAAAACGACCGGGGTTCCGGGGCGTGGAAGAAGACGAAGAAGTTGGCCTTGGAGGGCCATTGGCGGACTCTGACTCGGATAGTGGTTCCGTCATCACGCTCACGCCTGAAGAAACGGGCCAGGCAGTGCTCTCGAAACAAGACATTTGAGAAGGATGACAGAAGGCTGAAGGATTCAGCTCAGCACGTCTCGGATGAGTGAGGCGTGTGACGCGCAAACGATAAAGACCATTGGAGTTTAACTTGAATTTCCCAGGGAACCGGGCAGTAGATATGGCCCGATGCATCTGACTTTTCGGGACTAGCATTT
>ML977614.1:61103-102297 GCA_010015725.1 Amniculicola lignicola CBS 123094 | reverse complement strand
TTGCGGCTATATGTGTATTATCTTATGGGCGGCTTTTCGGGATATTTCTTGACATTTCTAACTAGACGGCGCGTGGAGAACAAAAAAGAGTCCCGGCGAGGGAACGGTCGATCGGCGTTGGGTCAAGAACAATACCCATATATGTACTACGTAGCTAGTGTTTTCCTGTCTCTTTTCTTGCGTTCGATTCTGGTATCTAGAGCACTGAGCAATTTATGGATTTTAATACTGCTGCATAGCGATCGGGGCCTGGATTGTTTGACTCGCGGCCAGATTCTCACGCCCAGGTTCTCCTCCACAATCTGTAGGTGGAGCGTGCCGTGGCCGTGCCGACGCGGGGCGGGCGATGAACGTTCGCTGAACCGTGACGGACCGCCTCACGCAGATGCCCTCCATCACACTTGATACTCTGGCCGCGCACTTCGATCGGTGTGCAAGACGCAGTGTGCCGGCGTACGGACGGGGAGGCGCGAGTCAGGATCCTCTGCTATAGGTGATGCGCGCTGGGGCGCCGTGGTGAGGAGCGCCGTGTGCAAATGCGACGCCTGTGCATGGAGATGTGTATGGATGTATGTACATATGTATATGTACCCCAGACGCATGGGGCGCGGTGCCAGGACACATACAGATGGAGCACCGACATACATACATACATACATACATACATACATATATACATACATGCGTACGTACATGCGCACAATTCATCCAGTGACCGGTGTCTGGATGCGGGCGTGCTGGGCGCTGGGCGCTGGGCGTGCCGGTATCGAAACGGCGTGTGCCATATTATGGATGGTATGGGCCATTTGCTGATTATTACGCGGTGCCGGCCCTGTCAGCGGCCAGCAATTGGCGGCGCTGCAGGTATGGCATTCTTGCCCGCGCGCGCGCCTGTGGGCATCCACCTGGACATTACCACGGGCGGCCTGTCCTATCGAGCCTCGGTGGCCGTGCCACGAGACGTCTCCCAGCGTACCTATCAGCTCTTATCTGCTAGCCCCTCGCCCCAAGCTCCCCTTGCTTTTGGGCGAGCGGCCATGGCTGCAACAGCTCTCCACGTCCCTCCCTTGCCTCAGCCATACCCCCCAGTCGCTTACTGCTGTGCGGGGGTCCATTGTCGTCACCGTCACTTGCACAATCTGAGGCTTTTGCGAGCGTGCGACGGCGACCGCAGAGACACCGCCGCCGACCACCAGCATCCTGCCATGCGCCGCGCTGATGACCGGCCTCAAGCGCTCCCTGGAGGAGTCTTCTCATGATGGAGACGGCCCCTCGCCCTCGGACGCCGCCAGCGCGAAGCCTGCGTCGCCGACCGCCTCGTCGGCGTCCGGCTCGTCTGCCTCGTCGTTCCGCAACGTGAGCGCCTGCAACCGCTGTATGGGCCCCCTCTGCTGCCTCTGCTGCCTCTGCTCCCTCGCGCGCGGCGCCCGTTAACCCCGTGTGCAGGCCGGCTCCGCAAGAACCGCTGCGACCAGCGGCTGCCGTCGTGCGCGTCGTGCGATAAAGCACACGTCAAGTGCGTGGGCTACGACCCCATCACCAAGCGCGAGATCCCTCGCAGGTGCGCCGTGCCCCACGTCGCCGCGCCCCGCTGCCTGCCTCGTACTGACTGCCGGCCAGCTATGTCTACTACCTCGAGACCCGCGTCGCCTACCTCGAGTCGCGCCTCCAGGAGAACGCGCTCACCTTCGCGCCCGCCGAGGACTTCACGCCAACCTTCCAGGCCGCCAATGGCTCGTCCACCACCAAGCCCGTCGTCTCTGCCGCCGGCGGAGCCATCCAGCACCAGCGCAACGGCACGTCCAAGGCGCCCCCCGGGCTCTCCAAGGAAGAGAGCGAGAAATATGACCGCGAGAAGCTCACGAAGCTGGTCTCCAACATCGGCATGGTGTCGGTGCAGGGCGCCAGCGACCCGCGCTACCTGGGCTCCACATCGGGCATTTCGTTTGCTAGAGTTGTGTTTGCTGCCGTGAAGAGCTCCGTCTCAGGCTCCTCTTCAGAGCGCGGCAGTGTGCGCGGAGCCAAGGCGCTGCCCGCCAACATCGCAGACGGGGGCACCTCCATGCGAGACTCCTTCTTCGGCCTGCACACCCGGCCGGCCATTCGACAGGCACCGTTCCCCGACCGAGACCTGGGGTCGCGGCTGGCGGAGCTGTACTTTGAGCACGCCAATCCGCAGATCCCAATTCTGCACCGCGGCGAGTTCATGGAATTGTTCGAGCGCGTCTACACATCAGGGGAGCGGCACCGCACATCACGGGAGTCGTACATGCTGAACATTGTCTTCGCCATTGGCGCCGGCATCATCATGGGCAGCTCAGATTCGGGCGACTCACCGGCATCGGACACGGCCAGGTCTCCGGCCATATCAAAGCCGTCTCCGCCGAGCAACAAGAAGCGGCGACTCGCAGGTCAACAGCACCAGCCAGAGGAATATCACGCGTCTGCGATTGTGCATCTTGAGACGTTCCTTGGCTCCACCCCCGCCGCAGACCGGCCGGACGGGTTTGGCGGCGGCCTGGAAGAGTTGCAAGCCGTTCTGTTGCTCGCGGGATTTGCCCTGCTGAGACCCGTCGCGCCCGGTTTGTGGTACATCGTGGGAGTCGCTGTTCGGCTCGGTGTTGATCTTGGGTTACACTATGAAGACGGTGTGGGAATCGATGGCTCGGGATCGGAAGACCAAACAATGGGGAGGTCGGAACGGAAAGAAGAGCCAGAGTTCGCAACGGCTATCAACAGCGCCAAAATTGATGCTAAGGAAAGGGGCCGGCGGGAGTGGGTCCGCGACCTCCGACGGCGACTGTGGTGGTGTGTATACTCGTTCGACAGGCTCGTGAGCACCTGCGTTGGTCGGCCTTTCGGTATCACAGACCAGGTCGTGACAACCGAATTCCCTTCGATGCTAGACGACCGCTTCATCACGAAAGAGGGATTCCTCGAACCACCGGCACACCAAAAGCAGACTAGTTACAAAGTGGTGGCACGGCACTATTTTCGACTTCGTCTGTTGCAGTCGGAAATTCTCCAGGTCCTGCAGCACCGTCAAGCCCAGCAAGCAAGGGCAAGCGGGGCAAATCAGGGTAACGACTTCATGCACACAAAACTTCCCTCCCCGTTCCTAGCAAACTTCGATTCGTTCCGCGCGTGGCGCATAGACATTGACCGACGGCTGCTGGAATGGAAAGATTCGGCGCCGACACAGCTCGATGCAGGCGTGCAATTTTCGCCCTTGTTCCTTGAACTGAACTATTGGCAGGCCATCATCATGTTGTATCGCCAAAGCCTCGTGGTTCCGTCGGGCTTAGCGGGCGAGTTTAGCACTGACGAAAATGTTGGAAGTCCTTCGGTGGTCAATATTGAGGAGCGAGAAGATGAAGAGCTTGTGTTTCTCAAGGTGGCAGAAGCCGGCCAGAAGGTCCTGAAGCTGTATCGTCAACTGCATCGGGTGCACCTTGTCAACTACACCTTCCTCGCAACCCATCATCTCTTCATGGCTGGTATATTTTATCACGAGACCTCAAGTTAACGCTGTGTCAAGGCTAACCATCTTAGGTATATCGTTTCTATATGCTGTGTGGCATTCGCCAGTCGTCAGAAGTCATCTGGTAGGTCCGCAGCTTTTCCTAAACATGTACTACATGTGTATATGCACCTCGGGAATATCTACTAATCAACCTCCCCAGTCTCTCGACGATGTCGATTTTACTGTGCTTGCCGCGACATCCGTGCTAGGCGACCTGATAGAAAAATGTCCTCCTGCAGAGGCATGTCGTGACGCCTTCGACCGCATGAGCAAAGCCACCATATCCATGTGCATGTCAACCACCGGCTTCGGGCCGCAGGCTCTTCGAGGCCTTTCAATGAGCATGGGACCTCCTATGGCATCCCCTGGCACAACATACACATCCGCATCAGAAACAGATGCAAGGTCAGACCAGGAAATGACCGGGTTCCCAGCGAATGCGTACTTCCAACAAAGAAGACCACAACCACGATTCGACATGAACCTCCGGGATCTTTTTTCTGAAGACGAAACGGATAAACGCTCGTTTAGCCGCATTTCGAACCAAATTAGTAGTATGCGGCCACCTCCACCCCCAATGAAACAAGAGCAGCAGATGCAACAAGGCAGAATCTCGCCACAGCTGAGAACACATGGGAATTTTAACTTCGTGGACCCAAATTTACGAACCCCGCAACAATCCATTCCCTCATCCACTCTTCCCCAGTTGTCACCTCCCTTATCTCAAGCTCCTCTTCCCTCGCCCTACCAGATTTCAAACACGCTTCCCTACAACACATTTGCGCAGAACATATCAAGTCAATACCCAGACGTGGGCTTCTCTGACCTCGATTTTCTAGATAGCTTTCCCGTCCAGGGAAGTCAAGGCAGTGGCGTCGGAGGCGATGCGGGGGGCGGGATGCAGGATCTTGGCTTCGGGATGGGACTAGGCGGGTATGGGGATGGCACGCATGACTGGAGCGATGGGGGTGGGTTCGATCTCTTTGACGGATTCTTCTTTGGGGGAAATAATGGGGGTGGTGGGGGTCTTTAGAAGTCCCTCCTTCCTGGGAAGGAGACGAGAGTGTGGGAGTGGTCCTTGCGCGTCACGTGCACGGTTGACACAGCGAGCTATTTTGGTGCGGCCCCCGGCGAGCTCCGACGCAACGGAGGAATTCTTGTGTATATGTAAGGGACTGGTAATGAAGAAGAGAGAGAAAAGCGTTGCACGACTGGGATGGTGATAGTAAAAGGACGGATGGGCATGGGATTTTTGTTGATAGGGAAAAAGGTGGTGGACGGTGGGGTCTGTTAGGACATTTCATCGAGTAAAATGCATGGACGGACGGCTTTTCATTGGCTTGTTGGTTGTTACAATTCCCACTAAGCAGGCTAGGGTGGTTTGATAGTTTACGGTATTGGTACCGAAGGTATATATAGGTGAGCTTATTTTGACCTTCGAGGACTGGAGGAATTGGTGGAGGTGGAGGGGGCTTGAGGTGGGTTCCTTGGCATGGAGATTTGTGCGGTGTACATGGCGTTGAGTGGTATGTATTTAGATAATTTGGGTAGAGTCTGGAGACTGACGACTTAATTCCAATGTGGTGAATATAACGCGATACTCCATAAACGACAACAACAAGTTTCTTTGGAAATAAAAGGGTGAATTGGCTCCGAGAGTGCAAGCAAAGTGTTGTATATTTACATTTACAACCCACATTTCAATTTGTCTCTTTCTCCACGGTACATCAACGTTCAAGAAGTGAAACTGCAATTAAACTTCCCTTGTGATCAGGTGAAAGTGTGTTGTGCAGATCCGCCAACAAACCTTAAGGGGCCCAGTTCTTCTGGAAGCACCAGGAATTATATTCAGATATTGAATGCTATTCACACCAAAAGACTTTGACCACTTTCCCCCACTGACGTGCCACTAGGTTCGAGGAGTTGATCGAAACAAGACTGCCCTATTGCTACCCACACAATATTGACCCAGACAGATCATTCCCTTCATTACCATTCAATGACCCAAATACCTCAACCGTCAATCGGAATGGATCAACTTTATTACTGCATTGCTCAGCTCTCGTGCCTCTAGATGATCCAATCAAGCACCACCCTTCAAATAATAATCCAACCCATACCCCAGCCAAGCACACTGCTCCACATCCACAAACCCAGCCCGTTTCCCCGGCCAATCCAACACTCTAATTTCTCCCTTCTTCCCATCCACTTCTCCCCACTGCCCTGTCTTGTTGAGTGCTTCTATCACTTTGGCATACCCCCTAACCTCCAGCAACTCTGCATCTAATTCCGGCCTTCCCGTTCGCACAAACGCCCCGAACAGTGCCGTTGAGAGCTGAACGCTGTACAGATCATCTACGTTTCGCGGCGAGGATAGTGTGCCAAAGACCCACGGCATATCCGCTCCGTGAAGGCGGAAATAGGCATTGTTTGGATCGCGATCCTTGGGTCCGCCAACATTGTTTGGATCATACCCATTTATCGTCCGATCCATTTGGTAGTAGTACGCTGAGGAAAAGGCTCCAGAGGTAGCGCCGGCGTAGACGGTAGCTTGGTCGATGCAGCGGAATGTCTTGTCGGTTGCGATCCGCGCGGACACGTTGAAGGAGTCAAGGGTGAGGTTTCCGGTATTGGGCGAGGGGAACAGCCCAGAAGCTATGATTTTGTCAGCCCAAGTTGAGTTTATACCAAGGCCGGCTTGGAGCCCTTGGGAATGCGTTGTGATGGGTTGTTTGGGGTAGGTGGAAAAGGAGGCCCCGTCGTCGCGGGTTACACCAAACATTACGGGAATGTGGGCTGTGTTTGCGTTTTGGCGTGTGAGGACGAGGTTTGGTGTAGTCACGTATGTCCCGTCTTGAACGACGTATCGAGCGACTGTTGATAAAGAGACAAGCTTTGAGGCGGAGGCTTGGGAGAGACATGAGACTTGGCTGGAAATGTCTTGGGCGCTACTGTTGCTGCAGCCCGCAGCGGACAATATTTGGGATCCGGCCACGGCGTAGGATTGGTCGATGGTGTAGTAGCTAGAGTATGTAGTCCCATAGTCGCCCATGAGACCGATAGTGACGCCTCCACCTAGATTGGACATTGCTACCGCACCCTGATATTTTCCAATTGCCTTGGGGGAGCCAAGGAGAGTGCGGACTGACCCAGCGCCTGCGGATTCGCCCATGATGGTGATCTTCCTGGGATCGCCCCCAAAGGATGCAATGTTGGCGATCACCCAGTCAAGTGCGGTGATTTGGTCAGCAATGCCGTAGTTGCCTTTAATATCTGTTCCGGGGATAGCTAGAAATCCTAGTGTTGATAGACGATAGTTGATGGTTACAACAACGAGATCTTCCCGACTGGCAAGGTTGCCGCCATCTGATAGCCCATCCGCACCATTACCGCCCGTAAAGCCTCCTCCATGTATCCAGAATAGAACTGGTCGGAGATTCTTCTTCGAACCCGCCTTGGGAATATGTGGGGTCTGGATATTGAGGAATAAACAGTCTTCGCTGCCGGAGCTGCCCTGGGCACATTGCGAGCCGTACGCTGTGGCCTGAATGGTTTGGTCCTTCTTGGTGTAAAGTGAGGAGTACTGCCATCGCTGAGGAAGATTTGCGTAAGGAATGCCTAGGAATCGGAAAGATTTTTGATTGCGGTATCCAACAAACGTGTTACTACCTGATGCTATAGCGACTTGGCTGCCATTGACGGGTCCTGCACTTGACAACCCGTTAGTGGCAGACTGCGTGCAGAGTACGGGAAGTCTTTTCTGGGAAGACCCTGCCTGGGAACTGAAGACGAATTGTCTGTCCCAAACAACTGTCCCGCCGTCGATATGAAATCCACCGACGGTGTCGAAGCTATTGGAGAAGTCCTGGTATGCAATGAGACGTGTAAAGTCTGTCTTATGCTCTTGCAGGGTGGCTTTTGAGAAAAGTCTCTCATTGAGAGCTGCACATGCTGCTGCGGCTTGATATCCAATGGTCGCGTCGAGTATCAGTGCTCCAACGTGGTTCTTGTCGTCCGATGAATTGAGATTGTTCTGATAAACCAGACTCAGAGATGTTTTGGCGTTGGAAACAGTAACAGCTCTCTCATCCAAAGGCTGGGGGTATGCGTTCGCAACAAATACTCCCACGATGGCAACGAGACTGGTGAGTAGGGTCATAATGCTGACTCTTGATGCCGGTGCTGGAGGAGGGATAGATGCTCGGTGTTCAGAGCGCGAAGGCACAACGACTGGTTCATCTTGGAGCGACGACATAGCACTTTATAATTCTAAGATTCCGTGGACCGTGGCTCCGGTAACCCGGAATTGTTGTCAAAGATCGAGCTGCAGCTCCATGTGCTAGCCCGAGTTAGCGACATGTCATATGCGTATATTGCATTTAAGCATTCTAGAGTGAGCTTCCTCCCGGGGTTCCTCCCGGGCTGGTTATTAATTACATCGTAGATCGTTTCTCGGCAGGGGTAACGGCTGATGGGGAATCTGCTAAAATGAATATCACCAGATGCTCGCAGCCCTTAGGACACGAGTTCTTGGCCTCTAGTTCAATTCTCTGGACCGGAATAATTTAAAATATACAAACCTAAAATTGCATGTGTGTTCTAAATATTGTCAGTTGTGTTCACGACCTAGCAAAGGCTGTTTAGATGTGAATTGTTAAGGATTGACCTCGACTCATAATCGTAGATGGAGGTATCGTTGGTGCAGACAGGCTAATACTTTAGCCGTTTAGGCATATCATAGCGTAGTCTGCGGACTTGCATCGTGTTTCCAAGTCCATGACGACCTTATGGGCATAATTGTTTGCTGTGTGAGATTCTTCTGGAAAGAGGTGAGGAGCGTTGATGTAGTCGAGGATAGAACATGAACCAACCATTGGACCTAGATTGACTAGGTTCTTACGGTATTGATTGATATCATCAAATGGTCCTCCCAGCCAACGCGATTTAGAATGGAGCTACACTGCCCTTACAGCCCAGAATTCAATCACTAAATCCTTCGAACTCTTCCTCAGCCTCCGCTTCCTCGACCTTGACCTTCTTCCTCACCTGCTCAATCATTTGCTTCAACTCGTCTTCCTTCTTCCGCTCTTCTTCTGTCAAACCCGCAACTCGATCATGCTCCCTCTTTGCCGCCTTCTTCTCTCTCCTTTGCTCCTTCAGGGTTTGTAATTCAATCTTCTGGCTCCACGGTACTTGTTTATCCTTCCATTTCTTGCTATCACTCAACTTTGCAACGGGTCGCTCTTCGCCACCACCTTCTGCCTCTGTACGTCGCTGCTTCTCCCGTGCCTTGTCCTTGTATGCGTATTCATTCCAATCAATTGTTACTCCTAAACTTCGGTCGCCATCCCACTTTTTCAGTTCTGGCATACTGGGGAGTTTGAGAAGACCCCATGCATTCCCGAGCGCATCCCATTGAAGATCGGCGATTCGGAAAATGGAGCTTGCTGCGTGTTTACTATAGGCGCGTACCCATGATACGAACCCCCGCTGTGCCTTTTCGAAGATAGCTCTGTCATCTTGCACAACCTGTCTCAACCGATTTGTCGCATCCTTTGCCTCGGTGGCGGATATGGAAATAGCGGGAGAGGTGAGTGGTGTGATGGGAGTCTGTCGGACACGAAGAAATTCTACGTAGTCTTCTTCACGACCTGGAGTTAAAAATGTGACAGCCAATCCTTTCCGACCGGCTCGCCCTGCACGACCGCAACGGTGGATGAAGGTTTTCGGGTCGCTGGGTGGGTCGAGCTGTAAGACGAGATCGACGGCTGGGATATCCAGACCACGTGCAGCGACATCGGTGGTCAGGAGAATAGTGGGTGAGATGCTGTTCACGAATTTTGTAAAGTTCTTTCGACGTACGTTATCGGGATGTTTCCCATGTAACGGGATGATGGTTTGACCCTTCAGAATATCGGGAAGAACGTGTTGGAAGTAGTCAACTGAGTAACACGTTGCTAAATAGAGAATGGTCTTTTGTGGCTGTGGTTGTAGGATGGTAAGGAGCTTCTGTATGGCAGGAATCTTGTGTGGGGGAGGCAAAGCGAGGTATGACATCTGGAGGCTAGCGGGTGTCTTTTTGTCCTCGATTCTTCCGGGCTCTCCTTCCTTTCCAGTTGGTGCAGCTCGTGCCTTTACTTTTACATTGACGCGGACTGGGTTTCGCAGGCCAACGCGCACCAGTTGGTCGACAGCTTCACTTACACTTGCACTGAAGAGACCTGTTCGCCGCTGTTTCGGGAGTCTGGAGAGAATCTTCTGGAGGTCCTCTTTGAATCCAAGGTCGAGCAGTCGATCAGCCTCATCCATGATCAAGACATCGAATGAAGACTGTGGGCAGTGGACATGGGGCGAAGAGAGAAGCTCGAGCATTCGACCAGGGGTACCAATGAGAAGGTTCACGGGCTTTTTCAGGAAAGTACTCAGATCCTGAGCTGGTGTGATGTTGCCTCCTAGAAGGAGCTGGGGCACTATTTTGACTGTCGATGATGGAAAAGTCGGGAGTGGTGCTGCGTCCGCATCGACCATCTCACTGTCCTCCTCTTCTATGGCTCCTATGGCGGCCGCAGAAGGGGCGTGGAACTTTAGAAGCGACACAAGCACCGTGTGGATTTGGGTGGCTAATTCTCTGGGAGTAACGTCAACACCACGGGTGGATTGTTAGAAAAAGGGGCATACCTCGTTGGCGATATGATGATAGCACCAACATGATGTTTTTTGATAGGTGCATCAATCCGAATGAGGCGTTCAATAACAGGAATCAGAAATCTGTATACGATTAGTTGAGCAACTGACGGTCTCCGATGAATACGTACGCGAGGGTCTTCCCAGACCCCGTGACAGCCTCGACGACCACGTCCTTGTTTCCCATGAACAGCGGAATGGCTGCCTGCTGGACTGGTGTCGTTTTCGCGAAGCCCATGGATGATATGGCGTCCAGGATCCACTCGGAGAGAGGAGGTGTAAGGGCCTCCCATTGTC
Source organism: Amniculicola lignicola CBS 123094 (assembly GCA_010015725.1). Taxonomy (NCBI): domain Eukaryota; kingdom Fungi; phylum Ascomycota; class Dothideomycetes; order Pleosporales; family Amniculicolaceae; genus Amniculicola; species Amniculicola lignicola. The sequence goes on along the minus strand of ML977614.1, from coordinate 91,793 downwards.
GCTGTCTCTGGAGCGCCTCAGCCTTTGGCTCTGGCGCCATGTTATGTGCTGGATGCTGTTAAGTAGACAGTGGTAGATGGAAGAAGCCAGCAATGTGCACTTTTGTGGTGTTTGTTGGAAGGCTTTCTCGAAGCCGTTGCATTGGCAGGACTGGGGTGCACATAAAAAAAAGTTGCTGTGGCGGCTGCAGCTGTGGCGGTGCTCATCCCTGCAACACAACAGCGCTGGCACGTGCTCACAACGCCGTCTGAATTCGAGGACAAGAGATCGTCTCGTCTCGTCTCACGTGGACTTGAGATGGTATGGCCGAGACAGACGCACAATAAAGGGCACACACAATCAAGAAGCCGTCCATCTCGCTCCGAGCCGCACACTGCCCGCAGCCTCCCACGAGCCTGCGATTACGCTGCCAAGCCGGGGAGGACCCCAAAAGCTTGATCGGGCAGCGTTGACGGGAGTCGAAAAAAATCCTGGGACCGTCGAGCGACAGCCCACGGCGCGTATTGCATATTACGCACCCCGAGCCCCTTTCCCACCGCCCTCTCCCCATCTCCAGGCTGCGTCCGTCCGCCCTCAACGGTGGCATCTCTCCCCTCTCCCCCAGAGGATGCTGCGAGCCCGGACGAATTCGCGTTGCCCACCGCGCCCCCAGTGACCTCCCGCCCGACATCTGACACCGATGTCGCCAGCTCCTCGTCGCCCATCCACCACCGCCAGCCTCGCACACGCGTACGACAGCGCCCACCGCGGCCAGAGCGCTCCTCGCTGCTAGAGAACGTCGCCTTCTTTTGCTCGCACGCCCGCCAGTCGCTTTCCGGCCTCATCCGCGCCCCCGTGCTGCCCCCGTTCCGGCCTTGCTGGCAGCAAGCCATGGAGTCGTCCCGGCAGTACCAGGTCCCGCAGACCCCGCGCGTCATTTCGCCCTCGCCGACGCCCTCTGAGATGAGCGGCAAGGAGGGGTATTTTGGGCCCGTGACGCGCTCTGCGGCGCGCAAGAGCACGCGCGTTACCTCTCCTCCGCCCATCGACGAGGACTCGGGCTCTGATCCCGAGAAGCGCGCGCGCGCCAGGAGCCGGAGTCCCATCCTCGACGGGCGCCGCCGCCGCATGAGCGCCCTCGCGTCGACGAAGAAGATGGGCGCCGGCAAGAAGGGCGAGCTCACGCTACAGAACGGCACGACGACGACCAACGGGCACCTGTCGCCGGCCGCCGCAAACAAGAACTACTGGCGCGAGATGAGCCGCAGTCCCAGTCCGCTGGGCCTGATCCCGATCCACCAGAAGTGGAGGTCATTTGTGGGTGCAGCGTCGCGTGGAAGCGCGCCATGAAAGCTAATCGCAGCCCCAGATCCATCGTCACGAGATTCCCCGCAAGATCCTCCACGTTTCCATCGGCTTCCTTACCACGTTTCTCTACTGCACGGGCCGGCAGGCGAGCCAGATCCACCCCGTGCTCCTCGCGCTCCTCATCCCCATTATCGCAACCGACGTGATCCGCCATCGCTACTACGCCGTCAACCGCTTCTACATCCGCTGTCTCGGCGCCCTGATGCGCGAATCCGAAGTCGACGGCTGGAACGGCGTCATTTCATATCTGCTCGGCGCCTGGCTTGTCCTTCGCTTCTGCCCCAAAGACGTGGGCGTGATGAGCGTGCTGCTGCTTAGCTGGTGCGACACCGCCGCCTCTACATTTGGCCGTCTTTGGGGCCACCGGACCTGGCGCGTGCGGAAGGGCAAGTCCCTCGCTGGGACCATCGCAGCGTGCATCACCGGCATCATCACTGCCGCCGTGTTCTGGGGCTGGTTGGGCCCTTTCTATTCCTCGCTGAATGAGGGTGAGAACACATTCGCCTTTCAGGGCGCCCTAGCCCTTCCGGCCAATGCTCGAGACGCCCTCGGGTTGTCTTTTGCGCAAGCCTCCGTCACAGGGCCGCTGGCATTGGGTGTGATGAGCATATGGGCCGGGCTGGTTGCGAGTGCCAGCGAAGCTATAGATCTCTTTGGGTGGGATGACAACTTGACCATCCCCGTGCTCTGCGGGGCCGGCATGTGGGGGTTTCTGAGAGTCTTTGGGTGATGCTTCTCTCTGGTTTATATCTCTATTGCTTTCCTCTCTCCTCCCGTACACTATTGTTCCCCTACAGCATACCAATACCCCTTCGTATTGCTCTCTGTAGATTTCTTTTCTTCTGCAAATACCACGTTTTATATTTCATGTGTCATGATCGAGGGGCGTTGCGGGCTGGATTCATGTTGAGTATGGAGGAATGGGGGAGAGGATAAATCGGAAATGTATGAGGGCATGAGGTTGGGCAGTCATCGGGCCGAGGCATGGGGCATGGTTTGGTGGGTGGCAATCGTTGATTAAGTGTTTGCTCTTTGGCGTGTATATAGATGGCATTCCATCATCTGTAGCAATATCGGATACAGGTTACCCCTGAGCTCACCAATCACCTAATCATTTTCTGCAGTATGGAGGGGAGTTGATAGTCAACACGGAGCTCCGGAGTGGACAACCAGGCAGGTTGACAAGACGTTTGATCCACAACTAACTTGACATATATGCAAGTGGATCTATATGACCACAGGCGTAGTTAGAAAGAACAGCAGCGCTGTAAGTAGGGGTGGCTGATAGAATATACTTGGACACTTCTCATGGACCTCTGCATTGGACGTCAACATCATCTCACCCATAGAAAACAGTCCTCTTAAAACCAAACAAAAAGAAATCAAATCATCCCCCACGACCAGACGGCGATGGCGGCCCCACTATCCCATCGTATCCCAAACTCAAGGTGATACCAAAAATCTCCGAAATCTGAGGCTTATCTGATCTGCATCAGCACGCCCACCCGATCCGATCGTGAGCCTCCCACTTCTTGGCCCTGTCGATCACTATTTTGGGCGAACTTTATGGGACAGATATGTCCTTTGGGCTAATCCGTATCCCACATGCCTGAAAGGGGACGGGTGTGGAAGGGTTGGTATGTGAAGATCGCCAGATAGGGACGCGATGTTCTTGGGGTTGTGGGTTGCATCGAATCAAGGATATAGTATTTGGAGAAGATTGGACCATTTTAGTACCTTACTGAAAGATAGGGAGGTTGGTCGATAGATGATCGGTGTTACAAGGGGCGGGATGGTCTTCGATATGGCTCTTGGAAGCGTGGGAATATCTTCACGTCCTGGCACTTCACTCCCATGTCCATATCTGCCACATCCCTCACTTGGTTCTCTTTACTTGGCTTCCCAAGTATAAAGTGTTTCCCATCTCTCCTCAATTCAAGTATCATCAGCTCGAGCATAACGCGATCCATCTCCACCAGCACCCAAATCTTTACTCCTCTTTTCTGTGCTTGCTGTTGGAGCCGATGGGCTGCTCTGCACTGCTGCTTAGGGATGCCTTCAATTTGGGGGATGTACAGCCATCTGAGCCTTGAAAAGGAACCCCGCTTTGTATATGATTGGAGCCGGAGGTGGATTTGTTTAAGTTACCCTTCTCACATTGGTTGGTATCAGTTACATCGTAATTATACTCTGGTCAATCAGTTTCCCGCCATGCAGACTCGTCCAGTACCAATGCCATGAAAGTGCCAAAACCGCTTAGAAGAAATCAAACTCCCCTGGTGATCACCAGCCGCGCCTGCCCATCCCTTCCCAAACGTCCTCCGCTTCTCAGGCCTCTCTTACTCAAACTCGAGACTGTCCCTCACACACTTCCTCACCCGCTTCTTGAACTCGGGCGTGTTGTCGCGCCACAACGCCGCCGCCTCCACGTTGGCTGGACTCTCGTCGTTCGGGCTTGAGAGCATGGAGATTACGGACAAGAGAATGGTCTCCGGGGTTTGGACTGGCGACCAGCGTTCTGCTGCAGACTCGTAGCCGTACTTGTCTTCTTCCGGGGGGTGAAGGATAGAGATGCAGACCTCGCCGCTGGGATAGACTGCAGCTTGTTAGAACATAGGCGCCATGTATAGGGTGAGGCTAGGGCATTACTATTCGGGTGGAAGATGGGAGTCTCGAAGCGCATCTTGGGTGGCAGCAGAGGATACTCGTGGGGGAATGTGAGTCGTGCGCGGAAGAAGCCGCCTGCGGATGGTTAGTCTTTGGCCATGTTCCATTTTTTGTAGGGGCTGCCGCGCTGCTTCGTTGCTGGGCGGGTGCGGCGTACCTCCGTAGAACTTGGTGTCATCGTTGATCATAAGCATGACCTCCCACTCAAACACATTGCTGTCGACCAGCCCGCAGCTGATGCCCGGGATGTCTTTGTCATTCTGCATCTGCTTGAGCTGACGTGCCAGCAGGCCGGCCGCGGCGGACGAAGAGGCCATTGTGTGCGCGTGGGTGGGGAGCGTGGATGGGGCGCGTGGAGGTCGAGAGCAGGACAATGCGGGGTGGTGGGGCAGAGGGCGGCAACGGCGAGGTTTATAAGGGCGTGGCCAGTCCACGGCGCGGAGGTGCGCAGGTGAAGGGAACAGCTCGGCAGTGCGCGAAAAGGCACGAGGTGAAAGGGGAGGCGTTGTGTGTTGGCGTGGCGTGGCTCCGGACGGTTCCCGGGTCGGACGTGAATGGCGGGGTGACGGGGCGGCGTACGGGTGCTGCGCAGGACTGGGACGAGGGTCTGAGGCGGCTGGACGTGGACCTAGACGAGAGGGCGCGGGGCTTGTGAGAGGCACAAGAGTCAGGTACTGAGTCGATCGTGTGTAGACGCGTTTCGCATTGAGGTCGTGTGCGGGCTCGCATCGCCGCCGCCATCGGTTCTCATCGCCAAGAAGCTTGGAATGCAAGGGCGCGGGATCGAAGCGAGCCCATGACTCTCTCCCCCACCCACCCCCGAGCGCCTTCCGCGCTGCTGCTCAACACATCCCGTGACACATTCTCGACGACACAACACATCCTGCCCAGCGTGCGACGGGCAGCTCGCCAGTCCCGCCATGTTTCCTTGCTACGTCACGGGACGGGACCACCACTTAGTCATCCAAAAAGGGGCATTCCGAATGTCTTAGTCGCAGAGCTCTCAGAGATCCTTGGCGGCCACCACCACGCTCGTCGTCGACGGAGCACTTTGCAAGAATACCGCTTTGAAACAAATTCGCGGGTTATATTGCGGTTTCCAGCGTTTGTCCAGAGGTGGGAGAGACTGTGCAAAACAATCTGCTGAAGATTCCACTGGAGACTGCCACTGATGGTTGGAGAGAGAGGAGGCCACGCAGCACCCTATTCGGCCCTTCTTCAAGGGCCGCCGGCCAGTCTAGTTCAAGCAGGAGATAACAATCTCGTTGTGCTTGAAGTTCGTTCCTCGTTCTCCAGAACATGTCAAACCTTTTCTCCATCCTGCCCACCCCAATACATGGCTCTGACAGTATTTTCAGGTCGCGGGTTTCTTATGCAACTCCACTGTATCGGCGAAAGCTGCACCATCACAAGAAAACTAACGCTTTCAGCTCAATAGCAGGTTCAGCTGCACATTCTGCGCTTCAAGGTCTGACTCGCTAGAGAGATCGCTCACCAATCACGCAACTCTGCATCCATGTGCAGGGCTAAGCCGCCTGCTCGGGGTAGTTGACTGCCCTATGATACGCCGTGATCCGAAGTGACCAACATCCCGGCCAGTCTACTAGACATCGCGATCGGGGACGAAGCTGAGGGGATTGAAGTGCAGGACAGGATAGTTCGAAAAAGGAAGCTCACAACTTGTGACAACACTCAGGACCCAGTGGTCACATTGCTTGGCCGCGTCTACTGGAATCACTGTATGCCACGACCTCTTTGCCATTGTAGACCCCCAAGAGAAAAAGCAGCTACCCCGCAGTATACCGGCTGCTAGAGTACAGTGTGGTGTACTAGCTTCGAAAAGTAAATCCAGCATCTCGATGCGGTGTGCGCTTGCGGTTCACGGAACCACCTGCCGTGGAAGCCTTGTCAACTAAAACCTCTTGAACCGTACAGCGTCGGAGCTGAGCAACCTGCATACCGGGATTTTAATGCCCCATTGACATACTGACAAACGTTTTAGGGAATAAGAGAGAAGGCGTGACCAACACCCTGCCTTCGCATGTGTGCGTCCAGCCCAACCGGCAGCCAAAACCTAGTCTGTACGTGCATGCAGACAGCCACTGGACGGGTTGCGATTGGGAGTACATACCCGAGAGGCCGTGTTGCAATTGATGGAGGCAGAAGTGGCGCCCTATATCCTTCGGCTTCCATTAATCGTTCAGCCTTGTGCCATGTTGTCGGGATGAGGCGTCGAAAGTCATCAACAATGAAGGTGAGTAATCAAATCCATCCAGCACATGCAGGGCGTAATCGCGCTACAGGCTTCTAGAAATGTCGGCCAGTCGCACGCACGCCATGTCGGCGACCGTCAACGGATTGCCATGTGCAGTGAAGCGAAGCTTGCGAGGGACATGCCGATCCAGTAGTAATGCGGGTTGCAAGGCCAAGAGGAACGGCTGCCTGCAACCTCTCCCACCGGACCACTACTTCAAGTTCTTTTACGCCTGTTCGACTAACTCCGGAATGGCCCATGTGTGTTTCGACAGGGGTCGCCCACCAATGTTTAGCGAAGATAGGAACCCATCCCACCAGCGCAAGGGTATTGCAGCAGCTTATGCTCTTTTCGACTTACTAAGAAGCCCGGACAATGGAAGCGGTCACTAGCAGCATGAAGGGTCTGGTGGAAACTGTGCCCGGCGAATTTTAACAGTCGCCCGTTCCCTCCGTTCAGAGTGGATTGGTTTTGTGATTCAAACCTGTTACCAACGAGAGCTTATCGACTTCCCTGCCGGCTTTGATGAGCTTCAGATGTGCCCATGATATGGCTCCAAAGACACTGGCGACAGCATGTTCCCATTGGCACCACCATACTCTCTACATTTACATTGGTCTCCTCCTCGCGCCGACATTTGTAACTAGCGATGCTACGTTCACTCTGAACCCAGTGACAAACTTTTGTTCGAGATGGTGGTCACAATGTACACCCAGACCCAGCCTGTAGACATCGTACCAAACTGATCAAGGTTTCAGCGGTGGTCAAGAACCAGGTTCTCTATATCGACTCCGGTTTGCAGAAATGGAACGGCACTGATATCATTGTCTCAAGTGCTTCGAAGGGGGTTTACGGAATGAGTAGGTTGGAATCTCTGAGCAGGCTATCTCAATCTGATACTACTACAGACAACTACCTTTTGACGATCCCCCTCGACTTTACATGGAACTGGAAGAACAATATAATCATCAACGCTGAACCCAAGAATGAGACAAGCCCGACCACGGGCGCAAACACACCCAGCTTGATGCGCGGCACCATGTATCATGGACCGGCTAACTCATCGGAAGTGTATATTTATGGAGGAACGACGTTCATGGCCAATCAATCTTTCCAGACGTACACCACGCCAACCGCATCGACCTATGCGTTGTGGTCATACAACTACAACACCACTGATTATCCTTGGCGACAGTTCGATGTATCTCAACCCTGGATGCCAAACCACGGAGCGTCAGCAGAAGCAGTAGATCAGGGCATAGCGTTCTATTTGAATGGTCAGATTGATTGGGGCACATCAACAAGCACATTGAACGTACTCAGTGACGAAGAGACGTATATGCCCGTCAGCGGAATGGTGGTGCTTGATCTCTATAGTCATACCTCGCGTAATATCTCCACTGCATCCATTCGAGGCAATGCTCCCAGAGTGGGGGGCAAAATGGAGTACATTGCTCCAGTCGGGAGCAAGGGAGTATTGGTCGCATTAGGTGGACAAATCAGCAACAGTAGCACGGTTTGGGCAAATGTTTCTCAAGGGAATTTGGTATATGTTCAACTCGTAGGGATCGTGGAACGTTTGCTGACCAGAAACTACAGCTTGACTTTTCCTCCGTTGATGTTTTCGACGTCGGATCCCTCGTCCATGACACTTCTGGCGATGGCAAATGGTTTCTCCAAAATACAACTGGCGAGATTCCGCCTCCCCGCATCGACTTCTGCACAGTATCTATCTCGGCCCCAGACAATTCTAGCCACCATATATACATGTACGGAGGGCAAGACCCAACGCATGGGGATCCGGACCATGCTAATCGCAAGAACATGGCATACGACGACGTACATGTACTCTCCCTCCCGGCTTTCGAATGGACCATCGTCTACGGCAACGCTGAATCTCCCCGATATGGCCACAACTGCCACGTAGCTGGAGGCCGACAAATGATTACGGTTGGAGGAAATATCTCCAACTCAGGTGTTTGCGATTGGGAGTTGAAGGGCGTTGCAGTACTGGATATGTCGAACATGACTTGGGGCAGTGTATTCACAGCGAACGCTAGTGGGTACGAAGTCCCGCCGGAGCTCTTCAATGCCACAGGAGGAACAGCAAAGGGCGCTGCAACCATCAAAGAACCAGTCCTTGGGTGGACCAACGAAGGCCTCAAGACCGTCTTCAATACCGTTCGAGATGAACTAAATCCAGCACTGACGAACCCAACCCCCAAAAAGAAAAATCACGTAGGCGCCATCGCTGGCGGTGTAGTGGGTGGCGTCGTGGGTCTCGCTCTCATTGGCCTCGCACTCTTTTTTCTCCATCGCCGCCATCGCAGCTCAAAAACCCTTGTACTTGCCGAACTCGCAGACGACGAGCTCCATGACCGGCGTGCCGAACTTGCAGACGAGAAGATGAAGGGCCAACTGCAATCCTACAACGAGAACAACCCTGCCGAGCTTGCTGACCCAGGCCCCTTCGAACTCAATGCGCCTCGTACTTTTGTGGAGGCAGATGGGACAACCGTCATCCAAGCTGCGGAACTGAGTGGAATGACTGTCGTCAAGGGAGCTAGTCCGGGGGTACCGTTCATCAGGACCCCGGGAGATGATTTACCGACCAGTCCCTTTGCGACACCCTTGAGTACGCCGCCGATCAGTGATACGAGTACCTTGCCTGGAAGTCCACATTCGCCGGTCAGTCCCTTTTGGGAGAAGAAGCTGGGTTGAACCCGTACGAACGTGTAGGTTTGTGGGGATGACTGTTACGATGTTATGAATAAAACCGGGATCTAATTCCCGCTCCTTGCTTGTTTTCCACTGCTTTCCTATCTATTATTTAAGTATTTGACGAGTGGGGTTTCTTCGCCTCTTCGCTGATTAAATAAGAGGAAGAGATGGACGGATCATTCCAGCATGTCCGTCAGGGACTTTGACGTGTTACGATGCCAACGGCCCTCATACCCATTATGACTGGGAGCGAGATTTGTGTTTTATTTCCTTGTGCTAAAAGAATGTCTGTTATAACATGCATGACCGATCCGTCAGACCACAAATTTTCACCCGCTTTGAACGGTCTTATACTACGATTTTCTACGTTGTGCAACCTCAATGCCCTCTTCACACCAATTTCGTGAGTCTCAACGACTGCTACACAGTGTCTTGCGAAGTGATCAGTACCAGACCATGACATGCTGCCAGAGCTCTAGGACCTGATAGGTATGTAATTCGAGATTTGATAAACGGACCAAAGAAAGATGGTCTCAAAGCACATACATAATCCACCCCCTGGCGAGAGAAACCCGTTTAAAGGGCACACCTATTCGGCTTCAAGGCATATGGATCTCTCACCAGGTCGTAATCTCCGGGTGTATCTATCGAAACACAATCTCTACTCTTACTGTAGCTCCTTAGTCAAAGATTCATAGCGACATCTGACAATATATTAGGAACACTTGTATCTTTAGCACAATCCTTTGCCAGACCTCTCCGCCTTCAGATTTTGCGTATTGGTAAAGCACCACCCATCCAAACATACGACAACATCACGTTTCCCTCCAGATCGTGAGAGCACCTCAGAATCAAAAAATCACGGTTAATAGCAGTACTGTTAACTATTCATAAAAAACCTTGTTCATACACACGCGTTAGACTAAATCCCTACATTACCCACTTTTACACATATACACCCAACACTCTACCTAAAACTCCGCAGCCGGCTATAGATTGGAGATGAATAATGGATGTTCCTCCTCGAAACGCCGAATCCCTATCTAACCCCCTCCATATACCCCATGCCCCGGTTTCATTCGGCCTAAAGACAGGGCAATTTGGAGATATCGCGATAGATCATGTGTAAAATGTACATGGAGAAAGGTAGGGGCTCATAGTGTACAGCTAGACGTTTCCGCAAATCTGAGGATATGATGTCAGAAGGTTCATATAAAAAGATCACGTGACTAGGGATGTCCTCACCTAGTATAGGTTCCTCAGACCACCTCCACTTCTGCCACCACCCCTCGACGCGCCTCGGTCGCCGCCGCCATAGCTACTACGTCCCCCACGGTCTCCGCCACCATAGCCTCCGCCACCGCCGCCACCGGAACCCCTGTCACCATAACCACGCCCACCGCCACCTCTTGACTCGCCGAACCCTCCTCTCGACTGTCCAAATTCTCCTCCTCTGGGCGAGCCATATCCAGAGCCTCCGCCTGAACGACCACCGAATGAACGGCCGCCACCCATGGCAGACGCGGGGGGCCGAGGCGCAGATGGCATTCCCCACCCGAAAAGCGCGAGTCTTTCTGCTGCCTCAATGAGACCCCTCTTATCACCACACCACTGGAAAGCACCGAACAGCCCCCGATATGCGTTCTCGAGCTGGTCGGGATACATCTTCTTATGCTCATCGACAACCTCGGTGATCAGGCCGGCAACATTGGCAGGGAGTTCGGCCTCAGTCGTCATGTCCACTGCGGCAGTTTCCAGAGAGTTGTCGACGTTTAGGGGAAGGCTCCTGAGCCTCTTGCGCATCTCGGCCTGTTCGATGGGCGTCACGAAAATCCAGCCCTCGCCCTCTTTGCCAGCACGGCCGGTACGTCCAATGCGGTGGATGTATGTATCTCTATCTCTGGGAAGGCCGACCTGAAGCACGTGCGTGACATTGGGAAAATCCATGCCTCGCGCCGTTACATCGGATGAGAAGAGGACTCCAGATTTGGCGAAGCGGAACGTGTCTGCTGCCTTCGTTCGGGCGCCCTGCGTCAGTTTGGCATGGATCTCGGTTGCTGCGAGGCCGTGGAGAGGCTTGTCGCGCTTGAAGCCACCGGACAGTTTGTAGAAGACGGAGGCGGCGAGGGCGACTTCCGAGGTCGAGTTGAAGTAGATGATGGCCTTGAAGGGCTTCTTGTGGCCCGCCTTGGAGGCTTCGTGCTCGCGGAGGACCAGTTCGTAGAGGGCCGGCATGGTGTTCTCGAAGCCGTTCAGGTGCACGGCGGCCTGGGGCACTCGCTGATGGGTGGGCTCTTCGTTCTCGTCGACGCACTTGGCGTAGTGGAAGTTGGGCTTCAGCGTCTGACGGACGAGGTCGACGACGGAGCGGGGCACGGTGGCGGAGAACATGAGCGTCTGGCGGTCGACGTCGGTGGGGTCGGGGAGGAATTTCTTGATCTCGTCAATCTCCTTCATGAAGCCATCGTCGAGCAGGCGGTCCGCCTCGTCCATGACCAGGGCCTGCAGCGTGGGGGCAGCCACGCCGGAGTAGGGGTCGCTGAGGATGTCGCAGAGCCGGCCAGGCGTGCCGACGAGCAGATGGCAGCCCTCGCGCTGCGTCTTTTGCAGCATCATGCGCTTCTGCGTGCCGCCCACGGCACACTGCACAATGACGCCGGTGCCCGCCGTGACCTTGGTTGCCTCGACGGCGATCTGCTCAGCGAGCTCGCGCGTTGGCGAGATGATGATGGCGCGGATGTCGTTCGCCTTCGCGCGCTTGTACCCGCGTGTCCGCTCGCCCAGCTGCGGGTCGTCCTTGATGATGCGCTGGATGACGGGGATCAGGAAGGCGAGCGTCTTGCCCGTGCCCGTCTTGGCCTGGGCAATGACATCCGAGCCGTTCAATGCCTCGTTGATGGTCCGCGTCTGCACCTCGGTCATGTCGGAGAGCTTCATCTGCTGCGTGACGGTCCGAATCAGGTTGGGATGCACCAATCCACGCGTGGCCAGGTCCTGGAACCGTGTGCAGGCGCCGCCCTGGTCTGAGGAGTTGTCGACGGGCGCCTCCGCCGCGGCGACCTGGTGCCACCTTGTGCTGTGGTGGAATGCGGCGACGGCGACGGCGACGGCGGGCGCGCGGGGGGCAGACGCCCTGGCCGCCGCCGAGGGGAACGCCGCCGATCGGAGCGCTCGGTGGGCAAAGGCAGTCGATGACAGGCTCCTTGCGAGCGAGGCAGGACCTCTGCGCAGCGCGCTGTACATGATGGCGGGTGGGGAGCGAAAGGGATGCAGGAGCGGGTTCGCAGCGTCTCGTCCAGCACACTCGGCACAATTGCGTCAATTAGAAGAAAAGCCCGTCGGGGGAGCGTGCGGTGCACACGGCGCTGTGTGGGAAGAGAGGTGCAGAAGAGAGCCTCGCGGTGGATGGCAGAACAGGTGAGGAGCACAGGAGGAGTCTCGCAAAAAAAAATTGCCGGCCCATGTTCGCTATCGATAAGCCGCCGTCACGTGCAGCCAGCCACCTCCCTGCTTGTCCAGTCTGCTTCCCAAGCAGCACACGATGAAGCGTCCAAGGTTGGCCGTAACGGAGCATAGCCATACATGACATTCGTACCTGTTTGCACCTATATCGTCTACCATATCATCCAGTCTACCCAAGTGACCCATGCGCCAAAAACCAGATGCTGCCGACCTCGGCAGTCATTCCATAAACGCCAACCATGCCATCACACCAGCCAGACGTCAACCACATGCATGCAGCACCCGACGTCAATCAGCCTTCTCCACCCTCGCTTTCCTCGCCGGTCCCCGGTCCGCGCCGAATGCAACAAAGCCCTCTGATATGCCCTGCTGCAGACCGCCTGTCAGGCCCTGCACCCACCACATGGTCAATTCATTGAGCGCCTGTCCCACCTTGCCGTCGTTCATCTGGCACACGGTCTGCGACAGCTGCAGACTCCTCCGTCCTAGCTCGTCCACGGTCATGATGCTCTTGTTGAAGATGCGCTGCGTGACTTTGTGGTCACGTTCAAAGCGGTATGCGTGGCCAATCAGGAGTTTGATGTAGGGCAGGAGGAATTGGATGAGAATAAAGCTCTGGAAGACGATGGCTGCCGTTACGCGGTGGAGAACGGAGGGGTTTGGCGGCGGACATTCGCGAGCCAGCCCTGCTTGGTTCGGAAGAGCAATGAGTGCGTGTGCGTTGGCGTCGTTTTGGAGGCTCTGGGGGACAGCGGCCTGCAGACTCAGCATCTCCTCTGCTGTCAGGTCGGATGGGATGCCGCGGAGGAGATATGTCAGGCCGTGGATGTACAGCTGCCGGGTGAGGGCTGTAGACACCTCGTTTGGCTCCCGGGCGAGGTGGTCGGATTCCTGACAGGCTTGGGTGAGGAGGCTTGCTCCTAGACGTTGTCAGCGGAGAACAAGGAGGGGGTCATGGCCATCCATACCCTGGTTTGCATATCGCCAGTTGATCCCAGTCACACTCTCGGCGGGCATGAACGGCGGAGGCAGCGACCGCGAGGATGACGGCCGTTCGGACACATCGTCTCCAAAGTCGAGATCCTCAGTGTCCTCGGATGCAACCGACTCTTGGCTTGGTGTAGCGCTGCCCGGCCTGGACGTATACCTTGGTGGGGGGGTCTCGGGTGCACTCAAATTCGAATCCAAGCTGGGGCTTTTGCTGTGCATTGCTCGCCCACGAAAGTCGATGAGCGATTTTCGTAGAGAGGGCAGCACCGGAATGCGCGATTGCACGACTGCTGGCAGCAACGCGTACATGATTGAAGGCTGACCTTTCTCGGATTGTGCGTCGGGCTCTGGCGAGCCTGTCTGGGGCGCTTCGTCTTGCGCCATGGCGCCGCGATTATGTACCAACTCTGCCATCTTTTACGGGAGGGGATGCGGGCGCCGCATGCGGAAAAGTGGTCGAGTGGGAATAGGCATCGGTGTCTTGAAGACGACGCGAGCGGCGCCCCCAAGAATAAATATTAGGGCCTGCGGACGTCTGCATGGTTCGCATTGCGCTACGAAGTGTGGGTTGAGCTGTGCGGATGAGCGGTCACGCATGTGAAGACGGTGGTTGTTGAGAGGGGTGGTGCCTAAGCCGGGGCTAGCCTCATCACAAGAGCATGTTCCTCTGCCAGGGCCTGCCAGTCGCTGTGGCATGTGGCCGCGCAGCCGTCCGTGGCTCGACAGTATCACTTCAGATTTTGGGACCTATTTGCAACCGCCGGCACTCTGTTCGCGCTGTCGCCTTGACAAGTAGAGCACCAGGGAACGCTCCCAGCATGGAATGTTGCACAAGGAACAACACCGCAGTCCACCCATGTCCACCGCTTATCACGCCCACACTCTGAAGATTAGGCGTCTATGCGAGGTTATCGGACATCTCTCATCTTCAGGCCTCATCCTGGAGCCAAATAAACATACGGCACCCGGCTGCGTTCTGGAGAACGGTTGAATGGATCCCGAGTCAACCAGACGGGCAACTGAGTGGTGTGCGGCTGGACCTGTGGTAGAAGTCTGCTTTAATTTCCTCAACCTACTCAACAACCCCCTCATAAAATCTCTCCATGTCTGCCACCATTCCCCTCCACCGCTCCTTCCACACGTCCCCCGCTACATTGCCTCCCTCCGCCCCATCCCACCCCTTGACATGCAGACTCTTGACTCCCCCTTTCAGCGCCATGACAGTGTCCATCTCCCCATCATTCGCGCTCCATTCAATACCAATTCTTTTCCACGGCATTGGCCCTTCGGGGCGGTGCGCCCAAATGAGAAGGTCTTGCTCAGGGTATGCTGCATTCTCGGGTGCATCTGCTGAGCGGAGGATGTGGGTGTAGTATTTAAAGAGGGGGATGGAGGGGGAGATGAGCATGAAACAGGCACAAAGGTATTGCTTGTGCTCCGGGGACGAAGAGGAAGGGCTTAGGAGAGAAGGCGACGGGGAGTGAGGATCCAGGTTAGATGCAGCATGAATCGAGTCTTCCCAAGGAAGCTGTGGGCCATAAGTATCCGTACTTGCCGCCATGAGGTACGTGTTCGGAGGCGGAACTATGTGTTCTTCATCGGACCAGGAAGGCTCTTTATCTTTCAAGGCCTGCATGGGCATACTTAGAGCCTTGTTCGTGAACAAGCCGTCGAGATTCTGGAGGAGGAAGGAGTCCGCGTCAAGGTAAAGGATCTTATCATAATCCGTCAATTCCCAAAGCCTGAGCTTGGAAAGTACGTCTCGAAACCGCGAGTTCTTGATGAAGTCCTTGTCGAAGGCATCAGGCACATCCAGTGGCTGAATGGAGATAACCGTCGCACCCTCCTTCTTTAGATGTTCAATCCATATTCTTGGAACGGCAGGGAGCACCAGGACGAGAAAAGGCGCTTCTTTGATTTTTGTTTTTGTTTTTGTCGCATGCAAGATTTGGTGGTTTAATAGCCGCACAGAGATAAAGTACGGGTCCTTTTGGAGCTCTGCATCTGTAGCTGCGCTGGCGTTGCGAGATGTCGGGGGACCTAGAAATGTTGCGTATGCAAATTTCTCCTTTGCCTTCTTGGGTTTCGATTCTGAGACCGAGGGCTGAACATATCGCCCCGCGATGGACCGTGGCGCGGTGTAGAGATGAATAGCCAGACTGAGGAGCGAGACGAATATCAGGAGCAAGAAGAACCTCCGTGGTTTCGAATACATGGGTGGCTGATATATGATGAAGCATGCTGAGTGCGCATGCTTAGAGGTCTGCTTGCGGTCATGGACAAGAATGGGTCGCGTCGCTGTGATTCAGGTCAGCTTTGGAGATCGCCAAGTTGCACTAATCGGGCCAGTCACGTTTTTGCTCACGGCCCACCGCGTTCAAATGTTCACTCGGAGGTGCAACTAGGGACTGGCGGGAAATGGGAAAGCGTGGTCATACACAGCATCGCGGCATTTTTCATGGATATGCTTCGAATCGGCAACTTGTGCTTGAGATTGATGGTATCGGGTTATATTCTACATGCGAGATCTGGTGGTGCTACCAATCCGTGTCCATCCCTGTAAACCTCATCCAACCCCGAGGTGTACGCCATAGAGGAGCTGTTCACACCTAGCTCTCCCCGCATAAACTTTTCCTTGAAAACCGTAGACAGCGATAGCGAAGCACGCAATGTGCACTTAGTTCATCTGCTTGATCAGAGCGCTGATGTGCTGCTCACGGTTGCCACTAAAACATGTCAGCACGTCCCGTGCGATTAATACCAATGCAACTTACAGATCTCCTCCCTCGATGAAGTGCTTGAACTTCCTGGTGCGGAAGCCCCCAGTGGGCGAGGACAGCTTGAAGGGCCAGAGGAAGTTGGAAGCCTGCTTGAAGTTGGGGCCGACAGTGAAGATCTCGTGGATGAGGTCCTCGACGCAGATGATGCCGTACTTCCCAAGGGAGTTCTCGATGACTTCGTTCTCGGTGATGGGGATGCGCTGCTTGTTGACCTTGCCGTAGCCGCGCTTATAGATGAGCTCGCGTACGTTCTTGAGCGAGGGGTATCCATAGGCGATGAACGGCTCGACAATCCTCAGCATCTCGAGTGTGGCCTTGGTGAGGCGGATGAAGACGCCATTGTTGATCTGGAGGAGACGAAGCAGCTGGAGCGTCTTGCGCTTCTTGGGGTCGATCTTGTTGATACCCTTGATACGGATGGCGAAGACGAGCTTGGACTCGGCAGGCACGAAGAACGAGTCGTCGAGCTTCGCGGCGCGCTTGGCATCAATGACATCGCGCTCGGCCTTCTTGTACTCCTCGGTGTACTTCTGGGCGCGCTCGAAGATGGTGGCACGCTTCTTCTTGTTGGCCTAAGATGAGTCTTAGCCAACGTGATGCTCCTATCTGCTGGTGCAGGTCGAGGGAGACGGGGATCTGACCTCCTTCCTCGCCTTGAGGTCTGTCGCGCGGGACGCGGCCGCCTTCTGGTCGCCCTTCTGCTTCTTCAGGATCGACTCGGGGATGGCGAGGTCGCTGTGCGACGGGACGGAGCTGGCAGGATGCGTTAGAGGCGGCAGCGAGGCGGCAGAGGGGCGCTGGGGGAGATACGCACGATTTTCCGGGCATGGCTGCTGCTGGGGGTGGCGGTTAGTGAGAGTCGTGAGAGCGTCGTGGGAGCGTCGTGGGAGGAAGAGCAGCCCGGCGACGTGGGCGAAAACGAAAATCAGAGTGGGCGCCAAGATTTTAGCGGGGCTGACTCAGCGCCCTGCCCCGCCAATCCGCACGCTCTTCGTGAGAGCTTTCTGAACTTTTCGGCAACGCAACGTGCAGCTCCAGCTCCAGCTCCAGCTCCAGCTCCAGCGCCAGCCAGCACGACCTGCTCGCTGCCCTCGCCATCGCAGCTGCACACCCGCCCCGACGCTCCCTCTGCAGCAATGGGTCAACGGGTACGTTTCGCTGCCCAGTCCCGCCCGCGCCCACCCCTCACTCACCACTAACCATGCCCAGGGACGAGGAGGGCGCAACCGTGGCGGCGGACGGGGACGCGGCAAGGGCAGGAAGACAAACACATGGGGCGACGATCGTGCCGTCTCCTATTCCGAAATCCCACGCGAGAATGACGTCTTCAAGAACTATTACCAGACGGGCTTTCTCCCCGAGGACGAGTTTGAGACCATGTGGAAGGCACTGCGCTCCGACCTCCCGAACAGCTTCCGCTTCACAGGCACCAAATCGTGCGTCCCCTTTCCCCCCTTCTTCCCCCACACGTGCCGCGCTCACTGGCCGCAGCGATGCGCTCGCAGTGCGCGAGATCTTCAAGCAGCGCTACATCCCCGCCATCACGGCGCTCGAGTTTGAGGGCCAGCCCGTGCAGCCGCCCCAGGCCGTCGCCGCCTTCCCCGACGAGCTGGTGTGGGACATGAAGACGCACAAGAAGATCATCCGCAGACACAAGCCGTTTGCCGAGTTCCAAAAGTTCCTCGTCGCAGAGACCACGTCGGGCAACATCAGCCGGCAAGAGGTCGTCAGCATGATCCCCCCGCACTTCCTCGACGTCCGCCCGGGCATGGTGGTCTTGGACATGTGCGCCGCACCCGGGAGCAAGACAGCGCAGCTGGCCGAGATGATCCACGGCGACGAGGAGGAGCGCGTGCAGAAGGCGGCCCGCAACGACACGTCGGCCATCGAAGGCGACTACAGCGACGACGGCCGCTCGACGGGCCTGCTGATTGCCAACGACTCCGACTACAAGCGCGCCGGCATGCTGGTCCACCAGGTCAAGCGCTTGAACTTCCCCAACCTCATCGTCACCCAGCACGATGCGTCCATCTTCCCGTCCATCGAGCTCCCGTCCGCCGAAGACGAGAAGAACCAGTATCTCAAGTTCGACCGCGTCCTCGCCGACGTGCCCTGCTCGGGCGACGGCACTGCGCGCAAGAACCCCAATGTCTGGCAGAAATGGACCCCCAAGGACGCCCTTGGTCTGCACAACTTGCAGCTGCGTATCGCGTGCCGCGGACTCCAGCTTCTCAAGAAAGGGGGTCGCTTGGTATACTCCACATGCAGCATGAATCCGGTGGAAAATGAAGCCGTTGTTGCAGCTGCAATCCAGGCGTGTGGCGGACCTAGCAAGATCCGGCTCGTCGACGCATCTGGTTACTTGCCCAACCTCAAGCGCAAGCCGGGCCTCAACACCTGGAAGGTTCCCGATACCTCGTTTGTCGACGGCCAGAAGACGATACATTTGTTCAACACATGGGAGAAGTTCCAGCAGGCAAAGGAGAAATGCGCAGCGGAAGAGCCGAATCGGAATTTCTCATCAAAAATGTCTGCTTCCGCCTTTCCGCCAATTTCCACTACCGAGGATGAGCGCATCCCGCTCGAGCACTGCGTGCGTGTCTACCCCCATCTGCAAGACACGGGCGGCTTCTTCATTGCAGTGCTGGAAAAAATGGATGATATCAAGACTGCAAAGGCAAAGGGAGATCCAGCGTCGACTGAGCAGCAGCAAAACGGTGGAAGCGGCAAGCGTAAGTTCGAAGACGCAGAAGATTCAAAGGGATCGAAGCGTCCCAAGACAGCGTCGCCAGAATTTGCTAATGAGACCGTGGAAGAAATGGCATTGCCAGCAGATAGCGTTGAGACTCAAGTAGCAGACTCTGCCCTAAACGCTTCTGCCAAGGAAGCAGATGTCAGGCCGACAGCAAACCCTCCCGCACCCATATCCAAGCCCCCTTCCAAAGTCAAAGAAGTTCAGGCCAGCCAGAAAGAGTACTTTGAGTACCTCCCCAAAGATGATTCTACCATCTCCAATATTCTGTCATTCTTCGGCATCGCTGAACGCTTCCCCCGGGACCGCTTCATGGTAAAGAACAAGGAAGGTCTATCCCTCAACAAGATCTACTACACCTCCGAGCTCGCACGAGTGGTCTTGCAGCAAAACAAAGAGCGAGGTATGAAGTTCGTCCACTGCGGCGTCGTCATGTTTGTCTCCCATAAGATTAAAGACTCAGATCAGATCAAAGCCCCCTGGAGATTGCAATTTGAAGGCATCAAAATCCTCGAGCCCTGGGCCAGTAAGCGGATTGTGCAATGCACGTCTAAAGACACTCTCTACAAGCTTCTCACCGAGATGTTTCCCAAACTTCCCAAGGATGGCTCCCACGGCCTGGGCGAGGTAGGCGATGCTCTTATGAAACTCGACCCTGGTTGTTGCTTCCTGAAGATTGAAGAGAAGGCCGGAGAGGATGGTTTCCCCTTTGGCATGGTTTTGCCAATCTGGAGACACCCTGGTAGCTTGAACCTCATGGTTGCGAAGGATGATCGGAAAGCTATGCTTCTACGTTTGTATAATGAGTTGGAGCCGGTCATTAAAGATCACGTCGCAGAGAAGATGAGGAAAGAGAGAGACGTGGCGATGGCGGCGGAGGCAAGGGATGTGGTGGATATGGGGAATGACGACGAGGGTGGGGTGCAGCTTGAGACTGAGAATATGGATGTGGCCATGGAGGAGTAAGATGAGTGATAAGGAAGGACTTTTGAGTCGCGACTATGATACTCGCACTTTCACTTATCCGCCGTTCGGGTGACATGCTTCACTGCATTGGACTAGGTGTTTGAGGGCTGGTATACTTGACATAAATTTCATCATTAGTGCACGTATTACTGCTGCAAATATACGTGTAGCTAGTATTGTCTATCCGTTCGTGAACGATTGCGTGAGATGGGGGGGGATCATAGTCGAACGTAAGCTGCAGTCTCACTTGGCAAGTCAAGAAGTCGTAGGCCGCCTTTCTCCAAAGGGGACCGTGTCTATATCTATGCGGCTGTATGCGTGAGCCCTATCGATAAGAAATGGTAGAAAACTTGAGGACGAATCTCAACATGTCATGGGATATCGAGGTTACATACGCTACCATGATACGGGCTCACTAGAGGAGCACCGGGCTTGAAGCCATACCACTCCTTGGCCCTATGAGCCAGCCACATGGATTCCGTGCAAGACTGTTCATACCAAAAACGATAGCCAGCCCAGGGCGTCGGTGTGCGTACACGATGCTGGTTTGAAGTTGCAGACCGGTCTAATCAGACATGTTCTACGGCTCGCTTTTCTGCAATGGCTATTGCAGGCTGGAGAAGGAGAACATCGTCAGCTGCAGGCCAGCCGCGTGTTCGATTTCAAGTGGAAGGCATCCTTTGCCCATTGGCCCGTTGCGGCTTCAGAAGTGGTGCTGGCGGATGTGGGTTCATACGAAGATCAAGGCGGTTGCGGGCTTCTTTTCCTGACGCGGTAATGGAGTCCATAGATATCGAGTCTTGGGACTTGAGCTAAGGCCCGTCGTGATTGATCTGGGTTATACGACGATACAGGCTTTTTTGGCCGACAGGCAGATATGGTTGAAGGTGTATCCGAGAAATTGGTGTGATGGACAGTTACACGGGATGAACATAGCTGTGTGGTGCTAGCCTATCCTCTCAGTAGAGCAGTCTCGTGGCAGTCAAGACCTAGGCATTCGGACATACCGCACCAGTGACCATTTAGACGGTGGACCTGTTCCCAGAATGATGCAGCAGTAGTGGCAAGCGTCGTTCATGCGTGATTGTGGAGACATAGATTTCAGGCTCCTAGGCCTCGAGTGGATGCGGACTTGAAATTTGGAGTAGAGTGGTGGCGAAAATTAAGGTCCACATCTTATTCCAATCGCACCAGATGTGTCAATAGCAGAGGTCGTGTCAACGGCAATGTCATCGCTTATTGCTGTGGAAAGCTTATACCCGGAGATTTTAGGCTAGCATGGATGCAGTTTAGTTGGCTTGGAAGATGTGAAATGGAGATAGGTAGTGAAGCGCATTTTGCTTTACATGGGAAGGGCATATTCGGACAAGCAAGTGAACCGCCAGATAGGGCACCGTGTCGCATGCGCAGAAACCGGGGTTATCATCTGATAAGTGAGTGACACTGTGAGTTGCGCATCCTTCTATGCACGAGGTGTCCGGGAGATACAGAAGGGTAACCGATAGCGGACGCACTAGCCGGTATGCAGCCACACATGTGCGCTACGCGAGGATGCAGATTGTGGTCTGTATAAAATAGTCGTGATTGGCGGATATCCGAGGATCACCGTTTCGGGCATAGCTTGCGCGGTGTGATAGGCTTCCGGCTGCTGTATGCCAATAACAGTCACGTGCTTCATTCCGGAGCGGTCGGTAAGCTCCCGATTTGCTTGTGCCAGAAATGCTTTGGTAGACGTCGTGGCAAGGGAGAGAGGAGGAGTAATCCCTCAAAGATTCGTCCGCGTGTCCCATAGTACCTCATGCTCCCTGCTCGTTGCCTATCAGATAAACGACGCCTGATCAGACGCCCAAAACTGGAATTATATCCAGTCGTCGAGGGATGAGGTCTGATTAGGCTAGCCAATAGGATCATTTGTGGAAGAACTAGCGTAAAAAGTCAGTGCCAAGACCCACGTTGGTTTTGTTCCAAATGGCGGCGAGACTTCTCCACGCTCTTGCTCCGCCGGTGAAAAGCGTCCGTCGGCTTGCTGTGGCATCAATTATTCGCCGCTACCGGCTACGTGGCTAGTGCAACGCCCTGCTGCTGCTGCTGCTGCTGCCGAAGTCCCTGCATTGAGGACCCGTCCATCTGACGGTGGTTGCGAACATGAACCTTTGGAAGACGAAAGAGTGGTGCAAAGAGCACTTGTCTGGGTGGGTTCAATCTTGGGTACTGTTCTTTGTTAACTCGATGCTGTGAGAAGGGCAGACGCATAATGCTGTGCGTCTTTGTCTGGAAGATGACTGAGCGGGCCGACTGCGGGCGTGCAGTCCGGGGTCACCAGGGCAGCGGCAACAGGCGGTGATGTGGTTGTGGACGGGAGATTGCAGTGCGAGTGGGCGGGCTCCTTTCACAGCCGAAGCATGCTGCTGTGCGTGCTGCTGTGCGTGCCGCTCTGCGTGCTGCTTTGTGTGCTGTTTTGCGTGCTGCTCTTCCCTTTGCCCTTGTCGTTTGATATTGGCAGAGACCGTAGTGTTGTATTCCACGCGACCAGCGCTGCCAGCACGGGCCATGTATTGCGTGCGATTGCGACTTCCATACGCTTGGAACTCACCGCCTGCACTTCCACCTGGCAGGTGCTGTGGTGCGCCTCCATAATATGCATATAGGGCCTAGGTCTTCTCCCCATTCCTCTTTCCTGTTTCCTCTTTCCTCTTCCACTCTGCTGCCCACTCTCTCCCCACCTCTTCTACAGTCTGCTTTCTTTCCTTCTCCCTCTCTTTCCTTTTCGCTCCCTATTGCGGCCACACCCACCGTCACCCGTGGTACGCTGCTGGACCGTTGGCCACAGCGTCTGTACGTCTCTCACCTGTCAACCATCGCCACCTCTCGGCCGTGACATCAAAACGCCATAGGCGATGGCTCCCAGTCTGCTCCTCAGCGACGGGCCGGCTGACGCTGGCCACAAGGCCGCAAAGCCGCCCCCCAAGCAGCTTAACAGCAGCTTGGGCACGAAGCTCGAGTCACACGCCCCCGGGGGAGGTAACATTTCTTTGCAATCTCCTTCGACGGACGGCAACAGCCAGTCGCATGGTTTGCCTGGGTTGGCGGGCAGGAACGGTCATTCGGGACCTCGCTTGGATGGAACTTCCTTTATCACTTCTCAGACTCTTCTTGAGCAGTCTATGAAGTTTGCTTCTGGGACAGGGAGCACCAGTGGTATAGCCAAGCCCAATATCTTGTACATCATGGCCGATCAGATGGCTGCTCCTCTTCTTAAGATGAACGATCCGAGCTCTCTCATCAAGACCCCACACATCGATCAGCTCGCCCAGGACGGCGTTGTGTTCTCAAGCGCATACTGCAACTCACCCTTGTGCGCCCCTTCAAGGTTCACAATGTGCACAGGGCAGCTCCCTTCTAAGATCCGTGGCTATGACAATGCTTCCATCTTGGGCCCAGAAGTTCCTACTTACGCCCATTACCTTCGAAACGAAGGTTACGAGACTGCTCTCGCTGGCAAGATGCACTTTATTGGACCTGATCAGCTGCACGGTTTTGAGCATAGGTAAGCGATGGGTTGACAGACGATGAACCAGTGTAGCTGACCCAGCTTCCAGACTCACATCAGACATCTACCCAGGCGATCTGGGCTGGACTGTGAATTGGGATAAGCCTGAGGAGCGCCAGGAATGGTTCCACAATATGTCCTCCGTTATGCAAGCAGGCCCATGTGTGCGATCCAACCAGCTGGACTATGACGAGGACGTTATGTACAAGGTATGATCTCAAACGCTGCCTCCTTGGGACGTGTATGCCTCGTATGCCATTCAGATTGCTCACAAGTAACACGCAGGCTTCTCGCTATCTGTTTGATTATGCGCGTGCAGACCCCAAGGCTCGCCGTCCATTTGCCCTGACAGTTTCTCTGACACATCCTCACGATCCCTACACTATGATCGATGAGTATTGGGATAGATACAAAGGAGTTGATATTCCTCTACCTCAGGTCAATATAGCCCAAGACGATCAGGACCCTCACTCTCAGCGCTTGCTCAAGACCGTGGATCTATGGAACAACCCAGTTCCAGATGAAGCTGCGATACGAGCACGTCGCGCTTACTTTGCAGCCTGCAGCTTTGTTGACGATCAAGTCGGCAAACTTGTTAAAATTCTTAAAGATTGCCACATGGACAAGGATACCATCATTGTCTTCTCTGGAGACCATGGCGATATGCTTGGAGAACGATCCCTGTGGTACAAGATGTCGTGGTTTGAAAACAGCGCTCGAGTGCCCATGCTTGTCCATAACCCAGCCCGATATGCGCCTAAGCGCGTAGAGCAGTCTGTATCCACCATGGACCTGCTTCCAACTTTTGTTGATATCGCAGGTGGTAATGCTTCAGATATTATACCGATTGACGGCAGTAGTCTGCACGACTACCTTGTTTCTGACAGACCCGGAAAAGACGAAGTCTTTGGAGAGTACATGGGTGAGGGGACAGTCACTCCCGTCATGATGATTCGCCGTGGCAAGTGGAAGTACACGACTTCCCTTGTAGATCCGCCACAGCTCTTTGATCTTGTTGAGGATCCACAGGAGCTTGTTAACCTTGCGAAGTCGCCTAACGTGGAACATGCCCAAGCATTCGCAGCGTTCGAGCGCGAAGCTCACCACAAGTGGGATTTCCAGCAGATCCACAAGGATGTCTTGAAGAGTCAGCGCGAACGTCGTCTCGTATGGCAGGCTTTGCAAATCGGTAATGCTTGTCCTGAATTCCGAGTTGCTCTTACAAATTGCTAACTGTAGCTAGGACGTAAGGAGTCATGGGACTACCAGCCTCCAGGCGACGATAAGGAACGGTCTGTACTCTTGCATTGCGGGATTCTGCTGCGTGTACTGACTTGTTGAAGCTATATTCGATCTCACATTCCCCTCGATGAGCTGGAGCGCCGTGCTCGCTACCCGGTTGTTGACTATCTTGGGCGCGAGCATACGGCGGTGGCTTCCCACCATGGTGCAGCTGGTGCAGCGGGCGAGTAAAGGGACGTGTAAAAAGACAGGAGCATCTCACATGAATATGTGCGTATGTAAGCGGACACGAGTGTAAACTTAGTTGATTTGGCGAACGTCTGATTTCGAAAGCATCATAGCGGAATTCTGGCGACAATGAGTATGATACCAATTTCTTTGAGGAGGAACGGCATTTCATGCACCACTGGGCCGAGGACATGGCTGCTTTGAACTAGCATTTGCGTATGGTAGTAGCAAGTGCAATATGAGAAATCGCAGTTAGGAAGCTTCCAATGTTTGTGCCTAGAATGCCACTGTTGGTCCTTCACATGCATCGATGCAGGAGCTCCTGCGCGCTGAGGTCGGACGTGGCGGTTTCACGTGACGCTTATCTCCGCCACTTGCGGCGATCAAGGAAGCCCGCCCGCACCCCACTGGCCTCCACTTCCACGATCTCGTACTTGAGAAGCACACGCAGCTTTAGTTCACCACACCTGGCCCTTCCGACGCGGCAGCCCTTCCACCGCGCCCAACCCACATCCACAACCCAACCCAACCCACGACACCATGTCTACTGCAGCTCGTCGCCGACTGATGCGAGACTTCAAGGTGCGCTACCCCGTCCCGGGCCGTCACCGCACATGCTGTGGGGATGCTGCCCCGGAAGTCGGCCGTCGGCCGTCTGGCAGCCAGTACTGACGCACAATAATGCTCCCAGCGCATGCAAACAGACCCGCCTGCTGGTGTGTCTGCGTCGCCGATTGCGGACAATGTCATGGTCTGGTACAGTCCCCGCACGCGACCATCTGGCCACGCTCGCCCTGCTCACACCGGCACAGGAATGCCGTCATCATTGGACCTGCAGACACGCCGTTTGAGGACGGCACGTTCCGACTGGTGATGCACTTTGAGGAGTCGTACCCAAACAAGCCGCCCGGCGTCAAGTTCATCAGCCAGATGTTCCACCCCAACGTGTACGGCACCGGCGAGCTGTGTCTCGACATCCTGCAGAACCGGTGGAGCCCGACGTACGACGTTGCTGCCATCTTGACCAGCATCCAGAGCCTCCTCAACGACCCGAACACGTCCTCCCCCGCCAACGTCGAAGCGTCGAACCTGTACAAGGACAACCGCCGCGAATACACCAAGCGGGTGCGGGAGACGGTCGAGAAGAGCTGGGAGGACTGAGGCGGGCCGCCCGCGTATGTCACGATCAACATGGACGGAGTTGCAAGGTTCACGGGGTGCTCGGCGTCGTGGTTCATGGGTTGTTCTGCTCACAGCGAGGCGTTTGGGTCTCCGCGGTGCCCACGGATGGGGACTGACGGAGGACGCGCACACTCGGCAGATCTCTCATTTGTATATGTGCATAGCTAGCCCGGTAGTCCACATTTCATGTTCTTGGGGGTTTTTTTTTGTATGTCCATGCGAGCAGCTTCGCTGCACTTGAATGTGTCCCGCCACGTGATTGGCTGCGCGCCGCCCCCGCTAGACGTGCATACCTCGCAGACGTCCATGTTGACGGCCTCACATCTCCCCCCCCCCCCAAGAGCCCCGAGCGACGCACCCAAACACACAGGCACCCACGCCCTCTCCGGCTGCTCGCCTGTCCCTGCGCTCCCTCGCCCGGGCCCTCGTTCCACGGCACCAACCCACGCCCGACGCGACGGCATAATTTGTTTCCCCCCTAACAGCGGCGGGGCCCTGACTCCCTCGACCGTCGACGCGCACCAGCTCCCTCCAGGTCCCACGACAGCCGTTTGCAGCGACCACGCCCGCAACCTGCACCTGCACCTGCACCCGCACCCGCACCCCCACCCCGCACCTGCGTCTACTCCAGCGCCCCGCCCGAGAGCGCGAGAGCCTCCAGCGTCGCTCAGCGTGGGCCGCGGGCCGAGACGCGAGAGTGTCCCGCAGCCATGGCGAGCTCTAATACCATCAAGGGTGCGGCTGCCTCCCTCTTCTGCCCTCTCCCCCCCTCCCTCCGCCGTGCCAAATGCTGACTTGGTGCGTCCCCAGTGGTGGCGCGCTTCCGCCCGCAGAACAAGGTCGAGATCGCGAGCGGCGGCGAGCCCGTGGTTGACTTCAATTCCGAAGACACATGCACTATCTCGGTGCGTAGAGCTGCCCCCGCCGCCGGCTGACACAGTGCTAACCTGCCGGGCCCTGCAGTCGAAAGAGGCCGCGGGCGCCTTCACCTTCGACCGCGTCTTCGACATGTCCAGTCGCCAGTCCGACGTGTTCGACTTCTCCATCCGCAACACCGTCGACGACATCCTCAATGGCTACAACGGGACCGTCTTCGCCTACGGCCAGACGGGCGCGGGCAAGTCGTACACGATGATGGGCAGCGACATCGACGACGACGTGGGCAAGGGCATTATCCCGCGCATCGTCGAGCAGATCTTCGCGAGCATGCTCGCGTCGCCGAGCAACATCGAGTACACGGTGCGGGTCAGCTACATGGAAATCTACATGGAGCGCATCCGCGACCTGCTGAACCCCGCCAACGACAACCTGCCCGTGCACGAGGAGAAGAACCGCGGCGTCTACGTCAAGGGCCTGCTGGAAGTCTACGTCTCCAGCGTCATGGAAGTGTACGAGGTCATGCGGAGAGGCGGAAATGCCCGGGCCGTGGCGGCCACCAACATGAACCAGGAATCCTCGCGGTCGCACTCCATCTTCGTCGTCACCATCACCCAGAAGAATCTCGAAACGGGCTCCATGAAGAGCGGGCAGCTGTTCCTGGTCGATCTCGCTGGTTCCGAGAAAGTCGGCAAGACGGGCGCAAGCGGGCAGACGCTGGAGGAGGCAAAGAAGATCAACAAGAGTCTGAGCGCGCTCGGAATGGTCATCAACTCCTTGACGGACGGCCGATCCTCGCACATCCCCTACCGAGACTCGAAGCTGACCCGCATCCTGCAAGAGTCGCTCGGAGGAAACTCGCGCACAACGCTCATTATCAACTGCTCGCCCAGTAGCTACAATGCCGAGGAGACCATCGGCACGCTGCGCTTCGGCATGCGAGCAAAGACCATCAAGAACAAGGCCAAGGTCAACGCAGAGCTCAGCCCCGCAGAGCTCAAGGCACTGCTGAAGAAGGCCCAGTCCCAGGTCACGAATTTCGAATCCTACATCGCAAACCTGGAGGGTGAAGTATCCGCATG
Organism: Amniculicola lignicola CBS 123094; assembly: GCA_010015725.1. Lineage (NCBI taxonomy): Eukaryota > Fungi > Ascomycota > Dothideomycetes > Pleosporales > Amniculicolaceae > Amniculicola > Amniculicola lignicola. Next base: position 63,694 of record ML977614.1, on the reverse strand, counting down.
GCGTGCCGGAGACTCGGTACCCAAGGAAAAGTGGACGCCGGCTCGAGAACAAGGCCCAGGCGCGAGCAAGAAACCACCCTCGACACCCTCTCGTGCAGAAACCCCTTCTCGATTAGGCGCGACAAGAGGAATCGAGACTCCCTCTCGGCCCGATTCACGGCTAGATCTCGAACGATCAAGCACTCCGAGCATACCGCTAGAAAAGGACGAAAAAGACGAGTTCCTCAGGCGCGAGAACGAGCTCCAAGACCAGGTAGCGGAACGGGAGTCCCAGCTCGCGAAGATTGAGGAACAGCTCAAGACGGCAAAGGACGAGCTGCAATACTACAAGGAGCGCGATTCCAAGTCAAACAAGGAAAATGAGCGCATGACGAGCGAAGTCAACGAGTTGAGGATGCACGTCGAGAAGCTCAACTTTGAGGGCAAAGAAGCACTCATCACCATGGACAGCCTGAAGGAGGCCAACGCCGAACTCACGGCCGAACTCGATGAGGTCAAGCAAAGCCTCTTGGATGCCAGGATGAGCGCAAAGGAGACCAGTGCCATCCTGGACGAGAAAGAGAAGAAGAAGGCAGAGCGCATGGCCCAGATGATGGCTGGATTCGATCTTGGCGGTGAAGTTTTCAGCGAGAACGAGCGCAGCATCCGGAAGATGATTGAGCAGATTGATGCTCTCCATGAGATGAGCGCATCAGGGGAGGCGGTTGCGCCAGACGAGCTTCAGGATCTCCGCCGGAAACTCGTCGAGACCCAGGGCATCGTCCGACAAGCAGAACTCTCTCTCACTGCCCGAGGCGAGGAGGATCTTGTCCACTTGCGCCGCCGCGAAGCCCTGGAGGGGCGTGTTGTAGATCTTCAGAAGTCTTATGAGGACTTGCTGGAGCAGAACCTCTCCGAGACCGACACGGAGGATATCAAGAGCCGACTCGCAGAAGCATACGCCGCCCGCCAGGATGGTGCTATTGAGCTCGTAGACGAACTCAAGCAAGATCTGGCACGGAAAGCGGATGATAACCAGAAGCTCAAGTCGGAAGTGGAAAATCTTCAACAGCGCATCAAGAGTGGCGCCATCGCCAATGGCATGGCAAATGGCATCAATGGAAAGACGGTGCAGCAGCAGATTGCCGAGTTTGATAATATGAAGAAGAGTTTGATGCGCGATTTGCAGAACAGGTGTGAACGGGTAAGTATCGCTATCAAACCTCTCCCTATAGCATGAGAGGCGTTTTTGCTAATATCTGGGTGAACAGGTCGTGGAGCTTGAGATTTCTCTAGATGAAACTCGCGAGCAGTACAACAATGTATTGCGCACATCTAATAACCGCGCCCAACAGAAGAAGATGATGTTCCTCGAACGCAATCTCGACCAACTCACAAACGTCCAACGACAACTCGTAGAACAAAACTCGAGCCTGAAGAAGGAAGTCGCCATTGCAGAGCGCAAGCTCATTGCAAGAAACGAGCGGATACAGAGTCTGGAAGCCCTGCTCCAGGATTCGCAGGAGAAACTCACGGCTGCGAATCATCGGTACGTAGAGTTGGACTCTCTCATCGTCTCTTTACTCGTTCGAGCAAATGGCTCTACTCTATCCTCTTCTGGCACAGCTCAGTCTGAACCTTTTTCCTTGTCACATGCCCAGGCTTCTGTCCTCCAGGCCATTTTTCCTTCCACTCCTACTCCGGGCAACAGATCTCACCTGTCTTCACCGACCATACAAGTCTGTCCAGAGCAGGCCTATGAATATCCATACAAGGAGTCTTATTTCCCTTCTCCCATCACCTGGAAGCTGGACCCTGTCTTGTTGAACTCTTCTCCCATGTCAGAAACAGAATGGATAGTCGTTAACAAACCGGGTCATAGGTTCGAAGCACAACTCACAGCCGTCAAAGAGCGCCTCGAGGCCGCTAAACAGGGTTCCACCCGCGGTTTGGGTTCGCCTACGAACGCCTCCTTCGCATACGGGGGTGCCGTCGGTTCCCGCATTGCCAAACCGTTGAGGGGAGGTGGCGGAAATGCCGGAGGTGTACAGGATGGACCAATACTACCGGTCTTGAGCAATTTGCAGCAGCAGGAGGGGAATGCAAAGAGGAGTAGCTGGTTCTTTAACCAACGATGAACAGGGAATGAAAAGGATGTTTATTGATGGTGACGCCTGACTTCAAGATTTAGATAGATAGCATTGGATATCCGACGGAGGCCTTTTGGATCAGAGGGCGTTTGGTAATAGGCTGGCTGACTGGCTGGTATCGGGGGATTCATGATGAGTTGAACGATCTCCCTCCCTACCCAACTCGAGAGTGTTATGGTCCGTGTTCGAATGACCCGTTCTTCATGCATTCTGGGGGTGTTTGGTAGAGTTTTGGTCGAGCTTTCCGCCGCCTGGAATATCCCTGAATAGATAGCATCGAATTCGGACAATATCAGCATCCATCCATATACTTGACAGTGATCACGTTCCTACAAGGAAAAATCACAAGACATTATTTATTGACGGTGCGATGTTGAGTTGTTGAAATACTATGAATATTGGTCTGGGTATCGCATGCCAATGACCCCATTCCCGGATTATCGAGTAGCTATCTTGCTTCCG
>ML977614.1:39493-61088 GCA_010015725.1 Amniculicola lignicola CBS 123094 | reverse complement strand
CCCCCCCCCCGCAATCACTGGATCGTGATCCATATACAGAAATAATACATCTATAATATGCACCAACAAGAACGATAAAGGATTCTCCAATAAATGCTCAGCCTCTGCGCGAATGCAGTAAAGGGCAACGGCGTGCGTGCCGTGATATCGATTTCCTACTGTGCAGGTGCAGACGTTGCTGTCCCGCGTCTGGCGTGCATCGGAGTCCGATTTAACCCCAAGCGCCCATGCCCAGCAGCTCGCCAAAATGCAGGCGGCCACGCTGCTGCATAGCCCCAACCACCGTTTGCCTTCTTTTTCCTCCGCAATGAAAACGAAAAACACGAGCGAAATGCGAGCCAGAGAGGCGGGGTATGGGAGAAAACGAATCCGCAATTGTGAATTACACAGTACAGTAATGTTACAGGCTTCGGGTGAAAATAGTGCAAAAGAGAGACGGATGGTCGAGAAGACGAATAGGTGTAAATGTCAAAAGAGAAAGCGAGAAATAAGTGTTCGCAGGGAATGTAGTGAAGTAATAATGTAAGGAATGGTGATTAAAGGTTGTAAAAGTTGGTTGTGAATTGTTGAATGGTTGGTAAACCGTCGCCGCAAACGCGGTATCCGTCGTCGTCCCTGGCCCCGATCTCGCCGTATATACAAGGTGAATTGGTATTAACATCCTCGCCATTCTATTCATGGCCTCATTCATATACAACCAACATTACTCTTTTAGAACGGCCGCCCAACAAGATGTGGATCCGCAAATAATAGTTCCCCGCTTCTCTTCTTCCTAACTGTAGGATCTTGACTGAATTCATCAATCATCGGGCCTGGGCTTCCATATACTGCCGTCATATTAGGAACCTCAAGGCCCAACCCTCTGTCCACCTTGGCGGAACCAGGGGTCCCTGGCCGTGCGAGGGTGGGCTTGATGGTCAACGGCAGGCCTTGGCCTGACAGAAGAAGTTGGCCTGCACCTGCGAGAGGAGGCTGGCGACGCTGAGGAAGGTTTTTTCTGGGGGCAGGTGCAAGAGACAAAGGCGCTGGCATGGGAACAGGCTCCTCAACATCTAGGCGAATATTGGTCCAGCCCTTGTTGGCCGGCTGAGGCGATACTCCACGCTGGGGAGGCGTCATATCATACCCGCCGATGTCAAGCTTGATGTCGTCCCAACCCTTGTGAACTGGTGGAGGAGAAGCCGCGCGCTGGGGTGGTGTAATGGGACCTCTCATGCTCAAGTTTGTCTGTGAGCTTGGTGCCAGCGAATGCACGCTAGCCAGCTCAGGTGTCGTTCTTGTCACACTGAGGTTTTCAGGCGTGTATCGGCCATTCTCTGGCGTCAAGCGCCCCATGGTCCTCGGTGTTGGTGGAGGTGCAGCAAGCATGACATATGAGTCCGGTGTCTCGCTTCGCACATTGAGCAAAAGGTCGTGCTCAAACGTATCAGCATATGGGTCGCTGTACCTGTTCTCTGGAACACGGGCTGCTGGAGTAGGAGGTAGGTTTTGGGGACTTCTCGCTCCGTATGGGGACATGGGTGGAAACTCTGAGAAGACAGGATTGAATGCATACGGATTGACCTCGAGCTTGGCATACTGTCCCACATGATCACCCATTGGACCTCCATACCCACTCAAGCGTGGACTCGGTGATGGGGAAGGGATGATGGGGTCACGGAAAGGATTAGCGCTGGAGCTTATGCTGTTGCGTGGAGAGTTCATTGGAACAGCCCCATAGCCAGTAGCACCGCCTGACATTGTAGGAACAGCCCCGCCCGCTTCTGCATCATCGTTTCCACCCGTGGGAGGGTCGTAGAGATATGCGATCTCCGGGTAAACACTTCCTGTGCTCTTGCGATTAGATGCATTGGCGTGGTAGCGTCGGGCCAGAAAGACTGCAGCCACAAGCGCAATGAGCAGACAGGTTGTGCCTCCGATGGCGATTCCAGCAGTCTGTGACTTGGTTAATGGAGCGGGTTTGGCGTCATCTCCACTGCCTGCTGTTTTTGTTGATGAGGTTGCCGGTGCTGGAGTGGTTACGCTGGCAGTATATCCCGTTGTGGTAAGGAATCCAGATGACATTGACACGGTTGATTGGAGACTAGACGCCGTTGAAGATCCAGAGGCGGCATCGGTTGCCTGAGTAGAAGCACTCGAACCCAATGTTGACTCTCTGTTTGAGGCACTGGCCGAGGCGCCACTGTAGCTCGAGGTTGATACATTAGAAGGATTAATTGAACCGCCGGTAGTGGTCGCAAATTCTGACGCGGTAGAGCTTGCGAAGCCAGATCCCGTGATTTCTGAGTTGGAGGTAGAGGTAGCAGTCGGGAATTTGCTGTCAAGAGTCGAGTTAACCGCGCTAATAGGAGCCTCCGATGTTTTTTGAGAGTCGATCAAGGTATCAGGTACGCTTGTACTAGTGACCGAAAGGATATTAGTCGGCGCCGAGGTAACAGTTGTGTCAAAAGGAGACGAGGCAAGAGAGCCGTTGGTTGAACCTGAGAAACCAGTTGAGCTAGGCGAAGGAAGCAGTGTGGTTATAGGCGCTGTTGAAGGCAATTCCGTGATTGGGGTGGTGGTTGGACCCATACCTGTACTCGAACCTAGTACATCGGATGAAGTAGGAGTGGGTCCAAGTGATGCAGTTGTCGACTCCACTGAACTAAGAAGACTGAACTTGGGAAGATCAGCAGTCTCGGTTGCAAGGGAGTTTGTTGCTGAGCCAGAGACCTCGGACACCGCTGGCCCTGTAATACTTGCTTCAGATGTAACAGATGCCCCGTTTCCGGGTGCTGAGAACGAGACATCAGATGTGGTAGCGGGTGTAGGTGTAGCAAGGACAGAGGTGTCAGGAATGACCAACGAGCCGGACACAGGGACACTTGAACTCAGCGACAGCGTAAATTGAGGCAAGTCATTGGCGACAGAGCTGATTATTGAAAGAACTTCCGATGTGGGGATAGGCAGGCCTGTTATCTGAAAACTGGACGAAGGTATCAAGATTCCGGAAATTATAGAGGAAACATCTTCACCGATACCAGATGCGCCATTTTCGATTTCAGAAAAGATCGATGACAGCTGATCTTCGATGCTCTGAGTGGGAATGACGACCGGGGGTGTTGTGATAGAGACATCGAGGAAGCTGCTGACAACCGAGCCTACATCAGATGCAATGTCGGAAAGTAGCGAGGAGATGTCTGTTGGGAACTGGAAGATGTCGCTTGGAGTGATGGTAGTTACTGGAGGCTCAGCGTTAGGGGTTGTTGATAGATCTTCAGTTGGATCAGTGCTTGAGGGTACGGGAGACGGAGTAATCTCCGGAATCTCATTGGAGGTCGATTCGGCCGGGAATGAGAATGAGGGAGTCGATGTTGAAGAATCAGACGCTGGGGGCACGTCTGAGGCCACGTCTGAGGGTGTCGGGGAGGGCGTGTTTTCTGGGGCTTGTGTAAAGCTTGATTCAACTGCGGTGTTGCTGGGGGACACAGGAGCATCTGGCGCGGAAAATGCTGGGGGGGTTGATATTGGCAGGCTAACGCTGCTCCCCGGAACCTGCACGGAAGTCGATTCAACCTCAGTACTACTCGGTGATGCTGAGGACTTTGCGACAGTTGAGGTGCTTTCTGGGACATCATCCACAAGGCTCACTACTGAGCTTGACGCTTGCGCCGACGTGGGAGGTGGCGGGGTTGGGCTTGTGCTGGATTCTATCGACTCAGAGGTCGGGATTTTGCCTTCTGTTGTTGACGATGGCGAGGGAGTGGGTGTCAGCCTTGATGGGACGAGGCTTGAGGATGGAGGTTGCTCAGCCTGCGTTGTCAAAGACGCCGCGGGCGCAATACTGCTGCTCTTCACTGGTTCCGGAACAGGGCGCGCGGAAGGGGTTGCAGAACTATTGGGCTCTGGAGTGACCAATGCGCTTGGTGATTCTCTGTCCGACGACGTCTCCCTTGGCTGGGCAGACGATGTCGATGGAGTTTCATCAGTAGTGACGACGATGGGCGTCGCCGCAGGGTCTGGGACAACGGGATCCGACTCTTGAGTCTCTGCCGCTGAGGTAGTAGCATTGCTCCATGCTACCGCCCGTCGCAGCGGCTGGAGAACGACGGGAAGTTCTGGAGCGGACGAGCGTTTCTGCTCGAGGTAGACCAGGTCCTCCACTGCTTGCCTGTTAAACGATGCTAGGGAAATAGGCGCGCCAAACTTACCTTGGGCGCGAAATGCTGCATTAGTTGGAGTTACGAGTAAAGCCGTGTAGGAAAGCAATAAAGAGCCCTTGAACCACATGGCATTGTCGATAAATGAGTGACGAAAAAATGGCAGCAAGACGACAAGAACAAGCGGGAGCCGATGAAACAGAAAGAAAGGTATCAGGTCCTTTTGAGAGAATCCGTGACATGCGAACACCGACAGTATATTATGGTGGCTGCATACACTGTCCAACGCTTCGGGCCCGTTTTGGGATGGTGTTCCTTGCTCACATTGGACAGGGGTGTGCATTCGGGGTTGAGGCTGAGCCAGCGCCTCTCCGAGAATACCTACGTCCACACGTCAGCTAACAATAGAAATACTACTGAACCGGCACGCACACATTAGAGAAGCGAGAAATTGACGGACAAGAGCAACAGGGTGAGCATGCATGTCAGAAGCTTGACCTCCACTGTGATCGCGCTGGCCAATACCCGCCCTCGCCCATGTCGTCCGAGAAGAAGTCTCGATCAGGAACATGCAGACTGTGCTGACCAGCTCGATTGCATCCGGCGTTCCCTGAAACGGCGAGAGACCACTCTCTGCTGTTTAGTAAAAAGCTGGCTTGGGGCGAGGGCTCACTCGCCGTACAAAACCATGGCCCTGCGCGCCACGTTCTGTCATCTACATGGGTCCCACTCTGGGGTTTGCTAGGCTCGAATAGTGAACTGGACATTCATTTGGAAGACGCACTTCGTGCACATGCCGTGCTGTATTGAGTAGCGGGAAAGGAACACTATACCGTAGCCCTAGAATGTCAGACAAGGATTTCTCGCAACCTCTGTCGTTCGAACATCTGTTCCCCAGAATGCGGCACAGTTAGCCTTGCTCCCGCAGGATCCGAAACTCTGTTCTCTTTGCTTCATCTTGCCGTACACTCTCCATCCCTCGCCACAGCAGTTGACGCGTTTACCGTCACAATCTGAGCCAATCTGTCGCGAACAAATTCCTGGAGCCATGTTGGGAGAGCTCGGAGCGAAGCTAATATGGAAGGGCCTAGGTAGATATGCCCGCTCCTGGCAGCAACGATCTGATTAACCATGGCCTCAGCTACATCGTTTGGCTCCATGACTGGGGCTCTGGACTTTCTGATTCCCTTCTCAATGGCAGTGATCAGTCTCGTCTTGGTCCAGCTGGGGTATACCAGGCTGGTCTTGACCTGGGGACAGCCGTAGCGATGCTTGAGTTCCTGTGTCAGACCCTCATAGAAGGCTGTTAGTCCGGCTTTGGTGCAGCTATAGTCGACCATGCCGGCAAGGCCAAAGAAGGCAGCAAAGCTCGCCACGCCCATAATGTGGCCTTTTTTCTTGGCAAGCATGTCCGGAAGGAACTCCTGCACCGTGTTCCAGTGACTGAGGAGATTGACCTCAAAGGCTAGCCTCAGGGACGCAGGAGCAATATCTAAGATGTTGCTGGCATTCCCGATTCCGGCGTTGTTGATCAAGATGGAAGGAGGCCCATGGCCTGATCGAAGAGCGTCGCCCACCTTGCGGACTGCACTGCGCGAAGTAATATCACACTGATAGAAGACCACCATGTCGGAGCACTCTGCAAGCCAGATTAGTCCGTTGACCAGGCATTGGGCCTGTGCTGCGCCCAAATGGCATACCTTTTTGGAACTCATCTGACAGGGGCTGGACGTCGAGCACGGCAACGGTGATGCCATGAGACACCAGCCGCTTGACGACCGCGGCGCCGATGCCGTTGCTACCCCCGGTGACGACAGCCAGCTCGTTTGCCGACAGCCAGGCATTGTGGTCACGCTTCCACATCCAGTTTCTCTCTGCCCAGCGGCTCAGGGCCGCGTTGGCCTCGCGCAGGAGGAAGAGGACCAAGAGGCACTTCACAAACGGGAGTAGACTGGCAAGCTGGCCCTCTGAAAGGGGCATGGGGCTCGGAGATGTAAAAAAGGATGGTGTGGTGGAAAGGAGAGCCAGCACGCCCGCCGTGACGAAGCAGCGCAGCATGGCGAGCGAGGCGTGGGTAGGCCACGTGCCCACGACAAATGAGGGCCAACTTTGGGAGGGTTTCAGGAATATGGATGCAAGAGACTGATGCAGTTGCGGGTGCGAGCAGCAGGAGCCGCCTGGCCTCAGGGCAGACGATGGGTGCAGCTGGGTCGGGCGGAGATTGATGCACAGAGGTGGTGGGTGAATGTCGGCTGCATGCAAGGTACCAACGGCGCGGGTGCGTCTTTGGCCGTGGTGCCCCCTGGCGGCGCGCGCGGTGCCGCCGCTGATTGGGGACGTGTGGACTTGTGGACGCTGCACACGCGAGCGGACTTTGCTGATGCCAGACGTGTGCGTGATGAGCGTGTGAAGTCCGAGGGGTCGAGGGGTCGAGGGGTCGAGGGGTCGAGGGGTCGAGGTGTCGAGGTGTCGAGGTGTCGAGGTGTGGTGGCCATGGCGTTGCTGCTTAGGTAACGGCAGGATCGGAAGGCAGGAGCAGTCCGAGAAACATTGCATGTCACTGCAAGTCACTGCAACCGACTCCTGTGGACGAAGCCCGAAGCACGTCGCCGTCGCCGTCGCCGTCCGTCGCCACCGTGGCCGCCTGCATGGCCCCGCTGCGCGTCGCTCTCAGCACTCATATCTGCGTCCATGTCTGCGCCGGAAGCCTCGTGCCGTTCCTGTATCCTGCCCTCTGCCGGGCCTCGCGCACAGCAGCTGCCCGCCCCGGTGCTCTGCGCCGGACGACGCCTTCTTCTCCCAGATGCCATGGCACGCTCGCGGCGGGCCCCTCCCCCGCCTTTGCCCCGCCCAACACGGCGCCGTCGCACCTCGACCCGACACCCGACAGCTACTCACTGACGCCCTTCGCCGACCGCTGCATCGTGGCCGTTGAGGGTGGCGCTGGCGGGCACGGCTGCGTGTCGTTTGTGCGCGAAAAATACATCGAAGAGGGCCCGCCCAACGGCGGCGACGGCGGCAGCGGCGGCAACGTGTACATCCAGGCCCTCCGCGGCGAGACGTCGCTGCACAAGCTCGCGCGCCGCCGGCTCATCAAGGCGGGCCGCGGCCGCAATGGCCAGGGCAAGATGCGGGGCGGCGAGCGCGGCGCCGACGTGCTCATCACAGTCCCCGTGGGCACCATTGTGCGCGAGATCCACCGCCGCGACCCCATCGCCGAGCTCGAGGCCGAGGCCAGGGAAGCGCAGTGGAACAAGAAGCATCTCGGCCGCGACGAGGCCATTGCCGAGGAAGAGAAGGGCACCTACCGCAAGGACCGGTGGCTGGTGTTCCCGGGCATGATTCCGTCCGAACTGGGCAGAATGGCCTTTCCCGTGCTGCCCAAGCCCCGGCGCTCCCATCTCGCCGCATTGCAGCCGGACGCGCCCGTCTGGCTGGACTTGGACAAGCACATGGAGACGCCTATGCTGCTTGCAGCAGGCTCCATGGGCGGCTTTGGCAATCCGCACTTTGTGACTCCCAACTCCGCGCGGCCCAAGATGGCGACGCGCGGGGACGACAGCATGACGCTCTCCCTGCAACTGGAACTCAAGCTCTTGGCCGACCTGGGGCTGGTTGGCCTGCCGAATGCCGGGAAAAGCACTCTCCTGCGAGCCCTCAGCAACAGTCGCGCGCGAGTAGGCAACTGGGCCTTTACCACCTTGCAGCCCAACGTCGGCACTGTTGTGTTGGACAACCACAAAGGCCGTCCGGCCGTATCGAAGCGAATGAGAGACGGTGCACTGAGGGAGAACTTCACCATAGCCGATGTGCCAGGCCTGATTGAGGATGCCCATCTGGACAAGGGCCTGGGGCTCGGCTTCCTCCGTCACGTGGAGCGGGCTGCCGTCCTGGCATTTGTCATAGACCTGTCTGCCGGAGACGCCGTCAAGGCACTGAGGCTTCTTTGGAGAGAAGTGAGCGAGTATGAAGCGCTCAAGGGGAAAGAGCTGAATGCGGAGACCGAACAAAGACTGGTCACGTATAAGCCTCCCCGCCGCTCCGCCTCGACAGAAGAGGATGTAGGCAGACTACTTGGACAGGAAGCAGATCAAGCAGATACCAGGACCCAACCCCTCCAACCTCTGCCATTCATAACAACGTCAACCCCGATCTCAGCAAAGCCGTGGCTCGTGGTGGCCACGAAAGCGGACCTCCCGAATACTCAGGAGAACTACGCATCGCTACAGCAGTTCCTGTCCGCTGTGAATCAAGGCGAGCAGCCTCATCCAAGCAACCGCAAAAATGCATGGAGAAAGGATGTTAGGGCAGTCCCGATCAGTGCGATTAGGGCGGAGGGGGTCGAAGTTATCCCGCAGTTGGTCATGGATTTGCTCGAACAGTGACACCCCCCTAGAGACCGCATGTAAAGCGTGAGCTGAGTGTTTGCAAAAATGAAAAACTTCTCTCCTCTTCAACTGTGTTCGCCCAAGCCCAAGCCCCTGTTTCTGGAAAAACAAGTTCATCATGCGCAGACTCTCCCCGAATTATGATGCCCAGTCACCGAATTGCGCTCACCACCGGAAATTGCACTTCCTGTCATGATGAGAGTGATCGCCAGCTGCATATCCAAGCCCCAGGTGCCCACGAGGTGTCGATCGCGTCGTCAGTGCGCAGGTACCCGCCAAATAAGCATCTTACACTTGCGCGCTTACGACAACACCCGATCGAGCAGCGTGGTGAGACCAGATCGCGCGCAGACCAGCAATTGTTTATATTAAGAAAATCCCTCGGGACTATGGGAGGAAGGGTGATCGGATGCTCGAGCGACGTTCTCGTGGTCAGGCTGTCTTCTGGTAGATACACTTATAGGGCTATGGAGGCGGAAGAGGGGCGCACCAAAAGACCATGCAGTGATGCACACATGCACCCAAATTTCCGCCTTCATCCTGCAATGAGGCAGCGCAGTTGCGCTTACACACTCTTCTATTTCTTGTCTCGTACGCATTGTAAATGTACGCGGTGCTCGGCCCCTTCATGCACACTTGCAGCCTTCCTTCCCAGCCTTACGCACGCATCGCAATTGTCAGTGTTGTGTATGCACTCATGTTCACCATGCTAACCAGTAAACACTGCGCATCAGACATCCCGATAATCCATCCACCCCGCGAAGGCTAGGGTACATTGTGCCCCTCCCGGTTCCCATGGCCTGTGTTCCTCGATGCATGCTGCGCATTTCGCACAAGCAGACCTACAAGCGCCAGCCAGGATTACTCGATCGGGAGACTGGGTTTATTGACGGTGGTCATGAGGGTGGCTGTACAGAGAGTCGGCAATATGATATTCGAACAAATCACGAAAACCGAGACTCGCTAACTAGGCTTTTGAGGGTCAATAGGCCTTTTCGCTCATAGATAACTCACTTACCAAGAGCTATACAGCAGCGTGGAAATGAAGATGGGACAAACTGCATGTGTTTGAGATATGGGGTGGAAAGAGATATCTTTGGTTGACCCCACCAAGAACCGTGCTTAGCTCAAATCATGCCGAGGTCTGGAAACTTTGAATCTCTTGTTCTCAAGCGCTCTCCTCGAACATACATACAATGCCGAATACTGTGCACACTGCAGCACCCTCTGTAGCCAGTCTCACCCTCCTCTTTCTCCGCGTCGGTACTGTTTTCTGTACAACGCTCTCGTGTACGATGCTGACCTTCTGAAGCGTCTGCCGCCTTGAGCAGCGCTCTAACATACCCTTTCCGCTCTACATCGACTCGCGCCTCCACATTTCGGAGACATGTCTTTTTCGCTGCCCTCCGGCGTGGTCTCCACTACATCACTATCCCGCAGAGCCGATATCTGAGTCCTGGCACCCAGCAGCAGTATCATAATTACTGCAGCACACATGCTCAGGTACCACACACTATGCACGTGCAATCAGCCAGCAGTAGACCGGGCAACGACGGAAAAGGAAGAGGGAGAGAGGCGTTGGGGCATTGGATTGGAAGGGAGGATGCTGAAACGGTTGTGTTGTACTGTCATGGAGGTGGGTACACCCAACCTGCTACCAGGGGATATTTTGAGTACTGGCATCAGATGGTTGGGCATTGTAGCCACGTCACGAACTTAAAGAACGAGAAACCTGCATTGGCCATCCTATTGCTGGAGTACACGCTGGCACCGGAAGCGTGCTATCCATCTCAGCTCCTTGAAGTAAGCACGTTGCTCTCGCATCTCCTCTCAACTGGCCGCCATGCAGATTCCATAATCCTTGCCGGTGACAGTGCAGGTGGAAACCTAGCCCTAGGCTTGCTTTCCCATATCCTTCACCCGCACCGCGAGCTTCCAATCATCAAGTTTGAGGGAAAGCTCAAGGGCTGCTTACTGTTAAGTCCCTTGGTCACGTTCAACACCGACCATGATTCCTTCACTCGGAATGCGGAGAAGGATATCCTGATCCCTACAGTACTGAAAAAATGGGGAGCCATGTTTCTTGGAGCCAAATTGTCTGGCGATGGTGATGAGAGGCCTCAAAATCCTCCTGTACACGGAGATCCCTTCTCGGAACCCTCGTTAAACGGAGCATCGTGGTGGCTGGGGTTGCCCAAGGTGGTGGAAGATATGCTATTGTGGGTTGGGAAAGATGAGGTATTCGTCGACGGAATAAAAGACTTCCATGGCGCGCTTAGCCTGGGTTGGGCCAATGGCGGAGGAGCGCCTGAAAATGAGCAGTTGGTGTTGACCGCGGGGGCGGCGCACATCGAGCCGGTAATGGCGACAATGGTGGAGCCTGGAGTGAAAGGGGAGGCGAGGACGGTGATCGAAGAGTGGCTTGGCAAGGTGATGGAGAGGTGATGGAGATGGTCTGAGTCGCTATGATGAACACTGCACAATTAGTGGCGTCCTCATCACTTATTTATGTGGGTTTAATCCATCCCTACCATCACCGCGATTACCACACAGTCATGTGCACAGCCCTTGGGATTGGCCATTCAGTGTACACGCTAAAGGGCAAATCGACATGGCAATTGTTGTGAGAATCCTTCTGGTGCATCGATGCCAAGAGTAGATACGCAGAATTCTATGGTTTCTATAGTTGTTGAAGTCCATAGTGAAATATTTTCCTCCTGTATGCCAAGACGGTCTTTTCAACTACATGATCTCCTCCTGCGGTTTATGGAGATTCCGCTTCTAGCCAAAAGCAGCAAATATGTTGTGATTGCCTACCTAATCCTGTTCTTTCAGGCGAAATCAAAGTATCTTCCTTCGAGAGGTTGGCGTGATGTATATGCTTGAATTTCCGATGCATCCAGACTATCAAGTCCATGAGGAAACAGGTCTCTTGACTGCCTTTGCTGCCATCCGAGTCTTGTCGCCCTTCAGACTATGCATGATTGGATGTGACATGTACAGTATAATGCTTTGACTTCAGCAATTTTACCCCTGTGCGGGTTGTCTTTAACCGCGATTCGACCATTACAGAAAGTATACAGTAGAGAGGAGAGTTTGTGTACACAATATTTACAGTAGGCAACATGGCCATTCTAGCTTGTGTGATGGGGAACATTACCAATATAGTGATAGTATAATTCCAAATTAGTTGGTGAGTACTTGAGCATACGCATGTGAAATAATGTTAGAAATCATATATAGAAATAACTTCTGCTTCTTCGAGATGAAAGGGAAGTCTCTCGTGAGTTTATGTACAACCCTTCTCGCGAAAGGAGACATCAGGCTCAGTCGTTGTGATCACCGTGTAAGGCTCTCGTTGGGGTGGAATAAGACCCATCCGTTTCTACACCCAGATCTACAAATTTGCTGCAGATTTGTGTCGACGTTTTTGACGTCAATGACGGTAGAGTGATTTGGGGGCTGAGTATTGCCTTCCCAAACCCAACCACTCTTCACCCCCACATCCCACCTAGTAGGCTCCAACATCTTCTTCGTTACGTAGATCATGGGGATTCGAAGCTATGAGCAACCTAACAGGGCGTGTGCCAAGGACCGGTAGTCAGCGCCTTCACCCTCATCTGAATCCTATGGGTAATTACGAAGAAAGCAGTAGGTCCACAAAGAGAAGATACATGTTACGTTGGCAGTGGTGATCTACAAGAAAATTGTGCAGCGGCCAAAGCCCAGAGGAGGGAAACCTAGATAAGCAACAGCCAACGTTAGCAAGAACTTCTGATGCTAATTCTAGACGAAACTTAATGGGAAATACTGTGTAATCCATCAGTGCCCCGTCCACGGCCACCGATTGTTGGTGCTCACAACGGAACGAAATGGTCGGGTAGATCACCAAGTTGACCGCGTATTCTGTGACCTTTAGACCACGCCATGATCATGATTGTGCGCAAGTCAGAATAGTCTATGAAAACGTGAAGGAAAGTGGCGCGGCCGCGCATCGATTGCTTATTGATCTTTCGCTCTGTCATGGCGACAGTCTTCCAGGGGGCTTTGGAGTCTTGTTGTGGGCGAGCCGCTTGATAAATAGCATCGTTAGAATACAATCCGCCACGCAATTACCGCATTCACAAATTAGCTGATAGAAATATAGGAGACATTGTTACAAACCCATCCATATCAACGTTAAATCTCACCATCTCATTCGCATAATGCGGACTGGTAATGGCTATGATATCATCGACATATACTACATCGTATCCTTATACAATATGAACATATGTTTGTCTCTCTCTTTCCTTACGTTATTTCCCCTTCCCTGTTGAGCACCCCTTACTTTGTTAAAAGTATCGACAAAGTTCCCTGAAACACACTGGTCTGCGTTGACGCCCCTAAAGAACGGCGTTGCAATTTTCTCTTCTCTTAGAAGCAAGTTCAGGGGCGTTTGTTCATGCTACAATACGTTCATTCGATTCTTATGTAAGTTGAAGTCCGTTGATGCTGCGACACCTACAAGCTAGGCCTCGTAGAGAGGGCCATAGCATTGTGTATTCCATGAGGCGCGCATGAGTTTTGGGCGCGCATATTGATACTGCCAACACTGCCCATATCAATACCCATCGTTGCTTGTTTGTTTTAGTTCCGTCTTGTAAACGCACAAGATTCAATCAACTCATGTAGAGACTTACTCGACGCATCGTCACCCTTGCTAAAAACACTCAAATAAGCGATAGGCATCTCCCGAACATCGTTCTCATCTCAACCCCAATTCGCCCATATCACATTAACCCCTTTTCTTCTACACCCTTCCACCATCTTCAATGTAGGTTCAACATCATTCCTTCCATTTTGGGCACTGGTCCTATTTAAGGATGCAAAAAATGTTTTTGCATGTCGATGATGACCAGAGGTGAGCGGGAGGGTTCAATGATGGCAGTTTTGCGGGAACCGGTCATGGATATGCCTAGTGGATTTGTTGTGGGAAGAATTGCCGACCGAGTCAGGTCAAAATTGGCATTCGGGGGGGTGGTCCAGTGCTTTCGGTGGCTGCCATACTGTGGGTCGTGCTTGAGGTGGCGACGATGAGCCAGAACACGAATAGTTTTTGATACCAAGCATAAGGTGTATGTTTAGAATTTGAGTCCTAGATTTTATGTACCGTGAAAGTGTTCTACTTTGGAAAATAAAATAAAAGTGACTGAGTAAATAGTTTGACGTCTCGCTATCAGCTGGGATGATTAGTCTACCGTATCTGCATCTTGGTCCAATATTCAAGGGATTGTTTTAGTGAAATATGATATGTTGTTGTTCAACAGCTCCAAGTTTACGAAGTGTTTGGGAGTGACTCTCAGTTTTCTGTCCTAAATAGGAACGTCAATACGCGTGCTTTCGATAAGGATTATCGTGTACAAGAGGACCAAGACACAGTTGCTATCGATATTGGTTATATTACGCCAATCACACGGCCGCTGA
This sequence comes from Amniculicola lignicola CBS 123094, assembly GCA_010015725.1. Taxonomy (NCBI): domain Eukaryota; kingdom Fungi; phylum Ascomycota; class Dothideomycetes; order Pleosporales; family Amniculicolaceae; genus Amniculicola; species Amniculicola lignicola. The sequence goes on along the minus strand of ML977614.1, from coordinate 47,095 downwards.
TAGAATCATTGATTCAAAGCTCGAGAACACCGCATTGCTGGTCTGGGGTGCATGTTTCTCCAATGGTCCACCAAGACGTGATTGGTGCAGCGGCTTAGGCTATATTTGGCAACTTGAACCACAGTCACGTGTCCAGCCATAGAATGATTCTCAGTACAGTGTGAAGAAAACATATCGTGGCATAACGACCAACTTCTGGTAAAGACAACCCGTAACAACTCCCGTATCGGAAGACGTCTTGGCACTATCTTTGAAGTGGCCAACGAGTCATTTGACCCAGACCGCACCCTCCAGCCTTCAAGAAATCCATGCACAGCGCAGTGTTGATCCCAACCCCCCCGCAAGCATGGCGCGATTCTCAAGCCTCAAACGAGTCTTTCGTAAGAAACGAGCCCTCCACCATGAAGAAGACCGACCGTCTGAATTGCGATATCCAGCCGCGTCGAGGAGCCCGCACACACCCCATGTGCCTAATAACCCATCTCCACACCACGAAGACACGGGCGGAGATGCGGGGCAAAATGGCATCTCGCTCAGAGATATACACCTCGACGACGAAACGCGAATGAGGGCGCTGGACACGCTTGCACGCAATGGATTCGGCACAGTTCCTAGGGATTTCGATTGGACAAATATCCTGCCATGGGCTGGCTCTAAGTGTGAGGAGGATGTTGTTCGATATTTTTTCGCCATACAGAAAAGCCATGGGGAAGTTGAGAGTTTTTTGAAGGTCGCGATAATTGCCGCTGCCAAACAAGCCCGCACGAGTCTTATATTGCTGCTGTTGGACCAGGGTGCGGACTTCAACACTCAAGACGGATTCGGATATACCGCGCTGCATTATGCGGCCACAGTGTCTGGCGGTGAACGCATAGCCCAGATACTTCTCGGTCGCGGAATGGGGGTAGAGACGACGACGTTATATGGAGCGAAAGCGCTCGAGTTGGCAGCGTCTCACAACCAACCGACAACAGTCGGATATCTACTAGACCATGGAGCGGACATGAACATGACAAACAGAGACGGGCATGCGGCGATACACTTGGCAGCCAATAGTGGCAGCGATGCCGTAGTTGGGCTGCTGCTGGACCGCGGCGTGGATATCGATATACCAACCCCAACCGGGGAGACGCCACTGCACCAAGCAGCTCGTCGAAGCCGCAAATCGACAGTGAAGCTCCTTCTTGAACGAGGCGCAGATGGCAGAGCAACAAACAAGCAGCAGAAAACTGCGCTGCACATTGCTGGCGACCGTGGCAGCGAAGAGGTCTTCGTACTGATAAACAACCACGTCCGTCCCGGCCAACCTATCAACCGAGGTAAGCATCTGTGCAGATTGCGCTGCAGATGGCTCCCTGGAATGAAGACTAATGGCCGAGCAGAGGAAGATGCCCCAAGGGCAGAACCCAGTGCCAGGGCGTACAATTGGCCATCGCCTCCAGGGCCCCAAGACCGGCAGTGTCCACGATCAGGTGTGCCATACACAGGCGGGCCCGCGCGCGTGCACTTGCACCCGCAATGGGAGCCGTCGACATCACTGTCCCTCCGCTGATGCCAGTGTGGCGACGAGAGCTGACGCATCATCATCATCATCATCATCAACGACGGCGTGGTGATGGTGGCGTCGTAGTCTCGCTGTAGTCTCGCTGGCTCGGCACAGCGTGCCCCGACCGACGTCGCATCCGCACTTTCTCATCGGTGGTGAGGTTAAGCATGTCACGCATGGCAAGCACGACGATGGCGGCCGTTGAGGGCTCGGCGCCGCCGCTGATTGGCGTGGCTGGCCGGCAGAATGGCATCGCGGCGGCGGCCCGCAACTGGAGCGGAACAAGGTCGGCCGAGTTTCCATCAATGGGGGGAATTCGCCTGGGCAACGTGCTGGCAGCGTGCCCGCGCGAGGCCCGAGGCGGAAATGCATCCAGCGCGCCGTCGGCAGGAAGTTCGTTCGCGGCGTAGGGGCGGTTGTGGATGCTCCTCGCCCTGACGCCTCCGAGTAGCGCGCTGCGGGGCCCCGTGGGCGGACATGGCACGCTCAAGCTTCCTTTTCAAGCTCTGCGACGAGACCCAACCTCCGCGCGCAAGTCCCGCTCTCTGGTGCTGGTTCGAAGGAGGAGTGTATCCACCGCGCTGTCGGCAGCAAGTGCTCTATGGGCGTAGCCCGAGGGTATGGCTACTGACCCGGCCTAGCGCGGCGGGGGCCCTGGGGGGGTGCATGGAAGCTCTCAAAGCTTCATCCTAACATGTCGCTACCCCTCCGACCCCATATATGAGAGCGCTCGCCCTCTTCCATGGCTCCATGGATTGATTGACTCCCTTGTCCTCTTCCCCATACCCCGTCTTTCGCATTCCCCACTCCTGTGCGTTTTGGCCCTTGATCCACCCACCACTGCTCTCATCCAGCAAGAGACCAGTCGACATGGACGACATGGAGGCCAAGCAGTACCCGGTCCAGGAGAAGGCCACCTTCACCGAAGTCGAAAATGCCGCCTTTGCAGAGAAGGCTGCCGCCGCTGCAGACAAGGCGGGCGCCATCGAGGCCGAGAATGTGGAGCACAACATGACGGTTATGGAAGCCGTCAAGGCCTATCCCATGGCTAGCTTCTGGGCTTTCATCATGTCCTTCACCATTGTGAGTTGCCACCGCGCCGCGCGCAACCCGCCGCTGACCCTTTCCTAGATCATGGAGTCGTATGATGTCTTCCTCATGGGCAATTTCTTGGCCCTGCCGCGCTTCAAAGAGGAGTACGGCATCATCAACCACAACGACCCGACCGGCCCCAAGGTCATTGCGACCAAGTGGCAGTCTTCGCTCCAGGTGTCTGGCCAGCTCGGTGCCCTTATTGGCGTCTTCATTGCGGGCCCGCTCACCAGCCGCATCGGGTACCGTTATGCGACCTTGGTTGGGCTCATGACCTTGAATGCCTTCATCTTCGTCTTCTACTTTGGCAAATCGCTCCCCGTCTTTTTCCTAGCTCAGCTGCTCGAGGGCTTGCCATGGGGCATCTTCATCGCCAATGCACCGGCATACTGCAGCGAGATCGTCCCAATCAAACTACGCGCTCCTGCTACCCAGATGCTCCAGATGTTTTGGGCCATTGGCAGCATCATCGTCGGCGCCGTCACGTACCGCTACAATACCGTTGACAACGACGATGCCTATAGGATTCCCATTGCCCTCCAATGGATGTTCCCTACACCGCTCGCTATTTTGATTTGGTTCGCTCCCGAGTCGCCCTGGTGGCTAGTCCGCAAGGGGCGTTTCGAAGACGCTGCCCATTCAATCGAGCGACTCGGACGCAGATCGATGGTGAAATCTGGCGAGTCTGTTGCTATGATGCGTCGTGTCGTTGACCTTGAGACAACCGACAAAGCCCCCGGGCTGCTGGAACTTGTCAAGGGCACTGACCTCCGGAGAACGCTTATTGTGGCCGGTGTCTACGCGGCACAGAACCTCACGGGTAATCTCATCGCTAACCAGGCCGTCTACTTCTTCGAACGTACGTTGTTCCCGTCGCAGTTTACCCGCAGAGATGAATGCTAATGTGTGCAGAGGCTGGCATGTCAACAAACACAGCATTTGCCCTAGGGCTGATCACCTCGGCGCTGCAGATGATCTTCGTGATGCTGTCTTGGATTCTCACCAGTTACTTCGGTCGACGTTCCATCTATCTGTGGGGCTCAGCCGCCAACACTATCCTCCTTGTTGCCCTCGGTGTCGCAGCCTCGGTTGGCGCTTCGAACGCCGCGTCTCTAGCGCAGGCATCTCTTGGTCTAATTGTCTCCGTGCTATTCACCTTAGGGCCTGCACCCGCCTCCTGGGTAATCATTGGAGAAACGTCGGCCATCCGCCTCAGGCCTCTCACGACGGGAATGGGGCGTGCGTCATACTACATCGTCGAGATTCCCTGCATCTTCCGTAAGTTCTTTGCTTCGGCCCGCCCTCTACTACACAACTAACATGGACCAGTGGCATCGTACATGCTGAATCCCACTGGCGGAAACCTGGGTGGTAAGTGTGGATATGTTTGGGGTGGCACTGGATTGTTCTGCTTGATTGTGGCATACTATCAGCTGCCTGAGATGAGGGGTCGTTCGTACCGCGAGATCGACATCATGTTCAAGCGCAAAATCCCGGCTCGCAAGTGGAAGAAGACGGAGATCCATATGGAAGACGACGAGTAGTTGTAAACGTAGATGTCTGTATATATCCCCCTGTTAAAAAGAAGCAAGGGGGCATAAGACAACCAAATACGGCATTAATAAGTTTAAGAGCAATAGTTACTCCTATATATACTAAGATATACTGTTATTCTATATGAAGCTGAGCAAGGTCTAATTCGTCTAACCTCCTATTGAGGCTCGTTCACGCTTCTATATACATTAGGGAGCTGCTAAGGCTAAATCTCTAAGCCTTATAGAGCTTCCTTAGAGCTCCCTAAGAGCTTAGTTAGAGCTTAATAGGAGCTTAGCTAAGCTCCCTTATAAGCTTAGCTAAGTATCCTAAGCTATTAGTAGAGCCTCCTAAGACCTTAGTAGAGCCTCTAGAGAGCTTAGTAGAGCCTCCTAAGAGCTTAGCAGAGCTTTATAGAGCTCTTAGAGATTAGTAGATCTCCCTCTTTAAGCTAGTCTTATAATCTAGTAAGTATACTAGATTATATATAGTACTCTCCTATAATATACCCCCTAGGTAGTAAGTATTAAGCTTATCTACCTATACTAAGTAGGTATCCTTATAGGGCTTATATAAGCCTATACTATACCTTTTTAATATAGTAGTTATTATATATAGGCTTATAGGAGCTTTTAGTAACTATAGTATTATATTAGGTAATCTTTAGGTAAATATTAGAGCTTTATTAGAGCTATATTTCCTTAGTGTTGAATAGACTTCCTTCTACAAGGTGTAATAGGCGTATAATAAGGTACGCAAGCGCAAAGGTGGAAATCCATCTTCTATACACGTGTATTGGTACAGGCTTAATAGGGGCGATGCTTAATCAGATTGTAGTATTGTTTATGTCTATCTAGATATGGCTAGGATGGAGGTTTTATACGCGACCCCCTGCCAAGCCTTTGCACGGGCGTCATATGATAAGACTATGTGACTCTGCGTGAGGGCAACGCATCACCCCTTTGTTATCTACGTACGGATACTGGCAACTTTTTGTTTTCAGGTTACTTGCTTAATAGTCCCAGCCGTACAATTCCCCTATATCCTGATATTTACTTGCATGATTACAGTATCAACTTTTAACTCCCCTTCTTAGGATCCTTATTGCTATATAATCCTAAGGTACCGCTAGTATTATGCGTTTCCCTACCCCTTCCAGTGTTATTATGCGTAATAGGTATTCCCATTAGGGCTAATCTTGTAGTAATAAGGCTATTAATGTATAGTATTTACACTAAGGGATTCTACAGGTACTATTAGCTAGTATCTATTAGTTAATCAAGAGCGATGTCGCGCAATAGTGGCATTCACTAGGGGTTTATCATGATAATGCTGGGGCTGTATCTTATAGTGTTATAATGCTTATACGAATAGAAGATGCTAATAGAGAGTAGTTTTTAGGCTACTCTAGTATATAGAGATGTAGGCAGAGTGGTAAGGTGCAAACGGAGGTGTACTCCATATATAATCCCCTCTAAGACCTCTCTTGTTCTTCTTTCCTTCATCCTTATTTTGAAATCCTTAATGTATAATTATAGGCCTTTTCCTTTCTAAGTTTTCATGTAATATACTAACCCCTAGCAGAACTTCAAAATCTCTTATAATAGCTCTTATTCCTACTAACTATCCCTATAAGTATAGTTCAGCTTATAGGCCTTCTCCCTTTACTTAGTACATTGTCCTTACTAGTTTCTAGAGGGGTTTATACAGTTATTGTATATAGATAAGCTATAGTACTTATTGTAAGTATAAGGTCTAATTTAGTCTTCCCAGATATACAGGGTAGGGGTTTCTTCTCTAGGGTAGATTAAATAGGGGTTGAACTTCATAGTTCCTCTATATAGATCTCATGATCTACCTTCTTAATAAAAAACATTTGCTCCTGTAAAAATATATATATATATATATAAATAAGTAACTTTAGTAAGTATTATAGTCTGAAATAAATAAAAGATACACACGAAATAACTATAAATATAAGAAATATATATAGTATATACTATAGGTGGAGCTATAAGCTCTATATAGGGCTAGTTCAGTCTACTAATACTTTAACCTTAATATTTAGCTTATTAGTTAAAACAAGGGTCTCTAGGGCAGAGTTTAGACTCTTCTTTATGCATATATTAGTAGGATTATCCTTTCCATCAATCCAGCAGATCTCAGTAATCTCCCTTTTCTTGTACGATTCTCAAAGGGACATAATATCAATTATAAGCCTCTTCTCATTAGTTGTACCAAGTTTAACAAGGCAATTATACAGAGATTTCAAATCTGTGCATATTACAACTAGAATAGGGGGTAGATCTAGAGTTTATGTAATCTGGAGAAGTGTAGAACTTAAGGTAATAGCATTGTTAAAACCACTAACTATGCTATACAGTTCACTGGTAAGTACACTTTATGTAACTCTTTTGTACTTAACAGAGTTCTAATGTATAATATTCCTATAGATTTAGAAGTTGTATAAGTTCCCAGTGTTGTATTCTTCAGCCAGAACGATGAGAAATCCGAGCTAAGAGCTGAGATCTTTATTATTAGCGAATAAACTATTAGTGAAAATGAATAGCTTTGCACAACGTAGATCTAGGGGAATAAACGTCAAGCTATAATTATGGTACTTAATTTACTATAGGATTCGTGCATTTAAGGCTTTAATATCTTTATCCTTTAGTAGGACTGTCTAGGCTACAATAGAGAGGTCGAATAAAGCCTCTAGTTAACACACTGAAGCAATGTACGCTCCTCTTGCTCTCTAGGCAACGTACTACTATATTACATCTAGAGATAAGGGGTTAATTACGCAAAGGTTCTTAGATTGCCCTTTTTAGGTTAGTATAACCTTACTGTTAACTAGTACAATCTTCCTACTATTAAACTTAATAGGCTGTTTACTTAATAGGATAGTTTTAGGCTTTATACAGAAGTTTACCTTTGCTAGTTCTTCTTCTTCCCTTTATGCGAAAGCTAGTGTAATAACACTTAATATATCATTAGTCTGTAGGCCTATAATACCGAAAATTATTATTCCCTCATTAGTAATCAAGAGATATAGATTATACAAGGAGTTAAACATTCATAGTTTATCCCTATAATAATTATAGTAGGTTTTAAACTAGTATAGGCCTAATTCAGCTGCTCTATACAAAGGTCGTATAATTCGAAAAATTATATTAGGGGGAAGGTTATCCCTTATCTCTACTAGGGGTTTTGTATATAGTATACAAAGTAGCTTATCTATAGCCTAGATATATGCTTGTATAATATCCCTAAGCTTAAAGTGTATTCTATGCAAGGCTATTAGTAATAGTCCTACTACTAGGATAAGTCTCTAGCTTATCTACTAGATTGTAGGTAACTAAGTAAGAATCTCTTCTTTCTCCTTATCTAAATAACTAGCAAGGACTAATCTAGACTTCTTATACAGCTGT
>ML977614.1:0-11688 GCA_010015725.1 Amniculicola lignicola CBS 123094 | reverse complement strand
AGATTCAGCCTCTGTAGGTAGCTGGGTTAAATTAGAGGATCTTAAAGGTGCTATTAGGAATTAGTACTTCTATCTCTATGTGGTCTAATTCCTTAAATAGTTAGCTAGGAGTTATAATTACTCTATCTACGTAAAGCTTAATTACTAGAGTATAGTTATTATTTTCCTTTTGTATTAGGAATACTTTATTATCTATATAGTTATTATCTCTATATAGAGATACAGCTTTTCTTAGTTAGCCTTAGGTCCTTCTTAGGATAGTTACCCCTAGCAGCTTTTCAGGTTCTTAAGATAGGCTATGTGAGGTACGTTAGGGCAGGCAATTCGGTTCAGGGCAAAATGTATGTATTAAGACAAATCCTTGAGGAGCCCTCAAGGATACGTCTAAGAATATATAGGATAGGTTAGGTAATTAGGGCTGGTCTTGGCCTAGGGTACCTCCGAGGGAGATCTGTAGGATCTCCGTTGGAGCCTATATAGAAATGTCCCTAATAACTACCCCCCCCTTTCTTGATAACTCAGCCTGAGTCATTGTAACTAGGTGTTAAATAGGTTGCTCTTAGGTATCCGTTAGTCTCATAGGGGGTCCTTCTTGTAGAGGAGCCAATTGAACTCTAGGAAAACTCCCTGTAGGAGAAACCTTAGTTTAGAGAAATTACCTCCCCGCCCTTAGCATCATCATTAGGGGACGTCCTGAGATCTTCATCGTTAACTTAACCCAATAAATACTTATAGTATAGCAGTATACCTCTGCCAATGGCCCAGGCCCTGCGCAGCCCGTTTATAAATTATCCTACAGATATTTTCGCGCAGTATACTTATCTGCAGAGCTGGTTTGTCAAGGGGTTAACTCTTATGTAAAGTCTACTGATAGTATCTACCCCTCTGCCTTCTACTTTGTTAATTAGGTACATCTAATGCCCCTAATTGGCACAATGCCTTCCTACCACTTGCCCTTTTAACAGGCTACTAGGGGGGAGACTTAGTATTTAGATAGTAACTAAGTTTCCCTTAGTAGTAGATGTGATAGCATAGAGATTGCTCCTCTTGTGTGCTTAGCACTAAGTACTATTTACTTATTAGGAGGTCCACTGTAGGTCCTCTTAAGTAGGCGACATAATGGATAACTAGTAAGGAGGCTAGTAGTCTCCTCTTCTAGTTATTAGCTGTTTACTATTTACCTCTTAGGGCATAGGCGGCTCTTCACCAGAGTGTAGTTTAGGGACTTAGGTGCTGTGCTTTAGATTAGGTATAAAAAGGTGTTTTCCGCTCAGGGTTGACTCTTCTTCTTACACCTTACTTTTAATAAGCACTCTAAGTTACTCCTATTACTGCCTGCTCCTATTATACTATCCTTTACTACTATTCCCATTAGTGCTGTCCTTAATACTCCTATTCTACATTATATGTTGTTGCTCTTACTAAACATAGAGCTGCAGCCTGTGCTAGTGGCCTACTAGTAGGTTTTATTATTCCTGCTAGCGCCCTATTAGTATTGCAGTACATTCCTACTAACTACTATCTAGGTGCAAGTATTATATTGTCAGACTTGTGTCTATGAGCAAGACTATTCCTAATGGGTCCTACGAGGGCTTTATTAAGGCTCTATTATATCCTAGTGAGTTCTACTGGGTAGCGTCTTCTACGTAGACTATATATAAGCCTTGTTAGGATGTAAAGGCTGGGGGTTACATTGAAGCAGGTAGTTCTGTTTTTTTTTCCTGTAATCTCTCTGCTAATGCCCTATTCAGGTTACGCCTATGTTCTATTATGCCGTCAACGTCCTTGAATACCTTCTCTCAATTGCTTGCTGCTATACCTCCTACTAGTTTAGTACTATGCCTGCTTTTCCTAACGATGCATTTATAGCTACCTTGCTGGCGAATACTATACTCTATAGTAACTAGAGTTACACGTAGAGCTATACTTGGTTATTAGCTCCTACCTTCAGTACTGCTAAGAAGGAAGAGAAGCGATTAATTAAGGAGATATATTAAGGTGACGTTGTAGCCTACTAGTAGGCTTAGGAGTAGTCTATAGACAATAATTTGCGTTGCTATAAGGTTTGTCTACCCTTGCTCCTAAATCTTCCTAAAGAGTTTCTGCTAATATACTTAGATAGGTATTAGTTCTGTAGGCCTCTGTTGCCCTACTAATATCATTATCAGCGTTTAATATAAGATAATCTTCTAGGATTCTAGCGGGGGTTTAACTCCTTGTAAGCGTTAATTCTACTACTATAGTACTTATATCCCTAGTAAGTCTAAGGGGATAGATATAAGTAAGAGCCCTATTAAGTATAGGAAGACTCCTAGTCGCTCCGCCTCCCTAGATCTTAGTTTAGGCGCTATAGAGTTATAGATAGATAAATATTATTGTACTTCTCTTCTATACTTGGTACTTCAGAGCTGTAGTATATTTTATTAACTAACTTGGTAATCTATAATATATAGTCTCCTTATTCCCAACTTAGTAAGATAAGGGAGACTTCTCCCTTTGCTATAGCTTCTAGTATACTTAGCCTTTTTATCTTAGGAAGGGCCTTTTCTACCCTAAGGCCTGCATAGCCGTTCTCTACCCTTTCCCTAAGATGCGTCTTAAGGGGAGATCTAGTACTTGTGGAGTACTTTGGTACAGTTTATAAGATTTGCCTTATATTCCTATATTGCTTTCTCTTCTAGCCAGCCTAGCTATTTGACCTTGAAATGTTGTTCAGATGTAATGTCCTTATAATATAAGATTCCCTTGACCTCGTAGTGCGCAGCACTGTCCTAGTCTAGGTTATAGTCTAGAACCTCTACAGGTCCTAGCTAGAAACCCCTTAACTTGGGAGGGGGTCTCTATAGTTCTAATAGTAAGATGTAGAATACTGGATAGATCTATACTATTAACGGGGGGAGATCTAGCAGGTATACTAGTTTGCTGACCTTTTTTAGGACTGTAAATAGCCTAAGGTAACAGTAATCAAACTTCTTAGATGGTTTTATTGTTGCAATGTTCTTCTGGTTAAGCAGGACCTTATTACTAGGTAAGAAGTGGGCTGGGAGGCGCTTTTTATTATACTAATATTGGTACTACTCTTATACTTACTTAAGGTTAGCAGCTACAGCCTCCTAGTTCTTAAACCACTCCTGTATCTTTGCAATAACTTGCTATTATAGGTCTACTAAACTTCTAGTGTACCTGATATCCTGCTATAGTAAGGGGTTAGGTCTCTAAAGCTAGTGTTTATCTAGCACCCTATTAAAGCTTAAGGGCTTTAAGCTGTAAGTGAGTTTAATAGGGGTAAACCTTATTGTAGAGTGTTCTTTAGAGTTATACATAAACTCTGTATAGGGTAGTAAGTCTACCTAATTATCTTAGTTGTGGTTCATGTAGATCTAGAGGTAAGACTCTATCTCCTAATTCTGGCGTTTAGTTTGCCCGTTAGTTTAAGGATAGAATACTGTTAACAGATATTTCTTAATCTTGAGGTAGTAACAGATATTAGACTAGAACTGACTTGTAAATACTACTCCTTAATTAGTTACTAGTGATATAGGTAGCCCTACCTTTAGGAAAACTTGCGTTAGTAGTAGCTTAGCTAGCTACTAGGCTGTGATTGTTTTGTTTACAGGGAGGTACTAGGTATACTTAGAGAATCTATCTACTAGTACTAGAATGGTATTATACGTGTTACTGTTATTATCCCTCAACTCTGGCAGATTAGTTATAAAGTTAAGGGAGAAGTGCTTCTAAGGCTTCGAGGCTAAGGGGAGTGGTTCCAGCAGTCCCTATGGCTTGTGCCAATGAATCTTATTTATCTAACAAGGTGCACAGTGGCGGATATACGTCTTTACGTCCTCTTTAAGGCATTTCTAGAAGTACTTCTACCTAAGGACTTCCACTGTCCTTGCAACGCTATAGTAGCCTCCTATTAGGTCATTATAATTCTAAATAAGGATAGCTTCCTATAGAGATATGTTATTGGGGATCTATACTTTCCCATCTCTACGGAGGACACTACTAGGGTCAACTATCTAGTTTAGTGTGCCCTTAACTGCTCTACCCTCTTCCCACTATATCAGTGCCTTATACCTAGAATAGGCTACATCCTAGGCTTAGGACTCTCTAATATAGTCTAAGAGGAGGTCTAGGGTATCTAGTATAAATGCAGTATCTCTAGACGCTGCTCTATGTGCCTATATGTACAACAAAGTAGCTCCAGTAATTAGAGCCTTAACTATAAGCGCCTCAGCGCATTAATCAGGAGTTAGTAGCTCTAGATCTGGCTAGTTGTTGTGTACAGCTTTGAATAGGTCAGTCCCTGGAGGATCGCCTTGATTAGTAGAGCTTAGGGGACTACCTAAGGGTAATGTATCACTATATAGACTTGTGCCGTAGATATCCTATACTAAAGGTACTATTTTAGAGAGTTAATAGGAACCTATAGGCCCCACTCTAGAGAGGTCCTCTCTCTACGCTTTTAGCCCAGCTTCCTACTATTTTTGCGCTTAAGCCCTAGTTATCCAGATAGACTAGATTTAAAGCTTTTGTTAGAGGGTTGGCAACATAGTATCTTATATTCACTAGCCTACTCCAAGTGTAAAGCCCTTCTTATAGTTGGGTCTTCGTAATGGGGCGTTAGCTAGATTGTCCACCCCTAGCTTGTACTTGATCTCAAAGTTGTACTTTGCTAGTTCCTTAGCCTAGTAGGCTTACTTTAAGGACAGTACTTTAGTAGTTATAAAGTACCGTAGGTTGTTGTAATTAGAAAGCACCTAGATCACTTTAGGGGCATAAGCGGCATAGTGCCGCCACTGTTGGAACGCGGATACAATAGCATATAATTCTTTGTCATGCGTTAGCCAATTGACCTCTAGTCCTGAGAACTTTCGGCTCTAGAAGGCAACTAGCTTCTAATACTTTTCTGAAGCTATATGGGTATCTTGCAGCTGGAGCATAATAGCTGCCATTGTGAAATCTAATACATTAGTGATGATTATTACTAGCTTCTCAGTCTAGAAGTGCTACAGGACTAGGGCCCCTAGGAACTTCTCTTGCAGTTCTTCGAAAGCAGTATATACTTCCTTTAGCTAGCTCTAGGGAAGGTACCACTTCGTTGGTCCCTTCCTAGTTAGCTTCTTCCCCTTCTTCTTTCTAAGGCTCTTGGAGCCTTAGTTTAGGTCTTAGGCAGATTTAAGCAGGTTTATCAACAGCTCTACTACTGCACTGTAGTTAAAGATAAAGTACCTATAAAAGTTGGTGAACCCTAGGAACACCTATACCTCTTAGTAGCTTATAGGCACCAGCTATTCACAGATAGTCTAGACCTAGGTTGGGTCTATTACTACCCCCTTAGGGGTAACAATAAAGCCTAGGAACTCTACAGCCTTAGTAGAGAACATATATTTACTTACTTTGCAAAAAAGCCCCTAGTCTAGGAGTCTTTCTAGCACTTCTTTAACATAAAGATTATACTAATCCTCTTCTTTGCTGTAGATAAGGATATCGTCTAAGTATATAACATAGGTACGATCTAGGAGCCCTCTAAGGGCCCTTTGGATATAGGACTAGAACGTCGCTGGTGCGTTAGTGAGCCTAAATAGTATTACAAGGTACTTGAAGTGGCTATATCAGGTCTTAAAGGCTATTTTCCACTTATCACCTTCTTTAATTTAGAGTCTATAATACGCGTCTCTCAGATCTAATTTTATAAAGATTTTAGCTTTAGATAGTCTATCTAGTATCTTGCTAACCAGTGGGATAGGGTACTAGTTCTTCACTATAACCTTATTTAGACCGCGATAGTCTATGCAGAGTTATATTATACTATCTACTTTAGGGACAAAGAGGATAGGGGCACCTACAGGTGATTTGCTTAGATAAATCTATCCCTTATCCTATGCTATATCAAGGTATTCCTATAGGAGATCTAGCTCCTTTCTAGAGAGGTTATAGATAGGCATGTTGGGAATCTTCCCACCTTCTTCAATATCAATAGCATAATTATATTCGCCGTTCAGGCAGATGATCTTTGTCTGGTTTTTGCTGAAATTCCGCCACTAATAATAAAGTTTATCTGGTACGTATTTCAGTTCCTCAGTGTCCGGCACGTCATCTGCTAAGTATCTATAAGCCTCCTTAGGTTACTTATAGGACTAGACTAGGGCGAGTATAGCTTGCATTAGCTTAGTATTATATATATCACTTATTATACAACGCGTAGCTACCTCAGGTAGCTACAATAGTGCAGGGTTATTTTTAACACACTTTTTCAGGTAGTCTATAACATTAAGGGTCTAGTTCTTTAACTATAGCAGTCCTTAGTTCTAGTAATACTAGGCGTTGTAGACCTTGTCCCTGCTAGGGCCTTTTAGCCCCTTCGCCTTTCTAACCAATTCCTAGAGGAGTTCTGAGGCGATCTACTTATAGGCTTAATTATTGATTTCTCAAAACCTTATTTATATGGGTTGAAGGACGTAGGTATATTCTCTATAGCTCACTTCGCCTAGGAGGTCTACTGCCTTAATAATCTAGACTCTCTTAGGAGTACTCTTGTTATCCTACCATTCAAAGGTACTAGTAGAGAATTGGATTTAAGGGTCAGCAGCCCATAGCTACAGATATCCCAACACTAAATTATATCCTGTAAAGCCAGTGGCCTAAAACCACTTAGGGCCCACTAACTTCCCAATACCCTAAGAATTATAATAACTTATTATTAGGTTGTAGGGCTTGCCAAGTTGTAGCTTATTGTTATTAACGAATATAGCTACTAGCTTTCTGTGGAATAAGCTATGCTCAAGCTTAGTCTTCTCTACTACCTAATTACTAATTAGGTTCAGCTCTGCACCACTATTATATAGGGCTTGGAGGCTTAATAGATTGCTATTATCTCTTTCTATAAGGACGTCTACGGCAATCTATAGGCATTTCCCCTTAGAGTGTTTCCCTAACTGCAGCTGGGAGAGGTTTGCAATTAGGGCTGGTCTTTTCCTAAGTTACTATATAATGGCCTAGGGGTGGTATTGCTACCAGTTGCTGCTAAACCTTGCTGGTTCTTCTAGTGCAGTTTCTAGTAGTTACCCCCCTATCCCCCTTGATTCCTATAGGAGTCTCAAGAGTTAGAGTAGGACTGGTCCTCGCTAGGTGTTCTACTGCTTAGCGTTGGGGTACCTTTGGCTCAAGTTGGTATTGAAAATCATATCCCTTAGGATAACTTCTAGTCTGTCCTCTTCCATTCTTTAGAAGGTTTAGTATTCTATTGGGAAGCAACTTGCTTCCCCTCTAAGGGCCCTTTACTAGGGTTTAACACCTGTAGTGACTTTTTAGCAGTTTTAAGGTTTCTCTCAAAAGCCGTCTAATCCTGAGTCTCTTGCAACACTATTAGGCGTTAGACTTCGTTACGTATAGTATTAGGGGCCTTAGCCCATATAAAAGTGATCTTTAGGTGCTTATTATCAGTCCTATTAGGGTACTTGAAGAACGAGCTATCTAGGAGTAACTCCTTCTTGCTAAGTTAGAGCAGGAATAAGTCTACTAAGTCTATATCTCTCTAACTCAGGTTGAAGAACTAAAGATAGTTGTCAAATTTGGTTAAGACTGGGTCCTGGACTAGGGCGGTAGCTTCCTAATACAGTTTCATCTAGGTAGTAATAGTGCTATCTTCTACCTTTCTTTAGTATAGTTCCCTATAAATAGGGAACTGTATAGTACTAAGGGCCTATCTAGTCCTCGTAATTGAGTTAGTAATAATCTGCACTATGTTAAACGTAGACTTAATATTACGCCTCTATTGTTTAACAGCAGCGGCCTAAGGCGCGCGTTGTTTATTACCTAAACTCAGTTAGGGGTAAACTTTCTATAGTGCACTAAGTACTTTAGACGCCTCCTTAGCTACAGACTAGGGTTGGTTATAGGCTAGGGAGGTAATAGTAACTAGGATAGCTAGTGCTTTAGCTATATCCATCTGTTATTATAACCGCTTAAGCTCCTCTTAGGGGGCTCCTCAGTCTTCTGCAGCAAATAGCATTTGCATTTATTAACCTAAGATTTACTCTAGTGTTATAATAGTAGTTAGGACTCTTATAGGAAGGCTTTAATCTGGGACCAGTTTACTAGAGAGAGGGTTAATGCTTAGATTATAGTAGCGCACCAATCCGTCAACTAAGCTGCTAGGAGTGGGGACACTACTATTTCCAGCCTTATTATTTCCTAGTTGGGTCCTACTGTTGCCCTAGTGGCTGTCCAATACTATAGTATAAGTAGACGCCCCTATACGTAGACTATCCCTTGTACAGGAGGTAGTTAGGACCTTATAGTTATTAAGTTTATCCCACCCATCTTTAGGGTCAACGCTGGCCCCTTAATAGGTTGAGTATAGGTTACCTTAGGCTCCCCTACTCTTAAGTTCTTGCTGGAGTTATTCCTCTTCATTATTGTCGTTGTTGTTGACTTCCGTGAATCGAGGCTCTAGTAGGTCTACTACTAGCTACTTGCTCTGCTGTTATGCAGAGTAAGCTTAAGCTAGCTTTACCTTTAGGGGTATACTTATTACTTAGGTTTAGTGTAGGTAGGTAACGGCATGTTACTGGGTTGCTGGAGGAGAGTAAAAAGATAAAATAGATAGTTAATTGCAAATCGACTACCTCCTTGTATTAAGGAAAGGGAAGGATTTGAATTGTGAGGCACATTAGGGCAGGCAATTCAGTTTAGGGCAAAATGTATGTATTAAGACAAATCCTTGAGGAGCCCTTAAGGATACGTCTAAGAATATATAGGATAGGTTAGGTGATTAGGGCTGGTCTTGGCCCAGGGCACCTCCGAGGGAGATCCGTAGGATCTCCGTTGGAGCCCATGTGGAAATGTCCCTGACAGGCTAGGGTTATTATATAATATCTTAATATAGATAATCTTCTTTAGGTAACCTCTTTTCTTTAGCTGTAGGGCTTCAATTTGTACTAGGGCTAGTTAATTAAGATCTCCTAGGTCTTGCTCCTCAGGTGTTGTATAATAATAAGGTTTTACCTAAGTACAGCAAAGTATAAGGGGTCTATTTTCTAAGTTAATAGTAATATTCCTTCTATCTATACTCTTAATTTTGTATAGTCCTATCTATCCTTTCTTCTCTCTCTAAGCTATAATCTTAGAGCCTAGTAGCAGTAATAGAATATTATACACACTTAGTCCATTATAGGTATTTAACGTATAATAGATATTAACTTTTACTCTTTCTTAGTAGAGTATCTTTATTACTTTATAGATTACTTTAGCTTATATAGTAATATCTAGTAATAGGGGAGAGGTATTAGAAATCTATAGATAGGCTCTAAAAACTAGTAGTGTTGGGATAAGGCTATTTGGGCCTATAGTGTTGTTTAGGGCCTTTACTGCTATTTGGAGGATAGCCTTATCCTCTATATTATACCCTAATTTAGTATATAGGATATTATATATACGTTGGAGTAGTATATATATATATTTAATCTTTCCTATAGCCTAGTAGGCCTTAACTAGTATCTATTTATATTCTACTCCTATAATCTTTATATAATTATAGAAGTCTTTAGAGGTAAAGTTAGTTCCTAGGTTATATATAATAAAGTTAGGTAGTCCTTAATAGGTATTAATCTAGTATTTATAGAGTATATCCTATATATCTTATATAGACATAGATTTAAGGAAGATAGCAGCCTGAAATAATATATTAGTATTAATAATATAGAGGATATCCTTTCCACTAATGCGTATAATATTAATAATAATCTTATAGTTAAAGTTAGTATTATCCTTAATACTAAACTTAAATTGATAAGGTACTAGGTTGTATAATTAGCAGTAATAATAGAATTTACAAATTTCCTCTAGTATAGTATAGTTAGCCTTATAGCTAGCTCTAGTAAGTATACTATAAAGCCTCTCTATATAAGGGTATCCAAAATATTAATAGAGATATTAAAGTTACATTTCTGTAAAGAATGTAGTAATCTTATTCTTACTAATATTAAAAAATAGGTATCCCTACTTTTAGATAATAGGGATAGTACTTCTATCCTTTTATATAATTATATTAAGAGTATTATTATAGTATATACCTAGTCTATTAGTATCCGCAAGGTAGAGGAGGAATAGGGTTAGTATATCTAGGATATAGTATATAACTATTCTAATTAGGTTCTAGATCTATATAGTACTAATTAATCCTTTAGATCCTTAGCTACTAAAACTAATATTTATAGATCTAGGTATCTAGTTAATCTTAGTTTAAGGGTACTCTTATACATAGGCCTTAAGTTATACTTTTCCAACTATAGATACTATAGCTGTACTAGTATCCTAAAGTTCTCCTTAGTATATTATATAATAATAATTATCTAGAACAAATTAATTAGTAACTTTGTACCTTTTAGCATTATAGATATCTTCACTAGTTATATAATAGAGATATGCTATAGTAGTTAGGTAATTAACTGCCTGTTCTCTATCCTCTAGATTATTATCTTTATTATCAACTATCTCTTTACTACTTATAGGTTCCCCTTCAAAGTCTTATATATACAATAATATCTATTCCTCTTAGGGGGGTTCCTTATTAAATTGCTTATATATTATTATATATTACTATTTCGCATAGTTGAAGTCTGTATAAGGATAATTGGAGGACTAGTATCCTTCTTTATAGTAGATAAAGTACTTCTTCTTCATGTACTCTGTATAGAAGCCTCTTAGGCTTCAGCTACGTCCTTAAGAGTATAATAATAGGGACTAGCTGCAGAAGTTAGGTTTTAGGTGATTTAAAAAGTACTTTTAATCTATATAGTATATATCTCCTAGTTCCTAAAGATACTAGTTTATCTAGTAATCTATACTAACTTGCAGTGCTATATAAAGGTTACTAAATAGCCCTTTATATATTTAGTTATTTAAGAACATAGCCTGCTTAAATTTAGGTTATCCTTAGTATACTTGTATAACAGCAGTATATAGCTATTAGTCTCTAAGGAAGCTTCCTCCTATTGCTCTCTATGCGAGTGTAAGTTTATTAATAAGAAACTCTAAGGCCTTATACAGTGTCTTATCTAGATTCTCCTTTTAGCACTATATAAAGGATATTAACGTCTAGTTAGTATAGTACTGAGTCTTGTTAACAGTAGTATTAAAGTAGGTATCTAGGGCAGTATACAGAGCCTTCTATATACAGCTAGGACCTATAGTATATATATAGAATATATACATACAATCTTCAAGAATATTAGGGAAGATGTTAGAGTATTATACCTTATAGATATTAAGATAATAGTATAGCTTAATAAAGATTCAGGTCTTGTTAGTAAGGATATTATATAGTTTACTAGTATAGTTATTATGCTTCTTCTAAGCTTTCTAGAATATAATTATCTTCTTGTATAGAAGTCTTTAGTTCTTATATTCAATAATTAGTAGTAGCTGTGTTAGACTATAGATGTTTTAGTGTAGGGGTGTATTATATAGGGATAGAGAGGGTTAATATTAGGGCTGTAGCTCTATTAGTATAGAGGGTTATTAGATTAAGGGTTTATATAGTAGGTTTACCAGTAGATTATACAGAGGGGGAGCTAATAGTCTAGTTAGTATCTTAGGTACTATTATCTTAGTTCCTATAGGTCCTTCCTTGTACAAGGTTAGTTTAGGTAGTAGCCTAGTAGATAAAACTATTAATAGCGTATA
>ML977613.1:132081-270259 GCA_010015725.1 Amniculicola lignicola CBS 123094 | reverse complement strand
ATATAGAGACCCTATATAAACTAGTAACCCTACTAGGTCCTAGTGGGCAGGATAACCTACTAGTAGCTACCTAGAGTAATAGTAATAGCTATAGGGCTAGTAAGGCCCTATTAGGTAGGAGTAGGCTAGAGAACTATTATATAAAGTTCTACTTGGGGTTAGTAAGTAAAAAGGGAAAAGAAGGAGATTTAGAAGTATATAAGAGAGGATATAGAGGTAAGGATAAAGAAGAGAAGTAAAAAGAGGGAAATTTCCTAAGATTATATACTTAGATAGCCTCTCTAAGTAGTAATAGTAACTGCCTACACCCCCTATAGATTAGTTAATCTCCCTATCTCTAATATACCTCTATTTATACCTTATAATATAATAACCTACTTAACCCCTCTCTAAATATATCT
Organism: Amniculicola lignicola CBS 123094; assembly: GCA_010015725.1. Classification (NCBI taxonomy): domain Eukaryota; kingdom Fungi; phylum Ascomycota; class Dothideomycetes; order Pleosporales; family Amniculicolaceae; genus Amniculicola; species Amniculicola lignicola. The sequence goes on along the minus strand of ML977613.1, from coordinate 269,858 downwards.
TTATTTATATACTATATCCTAATAAGTATATTTTAACTTGCTTAATCTTAAGGACTATTTATACACCCTAATTATCTACTAGAACTAGCTACTAAAGCCCCTATACTAGTAAATTATATCTATATAACCCCTTAGTAAAAAATAGTTCCTATAGAGAGCCTTATCTTAGGCTAAGATTAAGGCTTAACTACCCTAGATAAGGGTATAAGTAAATTAGGTAGATATTCTTAACCTAAGGTATAGAAGGGCCTATATAATATATAGGGCTAGTAAGAAAGGGGGTATAGAAATAATACTATAATTAGGTATCTAGGGACTATAACTAGAGGGATATATAGATAAGGTAACTTAATCTATAAAATAAAAAGTTGCTAGTATCTATATATAATTAAGTTAGGAGTATTAGCTAATGTACACGTAGGATTATATAAGCTTATCTTATGTAATTAAGCTGTATATATAGCTTAGCAAGGGGCTACCTTAAAGCCCTACTCTTCTATCTAACTCTAGATAGAATATGAATAATACTAACCCCTAATCCTATATTAACCTATTATGCCCTATATATATATATATACTACAGACGCGTATATTAGAATAGAGCTACCTATCTGTAGTGCACGCTGAAGTCCATTTAATAGGCGGAGACTAAGAAGCAGTATACTATATATTGTGGTTTAGGGTAGGTTTTAGGTATTAGTAAAGTAGTGTGGGGGACGTATTCTTGGCGCTGTGGCCTTTTAACTCATTTGAGAAAATTAGGTACTCTGTGGGGAAAAAGGAAGGGATAAGATGAAAATGAAGAGGTTGATGTATATCTGGAGCTAAGAACACAGCACTGAACATATGCTCTTATAGTGGTTATTTTTAGAGAAAAGGATTACCATGTAGAACATATAACATTTAGCCCTAGGTTTTAAAATTAGCAAGGGAGCACAGAGGGCATAACACACTTGTTAAAGAGGTTTTACTTAAAGATGGTGTGTAGATAGGAAGGAAAGGTTGAAGTTGAGCAAGGGCGGAGAGATTGTTATATACTTAGAGCCTAAAGCATAATGCGGAGCACATAGAACTATAATGCTTATATTTTAGAAGACAATACAAGCACAGAACATACTACGTTCAAGCCAAGGCTTTTAGTATCTACTGGAGCCTCAGCTAGAGGCTTAATACCTCTTTTTAAAATACTAAAGTAGACTATATACAGGCCTAGTCCTTCCTATATATTAGAACCTAAGAATAGAGCATATAGCACATTCTTCAAAGCTTTAAGTATTTTAGTGTATTCGCGGAGCGCTGTAGAGAGAAAGAGAAACTATAAGTTAGGGGTAGGACGCGCGTTTATATATGTAGACAGGTGTGGATATAGTTTAGGGTCGTATCAAACAGGAGGCGAGTAAACCCGAGGAGGAAATATAATAGTCGATGATAAGTATTAGCTTTTCTTCAGTAGATAGGCAATAGATACATCAGCGAGGATGGGCTACTCAACCAGTCCATCATGCGAGCCTCTACTATTTTCAACTCCGTGGTCTAGGGACCGATGCACAGCTCCATCCACATATGCGTTGTCCCATAGCCTGTTTGTAGTCCGACCGCCCAACACACATTGATCCACATCTGTAATCTTTTAGTCCAACCACCCTACCCAACCGCCCAACTCCCAGTCCCAAACTCCCATCCCACATGTCTCCGAAACCATCTTTCTTTTTACTCCAACCCCCAGCACACAGACTGCACATTCTCCCAGACATCCGCAATTTTTGGTCCACTCCGTGGATAGAGCACATGTTGGGCTTTGACGCTGATGTTTAAAACCAAAACAGAGCGGAAAGCATATTCGCAGAAGCTTGTGTGGTTTTTAGTGACTTCGCTGTGCGCTGTGGTGAGAAGGAGAATGGGAGAGGGGGATGGGGGGCGTGGTTATATATCCGTTGATGGGGATCGGGTGGGTTAAGGAGGATATGGGATGGGTGGTCTGTGTACCTGAGAAAGCGCAGTGATGATGAAAACGATTATTCATCCAGCCCGTTGAAATAGCCAAGGACAGTGTGAAAGCCATGCACTCCCAGCCTGTCACTTGAGAACAACCTTGAAAATACATGCCCACATCACAAACAGAATCCTCAAGTAATGTAAATACTATCTTCAATTCCAGTCAATACATCTGCTATCTACCTTCTCTCTTCAACATGCACCCACGTCATCTCCCCACTCCAACTTTCCTACATACACCCCAAATTTTCCTATAAACAGCCCAAACACCATCAGTGGATGAAATCCCCTCCCTCGCCTAGCCACTATGCACAAACCCCTCCCATTAAAAAACCCAAAGGCATCCAGCCACACAGACAGGACCGCAACTCGCACATCGAGCGAGTCCCATGCATCCATGCATGCCCCAGCAAACCAGCACCGGCATTAGATTATCGAAAAGAAACCACACATCATCAATACAAAGCACAAAGTTACAGCCGTATCCACAGTTGAGTCGCCAGAAATACACACAAAGGGAAAGGAAAGGATAAACGGACAAACGGAGAGACGCAGAATGCTGGACCCCCTATCCAATACAACAGACACATCGAGTATCGATATGAGAACGCAAAAGGAAATGATACAAAGGGAAAGGAACAGTTGTCAAACAATAGTCATGCGCCGGGCAGAAAAGTCGAACTCGAAACAAGGAAGAAAAAGTTGAATCAAAAGGTGGTGGCCGTCAGGGCCATAAACCGGCATGGGTATCTGCAAAGAGAACGTAGAAAAAGGCCGAATGGAACCGCCGCATACGATGTGAAGAGTGAGAAAACCCAAAGACGCCGTCGCCAGATGAAAATGTGAAACGGACGATGGTATGATGATGCTGATGATGTCGTGGACACATGTACAAGAGAATAGAGGTATTGTTGCTTTGGCCAATCCATGGTACTAGACGGCGCTCTTCTTACGCCCAAAGATGGTCCTGGTCCGGCTCTTGTCGCGGGGTTTCTTGTCAAGAGAGTGGTCCTTCTTAGCCGAGCGGCCGCTGCGAATCGATCGAGAGTCGGACACCGTCGACCCATCGTCCATGTACTTGTCCTTGTAGATCCATGAATTGCCCACCATACTGACACCCTTTGACTCTGCAGCTCGGTAGAATTTGGCAGCCTTCTTCATATCTTTCTTGCTGCCAACGCCGTCGGCATAACAATAGCCCGCCTCCACAAGCGCATCAGCATCGCCCCAGTTTCCGGCAATCTCGTAGCAGCGAAGCGCTAGAGCCTTGTCCTGAGACGCGCCCCAGCCATGCATGTAGCACTTGCCGAGCTCATAGATGGCAACAGCATACTGCGCCCTGTGTTTGTTGCGCTTGGCGATATCAGCAGGTTGACCGTGCTTCGACTGATCTTCATCTTCAGCGCAATCCATTTGACCAGAATCAACTGCACGACGAAGCCATTGCATGCCCTCAACCTTGTTCTCGCGCATGCCCCAGCCATGACGGCAGGCAAGACCATACCAAAACATGGCTTCGGGCAGACCAGCGCGCGCGGCAAGACGAATATGATAGGTAGACTTGGTGAAATCGCCGGCCTCGTGGAACTCAATGCCCCTGTCGCAATGTTCTTGTGCGGAAATTTCTGCGGCTCCGCCAGGTCGTGGGCGAATGGTGCTATTGCTGGAGGTCAGAGACGGTGCCCCATGCTCCATGGAGGCGCTCCTGCCATCGGCTTCTACCCCTCGCCGCTGCTGCTCAAACGAGCGGGGTGGCGACTGCGGGGAAGGTGGTCTAGCATTGCCCTGTCGGTTCCCCTGGCCGGGCTGGTCCCACGTGATCGCATTGTTCAAGAAATCCTCCACCCCAACCGACTGTCGATCCAGCTTCCGCCCTCGGGGCAGGCTGAATTTGGAGTAGGTATACGGCGTGGCATTGGTAGAATAATCAGTTGACCTCCGGAAGTCCTCACTGGTCATGCTGACTGGAGTGTGCACCATGTCATTGGTGTAGGTCGTGTTCGGACTTCCGCCAGAATCCTGGCGACGTGGGTAACTGTCGAAGGATGGTCTCATAAACGAACTCTCATCAGATGCTTGCCTGTAGGGAATATCAATTGATGGTCTGACGTCGCCAGACGGCCGGGTGCTGGCGCTGCTTAGAGGCCTTGAGAAGTTGAAAGCGGGGCGGGGCAGCTGGGAGCCGCCGATGGAATATTCAGACGACATTGACGGTGACCGGGGGATGGACGATGGGTGTGTCAAAGGCGTGAAGGGAGAGTGTGAGCGGGAGAGACTGCCGCTCGGCGACAGATTCCTCGGTCGCAAAGAGTCAAATGAGCCGCCGAGAGACATGTCTTCTACCTCGTCGGAGCTGTCGCCGGTGGTGGACCTGACACTCGGCGAGACGCGAGGAGATCGTTGGAAGGAGCCAGGAGACCGCGGCGGCTGCAATCCGGCTTGTCCTTGGTATCCGGCTTGTCCTTGGTGTCTCACCAACAGCGAGTCTGACGATGGCTGCCTCTCTTGCCGGTGGTAGAATGGCAGCGAATTCGAAAGAGGAACATGGGGCGTGATCGGAGTGGCCTCCTGCAGGCTCATATGGGGTTCGGCGGGCTCTGGAGAATGCGTTCTCGGCATCGCAAAGTAGTCCTGGGGGACTGACCGCGCCTCGCCAATCGTCGACAGGCCATTCCGGAAGGGGAGCGACTGCTCATAGTAGGGCGATTCGCCGCCAAACTGGGGGTACAGCGACTTGTGCTTCTCTCCAGAAACTTGCTGGTGCGGGCTGTGCTGGCGCGGACTGGCCACGGGGGGCGCGTCGTAGCTGGGCGACGTGCTCGGCGAGTTCGCGGCCGAGTTGGACAGAGAAGCGAAGTAGCCAGAACGGTTCCCGAATTCGTTCTGGATGGTGAGCGGCGCCAGACGGCTCATGCGACGGCCGGCGCGATTCTCCTGCTCGAAGCGCTTCGCCAGCAGGCGGCCCTGGAGCGCCAGGGCATCGAGCGGGGACAGCGCGGGCGGCACTTCGCCAGCGCGCGGGCTCGGGAGGTCACCGAGGGACATGTTGCTCGCATTGCGCGGCGGGTCGAAAGAATCGGAGCGGAAATCAAGCCCTCCAGGGCGATCGGGACGGTTCACCATGGCGGATGGCGAGCACAAGTAGCAATGGGCAGTCGGGGTGCGCTAGCGATATGATAACATGCAAGCTCTCGGGGGTCGCAGGCGTGTCGTCATGCGAGGACGGTGAAACAGCGAGGTGTCGAGGCAGAAGTCGAGGTTATGCGCGCGGGCATCGGCCGGTGTCGAATGTTGGATATTGGGCGAGGGTGCAGGCGCAGGTGCAGGTGCAGGTGCAATTATTGTCGGGAATGTAGAAGAGAGGGCGCTGTCGAGGCGTGGGCGCTGCAACACGGTGACAGGCGGGCAATTGTGGCGATGCGGGTGTTGATGTGGTCAGAGATCGACGGAGTTGTAGTTGGATGCGACGGCGAAGGAGCGGCAGGCGTTTCCCCTAGGGCGACGGGGACAACACAGAGGAGCGAGAGGCAAGCCGGCAGGCAGGACGAGTCGAGGTGTCGAAAGTCGCGTGGAGACGGTGCAGGAGGCGTGTGGAGTCCTCAGGGTGTTCTCCAGTTTTTGCGGTCGTTTTTCCCCTTATTCTCTTGGCTGTCTGAGCGTGCAGCAAGCAAGCAAGCAATCCGGGAACCCTCCGCAGAGTCAGCGTTACAGATGCACAGGCGCCACGAACACGACAGGCGCAATTGGGGCAGCCGCAAATATTGACAGCAGCAATGGATGCGGCGAGTCTCGCTGTTGCGCACCAGACGCATGTGCCCAAGCCGTCCGCCGCAGCCCGACTCTCCCCTTTTGCATGCCCGCCTGTGACCTCCACGCCCACGCCCGCGCCTGCGCCCACGATGCTCCCGCCTCTCTGTCCCGACTCCCCAGGGTCTCGTTTACGGTTTCACGACATCCAACTTCACCTGCTGCACACGAGCCGGCGCCAGCTCCGATTCGGCGTAGGCCCCGCCCGTTTTTAGAACAGCCAAGGGGTGCCGGCAGCAGGTGAGGACATGTGACCTCGACACAGACATGCCATCTGGCGGCGGCCACCACGCAATCAGTCGCGAACCACTGTGCGAACGCCAAACGACCGTCGTGCAGAGCTGAGACTCTAGTCTTCATTTCCCGCTACAAGATGCGACCATTCAAACGGGTGACGGGAGAGTACACCAAACCCCCTAAACTCAGCCATGTCCGCCATCTAGCGACTCCAATAATAATGTCCGGCCGTGCCAAGCCCATCGTCTAGTCTTACATAACACTTACTGAAATATTGACGCCCAAAATCTGTCCTGTCCTTGAAATTACGAGCGTGACCATCCAATTTTACCCTCTTGCTGATGGCCAGGCAAATGCATCCCCGTCCGTAGAATTGGCAATGACCGCCCATCAAGCGGTGGCCTCAATCTTCTCCCACGACTGTATGCTGTTCTCCAGCGACACCTCGTGCAACGACGATACGCGCCGCACGCCCAACATCCACCCGACCAGGCCAGAGGGAACCCAGTCGCCCACGAGGCCGTAGGTGACACTTCCTCTGCCGACTCGCCATGTGCTCCGCGGCTTCTTCTGAGTGAGGGCATCGAAGACGGAGTTGTGGAGTTCTCTCAGGGAGCTCCCTGAACCTCCTGTATGATTCAACAACCCTCTTCTCCCCGCCGCGCGGGTCTGGTTGACATAATTTGCCGCGTACGACGCCCGAGCCGCCGTGGGCCAGAAGTTTGTGTCTGGGCCCGCCAGCGACTGGAGATGTTGTTTGCCGCCCACGTTACTGCAGTCAAACGTTCCAAGCTTGAACTGACAAACATCGATACCCAGGGTGCCAAGCTCATTTTTCAGTGATGCAGTGAAGCCCTCAATAGCACCCACTACGGCTGTTTCGACGCCGTGGAACGGGGGCCGCAGTGACGCAATGATGCTTGGTGTCATTACGAGAACGCGCGCTTTGAAGGAACAAACAAGCGGCAGAAATGCTTGCGTTGTGGCGATCGTGTTTAGAACTTTCGCATTCAAAGCATCCGACCACAGCTCCGCAGAAACAGTTTCAATCGGGCCGGTGGGGTAGATCAGGTCAGGGACCAGAATGAGCCCTCTCAGGTGCAGGTTGTGAGGGGAGGCACCGGTAAAAGCAACATGTGGCCTGAGGAGGAGATTGTGGAAGCGCCCCAATGCGTCTTCTGTATCCAGGGTGTCTGTAACGTCGAGATGTAGTGGGCGCACGTCTGCTCTTGATTCACCCTGCACCTGCTGTTCCTCCTCCTTGTCCGCGCACACAACGTACACGATGAACCCGCGGCGCTCGAGGTCGAGGGATAGCGACTTGACGATGGGCGAGCTTGGTGGTCCGGCAATTACTGCAGCGCGTCAGTTAGGTGACATGTCCAACCGCCCGGCACTCCATACCAACAACCTCCCTGCGCGCCCCATTGCTGGCCCTCCGCGCCCGGCGCTTTCTTGCCTGTTTGCGCCGTTCTCTATACAGCAGATATCCCCCCGTGCCAAAGAATGCGACCAGTGCGGCAGTCAGCGCGCGGTTCCTATCCACCCAGTCTTGAACGTGCTGAATGTACGATAGGCTTCCATGATGCGGGGGCGGGGGTGGCGGACGAGGACGTGCCTGAGCAGGAAGCCAACCGCCCGGAACACTCTTCTTGATATACGAGGCGATGTCTGCGAAGTGTCGGTCGCTCGCATCCCAGAGGCCGTCTGAGAACTTCCGGATGTCTTTGGAGTACTCGGCCAGCTATCGTCACGTCAGCGACCACGGCTCGAACAAAGCGGCGAGGCGGAATGGCAGCGCACCACATCCAGAAAGTGCTGGTCGTCGCTCGTCATGGTGAGGATTCCCGGAGAAGGGGTGATGCAGTAGTTCGGAGAGTGTCGTTACAGCTTCGCTCCTTCGCGATATGGGTGGGTGGGTAGCAGATGCTGCGGCGGCCTTCGCGCTTTCCGACGGTTCGCCCGCGTCTTCCGAGGCCTGCAGCCTTGCATACCTAAGATATAGACGACACCACGTGACAGCTTGGTCTACCACAGATCGCCCCAACGGCTGCAGCCTCCTGCTGACCTGCAGAGCGCCGCCGTCACGATTTGAAGCAAGTCATTTCGTCTGAACACGCGGAGTCCGGCCTCTCACTGGTGCCTCTCACTCTATTTTGTTGCTCTCGTTCTGGTTTCCCGTGAATCGGGCGAGTGCCGCGTGGTCTGGGGATTACGTGGCGGGGGTTGCCTTTCAATTCATAATCACTGCTTCAACACTTCCACTCTCTTCTTTTGCCGCCTTCTCGTCTGTTCGCCGTCGTCACCCTCATTTCGCTTCGTCGGTCTTTCTCCAGGATTTATATGCGACCGCTCGCCTAGCGAGAAACTCCGTGGACCCCACCCGAGGGCAACAGCTGCAGGACTTGAAAAGATCGGAATTGGAAGTAGGATCACAGCTGTTGCGGACCAGAAAGAGAGATCCCATCATGAAGGAGATAGACGCGCATTTCGATGCGTACGAGCACCTCAAACATCTGCCTCGGGAGCAGGAGGCGCTCACCATGCTCCGCAAGGCCGCATCAATGGTCAAGCCTATGATGAGGAAGCGCGGGTGGAAAGTAGGAACTCTCGCCGAATTCTTGCCAGACGAACCGCAGCTCCTTGGTCAGTACATTCGGGCTTTGGGCCTATCTTGTCCAGTCATTGACAATTATCATAGGTTTGAACATCAACAGGACAGAGAGGATTCTGGTCCGGTTGCGCTACCACCATGATTCCCGGCAGTTTCTCCCCATGGAACAAGTCACCGACACGCTGCTCCATGAACTCTCACATATCATCTTTGGCCCCCATGACCACAACTTCAACAACCTCTGGAACGAGCTCCGCGATGAACATCAATCTCTCCTGGCCAAAGGCTACACGGGCGAGGGCTTCCTCTCCACCGGCCACAAGCTTGGCGGTAAGCGCATACCACTTGAGGAAATGCGACGACAAGCCCGAAAAGCAGCCGAAAAGCGCAAAGCGACTTCAAACGCCAATTCTGGTGGCCATCGGCTAGGCGGTGGCTCACGTGTGCGAGGTGTTGACATGAGAAAGGTGATTGCAGATGCAGCAACGAGGCGGACGAGTATCACCGACGGCTGTGCTAGTGGGAGCAGTGAGGCTGGGAAATTGGTCAACCAGGCTGGGCGGGATGGATTCCGGACGAGGGCTGAGCAAGATGATGCCGATGACATGGCTATTGCGCAAGCCCTATCCGAACTCATGGAAGAGGAGGAAATGCAGCGCTTAGAAGACCTCTGTGCGCCGACCGGCGGTGGAGGACTAGCCTGGGATCGAGAAAACGGCCTCCAATTCGACAGCAACCCCCCGAGTCGCAACCCCTCGCCATCGCAATCATCAGGCTTAGAATGGTCTCCCGAAAGTGGCCTCGTCCTCCCTGCATCTGGAAATCCCCGCCGCAGCTCCTCAACCCGACCCCTCTCCCGGCTTGTAACTGAAAACTCCAAGCCCTCCACCGCACGTGCAAAGTCCACAGCTGTACGATCAACATCCCGCCTCATCACCGAAGAAGAAGAGTCCTACCGCAACAAAACACTGCCCCCCTCCCCTCCCTCCCCCTCAACCACCTCCCCCATCTTCACCCCTCTCTCTGCAGAACCCTCCTCCCCCCCACCGCCCATCTCCACGGACCCCACCCGCTGGGCCTGCCCGCAATGCACACTCCTCAATCCGCTCGACTTCCTCTCCTGTGATGCCTGCGGTCTTGAACAGCCGCCTCAACCCATACCCTCTCACAAGCGCTACGGACCCTCACAGTTACCTGCGACGCTTCCAGCGCCACCCCCAGCGTCAAATCTGAGGGGCAAGGATGCGATGCCGTTTGAGCCTGCGAAGGGGCGGTTAGGCTGGAATTGTTTGAATTGTGGGACGTTTATGGAAAATGAGTGGTGGACTTGCACTCTTTGTGGGGAGATGAAGGTGGATAGTTGAGGCGGGTGGGATTGGTGGAGAGAGAGGGGATGAGAGGATTGGAGTGATACCCAGATGTGAGGATCTAGGATTTTTAGAGTCTTGATGAGTATGAGTGGGTGATTTATATCGGAGCGAGAAGGTGGTGGGTTCTAAGGTCGATTGATTGCATTTTGTGTATACACATAGCGAGGTGTAGAGGGGATGGGCATCTGTTCTTTCCTTTGCAGGTAGCAGAGGGCTGGGATGGATATCTGGCTAGATGAGTAAATGATATAATGAATATTCTCAACCCCAACCGTCCTCCACCTCCTTTTCCACCACGAACACCTGATTCAAGGGTATCAATCTGCAGCATAATTCAACATCCACAACCAAATCACATATCCATAATCCCCCACCCTCCCCTACCCTCCTTTCCTACCGCTAACCATCCTCCCCACAACCCTACCCCCCCACCGCCCCCCGACACAACCCCCTCCAATCCCCCCTCAACATCCCCTCCGCAACCTCCACCTCTGCAACCACCCAACTTGCCACCACCAACTCAAACCCCCACGTCGCCACCGCCCTCCCTAACCCCCTCCTCTTCCCCCAAACAACCCGCTCACCCACCGTCCCGACCCCATTCGCCACAAAGAAAACCCCAACCCGTTTCGTCCCCTCAGCACTCAGCAGCGGCGCGAGCGTATACATATGGAATACAGCCATGAGGCTAAACGCTACGATTACGGCTGTAGCTCGGGCTATGGAGCGGGGAATACGTAGACGGGAGACGAGGGCAAGGGTCGGGGTATACGCGAGGGATAAACAAGGCGATGTGAAGGCGTTGTGCCACGTCTCGGTCCAGAAGGTAGATATGCCGGAGGCGAGATAGATGGGTCCGAAGAGCGGCGGACTGGTGGGGTAGCGCAGGAGTAGTTGGGTAGAGGTCCAGAGGATGTAGATGGTGAAGAGGATGGTGAGGGCTTTGAGGGGCGGGTAGGGGGGGAGGGAGTGGAGGAGGAGAAGGAGGAGGGTGTGGAGGAGGAATTGGGTGGGTTCGGTGAAGAAGAGGGGGTGTGGTTTTGTGTGGAGGTGGGTGTAGAAAGGGGGGAGGCGGATGGGGTTGGGGGTGAAGGATTCGTAGCGGAGTTCGGTGAGGAGGAGGAATGAGAGGAGAGAAGGGGATGGAGAAGGGCTGGTTGTATAAGCAGGGAGGCGGGAGAAGAGGGTAAGGGCGTGGATGTCGAGGAGCTTCATTGTGGCGCCGGCGACTGGGGCTGGTCAGTCTTATGTATTGAGATTCGTGTGGCATATGCAGTTCGGGCAAGGACGCAAGGAAGGCAAATGGTAGGCTCGATTCATGGCGGAAATACATTGGAGTGTTAAAAGAACTGGATGTAGAACATTTGTTGGAAAAGGCCTACACACCAATAAAATTCGAAACAGCCTGCATCGCTGCACACCTAACCGGTGCCACATACGCGGTACTCCATAATCCCAAGAGCGCGGGAAGAATCAAAACTCTCGAAGTCCATATCCACGTTTTTACCAGTGCAAATATGGAGAAATAAAGAAGAACGGCAGAGATCAGGAGAAGGATTATGGTGGGTGGTAGATCCACATAGAGCTGATGGAGGATCTCATGGTCCGAGACCACAGTAGGTATGGACATTGATCGGCAATATCGAACGAACTGTAGTGTTGGTTTGTGGTGCTGTAAGGATGGAGAGCGTGGTTTGGAGTGATGAATTCAAGAAGGCGGTCACGCGAGGAGCTTGGTCGGATTGGGAAACTTCCGCTAAAATGGTTGTCACCATCGGCGAATCGTCTGAAGCCAGGAAGTAACCATCTCGTGACTCCTGTTCTCTGTTGCAATCGACGTTTGCCCACGCTTTGGCTGATGTCTGTTTTGAGAAGTGCATTTCATGGTTCTGGTGCGACACTAGTCCTCTTGTAGACTAGTCTGAATACTTCCGCTCAACGTCACCCCTCTGATGATCACTCTTCACTCCTCTCACAAGATCCATTATGCTCGTCTTTGCCTCAAAGCTGAATTTACAAATAAATGACGTGAAACAATCTTTTCCGGTTGTGAAAGTATCCACCAGAACACGAGATCCATGTACTTCCAAAGAAACGGAGGTTGTTAACAGCATTTACAAGATGTGTAGCTCACTGCCAGCTAAGACGATAACTATATGAATGAATGAAGAAGGCCTACGGAAGGCTTTTGTGGTTGGTCTAATGAAGCGTTCAAATTAGCCGTGTGCTTAAATATCGGGTTCAAGTTATGAAGTGAGAGGCGGGAGAAATTCCCCAAGCCCCTTTCACGTTCAGTGTACCCCACACGAATGAACCCTCTGCCAAGAAACTAAACGCTTCTGGCTGCCTAGTTGTGTTAATATTCGGGTCACGGTCGCGTTCTGGGGCTCGCGCGACTTCCTCCCAACCCGTCGCCCATCCAGCTTTCTTGTTTCCTTTATCTCTCCCTTCCTCTTCCTCCCCATCACAAACCCTCTTCTCACCTTCTAATCCTCTTCTTGCTTCCGCGGATATCTGCATTTTCTCACGAACGGGTGACTAGCAAGCGGCCTCCCTTGCGTGCCACTGAGGGCCGAGGTCTTCGCGATGCCTTCACTAAAGGGCCTGCATTGCCGGCTCGAATGCCCCAACAAGCAGTTTCTCCAAGAGGTCGGCACTACCTACGGAGATGGTGCTGTCGAGTGCTTCACTCCCATTCCGCTCGAGCCTAAAGAATTTTGCGTTCGCCTGCTCTCAACGGAGTACATTGCACCCGGCCTGGCCATGTTCGTTTATATCGATGGCGAACTTCAGTGCAACCGAAACCGGCTTGGCCTCAAAGACCCAGGTGCCCCCCTCAAAGGACCTGACATGGATGTCATGATCAACTTCATCGTCCGCGGCCATGAGGTGAAGCAGAAAGACGGCACGATGATCAAGCGTAATTGGTCTTTCGCAGCATTGAATATCGGTAACCATGTTCGTTTCCCAGCACATAGGGCCTTGCTTACACGCCATCAAGATAAGGCAGATACTGCGTCGGCGATCAAGCCCAACATCGTTGATAACGTCGGCTGCATCGAAGTCCTTGTTCTCCGATGTGAAGAAGACACTCGCGGCAAAGACACCACGACGGCGGTCAAAGGCGCAACTGCACCGGCCCAAGGCGCTAAGCCGATGGTAAAAGGAAGGAAGTACACCGCCACAGTTACCAGACCTTCGCGCATTGGAGGATTTGACGGAAACAACGATGGGCCTGACGACCGAAGTTATTCCCATGGATCAGCTGCAACTGCAGCCTGGCATGACGCATATGAAGCAAATAGGGGACGTGATCGATCTCGTTCCGGGAGCCACCATACGACTCGTTCAAGGAGCCGCCACTCTTCTTTCCGTGGTAGACTAGTCAACTACGATTCACCGTACATTGCCCGTAACGCTCACGGCGGCTCTCTGAGTTCAACCACAAACAGCTTGGAGTCTCACTCGGATCCTGTATATGCGTACGTTTATGGTCAAGGACCTGTTCTAGTTGATAACGGTGATCGTCATGAACCTGACATGGGCAGGTATGTACCCGGTCGAGGCACAGTCGATACCCGCTGGATCGAAGATCAAGTGGAGGATGCTTACCATCGTGGGGCTACTGATGCGGAGCGACGGCTTGCGATGGGCGAGGAGCCACTTCGCCAACCACCGGGTGCATTTCCGACTTCCCGATCGACAACTCCAGTAAACCATGAGCCTTCGCGTGCCCGTGTAGACTTTGGTGGTCTAGAAGTTAAAGAATATGTGAGTGGGCTATACCCACATCTCCATCGCTTCTTGAAGCATCTGAGGAAATCCGTCAGACTGTAATGGCAACAACGCTAATGTAGCACAGTCGCGACCTACTTCGACAACCCCATCGAACCAACCAAACATCATGTCAAACCTACCGCCGGTGTTCTCTGAAACTACTCCGTCGGACAGCACGATTTCGGCTGGCTCTCGTGGTCGTGGAAAGCAGCCGTCATTCGCTGTTAACAATCATGGTTTTCCTACAAACGAACCTGAGGTATACTATGCATCCAAGAACTACTGACATCACGCTGACGGCAAAAAGGTCCGCTCGAATACTACGAGCTCGAGCTCAAAGTTCGGTATCACGAGCCCAGCTATTCCGCTCTCCTTCAGCTCTCACTCAAGTGGGGACTACTACGGCTCGGCCGAGGACCATACACCATGGAGTACACCACAATCCTACCGTGGCGCATTCTTGAAGCCCAATGAGCTTCCACCGTCACCGCTCGGTCCAGGCTCCATCAGCGGTTCACTGCACGCGTATACTCCAAAGACACTTCTCGGTCTCGAGAATCTCACGAGCCCATCGCGTAAAGTGCATACCGACACCGACAGTGACTCCGATGAGACGATAAAGTCCTTCAAAACAGCAGAACAGGCCAGTCGAGCGAATTCCAAGACAGGCAGCCGAGCTGGTATGCGAAAATTCCCCCGTGTTTTCCGAGAAGCCTACTGTGCCTATATCCATGCTTACACCCAGGCAGGCAGCCCTGAGATCGAGATCCCAGAGACCAAGCATACTGGGCTTGAGGATCCTTTCCTTGATAAGGCTGTGGGGAAATCTGCTGAAGTACGTCGTCTGCCAGTCACTGGGCAATCAAGCCGCCCTAGATCCCGGAATACTAACCATAACCGTCAGGCTGCCAGTGAAAGCAGTGACAAAAGCCTCAAGAACACCACTTGGAACGAACCCAAGCCAAAATCTCCAGAGAAATCAATCTGGCCCTCTTTTGACAGTGCTTTTAGCAAGCAAGAGGCCAAGGACGAAGCTCTTAAAGAGAACAAGACCAAGCCGAGAAGCAAGAGCTGGACTTCCATGTTCTTAAGGGACACAAAATCTGACGGTTGGGGCACCCCTACAGGCGACGCCAAACCCGAGACCTCTGCATCTGGTGGCAATGGAGGTTCAGGCGGGGGATTCGGATTTTCCTTCTCCGGGTTTGCTGACGACAACGACAAGAACAAGAAGAAAGAACCTCTCAAGTTCTTGAATCCGTTCACTCAGGAAAAGGCCAAAGACTCCTCCGCCCAAGTAAGCCCGGATTTCGCAACCGCCTGGACCACAGCCTCAACCCCCACCACTGAGTCCAGTCCCCAATCCGAAGACACCACCCCCAAAATCTCAGAGTACCTCTCCAGCCGCGCAACCCCTTCCTCCCGCGACACCAAACCCCACTGGCAGTTCCCAGCCCCCGGCCCCGCACCGAAACACCATTACATTCCCCCCGACTTCTCCGACGTCGACTCCGACGGCAACGCCCTCGAATGGAGCACACCCGCCGAACCGCTCCCCGCTATCCCCGCCTCCAAAGCCCGCGAGGAACTCCTCTCGCACCAGGTGCAAAAGGGCACGGGCTTCGAGTCCTACCACGACATCACGCGGCCAATCTACCTCGATAGCATTGAGAGGCCGTATGCGGTGTTCAGGTTCAAATATAGGAATCGGGCGGTCTTGCATGAGTTGTTTCCGAGGGAGGTGGCGAAGCCGACGGAGGAGGAGGTCGAGAGGATGAGGGAGGTGTTTGGGGGGTTGGGGATTGTGGGGGAGGAGGGTGGCGAGGAGAAGGAGAAGAAGGAGAGTATTGGGTGGGGTGGGACGTGGGGATGAGAGGATGTGTGCGGATGGTGGGAAGTATTGAGTACGGTTGTCGAGGTGGACGTGAGGATGGAGGCTGGGGAAAGGCGTGTGCCCAATCTACGGGAACTTGAACGACCTACAACGAGGATCTAGTAGGTGCATGGTATAATCGGCATTTTGATTGCACTGAGAATCTAGGGTGTAAGATGGGAGGGCTTCGGGCATTAGGCGTGAGGCAAGCTTCTTGCTTGTACCGAGCATGGATGAAGGCGATAATGCTCTCATCCACTGGCCAGATCCCGAATCTCGATTGTACACAATGTTTTTAAAAAATGAATCCACCAGTTCATGATGGTGTTGATCGTGTACTGCAGGAGAGAGAGGAGTGACTTACCCCTTTTGAGGGTTGTTAAGATGGGGTATATACATAATCTACCTCCCTTTTGAAATCCCCCACATCTAACAATCACAACCCACCAAACACCTTTGTCACTTTTATCTACTCAACTTTCCTAAACGCCACCTCCTCCGGCAACCGAAAGCTCGCACAAAACATCCTCTTATTCGGCGCCACATCCCTCACATCATGAATATTCAACTCCGGAGTATCAGGTGTAATCGTAAAGTCCAACTGCTGAGATATCTCCTTACAGATGGCGATTTTCTCGGCAACGTTGTCATCGCTCTTGGTGCTGAAGCAATGGGCGTGGATCATGGGGAGCTGGACGTTTGTATGTGGCGCGAGCATCATGCGAATGTCCTCCGCAGGCAAGCCAGGGACATGTGAATATAGACCAATGAACGAGGGGAGGAAAGTGAGAGCGGTGGCGGGCAAGTTCATGACGTAGTGGGAGAAGATGCGTGGTCGGTATATCGTTCTCAGGGGCGTAGGAGGGCCCGTCGGCTTCGATCTCGACGACTTTATTTTGGGATATATGGGCACGCTGTAATCTGACTTGACCAGTTCGGCTGCTGCTGTTTGGATGAAGGTGCGCGCGTCCTCGTTGTACGCCTGCACGAAATCGGCGACTTTGTTTTTGATGATGCCGAGAGAGAGGTACTTGGAGCTTTCGGGGTTCAGGTCGTTGGCGTAGACGAAGCACTTCTTCTTGCCCGCGGGGATGGCGAAGGGGCCTATGCCGGCCATGACGTCGCAGATGGCTTCCCCTTCGTTGAAGAGGGCGCAGAGACGCTCGTGTTCGGTATGCAGTCGGCTGTTCCAGTACACCTTTGCGAAGTTGAACTCGAAGACACATCCTTGCTCTATTTGGGTGACGTTCAAGTCGTCTGGGCCATATAGCACTTCGTACTGGAAGGTGCGGAACTCGTTCTCGGTCCCGACGTCGTCTAGCTTATTGATGACTGTTTTGATGTTGGCGTTCTTGTCGGCCAGCACCTCCGCAATCAGGGACTTGTAGGGCCAGTATTTTTTCCTGAGGTTGAGATGGGCCACGTGACCGGCCATGCTGAAGCCTGTGGGCAGCTCATCATGGTCCGGTGTGTCTGACGGGGGGATGATGGCATTCATAATCTCCCAATACGTGAAGTCGTTGTAGTCAAGGCGGAGTGAGAAGGGGATAACGCCCACAACTCCGCTGCTCTCGAGGTCCCGCAGCCTGGGGCTCCATGTGTTCGGATCTGGCTGCATGTTCAGACTCAGCATTTCCAGACATTGCATGAGGTGTCGCCGTACCACTAGGGAGCACTTCTGGGCGCAGGAGCAGACACTTTCCCCCCGCCTTGGCCCTCTCTGCGTCTGGGTCTTCCCACACGGGCTTAATGCGCGCCTTCGACCCGTCCACGTCGCGGCTCTTGTGCAGCTCGTCCCGGCAGCGCGAGATGTCCTTGCGGTCGAAGATGCGGGCGGCCGCCGCGGGGATTGTCTTTTGGAAGAAGCCGCGGTCCAGCACCCTCATGGCGCGGTTGACCGGCGGGGCAAACATGTCGTCGCTCTCCTTGGCCGTCATGAAGAATCGTGAGACGCTGGCGATGTTTTCCCGCTGCCAAAAAACCGTTTCGTTTTCTCTGGCAATATGCAGCACGTGTGGCGCGCAGGCACCCGCCGCCAGGTCTGCGGAGGGGACACGGGGGCTTAGGCCAGGGTCCACCACGCCGGGATGTGGCTGCGAGCCGGGGTTCGCGTGCAATCTCGAGAAGCTGACCGTGTCCGCGTCTGCGTCTGTACCCCAACAACAATAAAATCACCGCCTCCTGGACTGCCCAAAGGACCACGCCGCCCCCTACACGCTGTGCTATGAAGCTGCCTGGCTGCGTTGCATGACCACACCTCTCTTCCGCGCCGCACTCAGGCCAGCTGTCTCGACGAGCGACCCCGAGCACCACGCTGCGTAGCCGGCACTATGGCGTCAGGAGGGGGCAACATCAAGGTGGTGGTGCGATGCAGGCCGTTTAATGGCAGAGGTGCGTATAACCAGGCGCCGCAGTGCTGCGGAAGAGGTTCTCACAGCGCGCAGAAACGGCCCGGAATGCACAATGCATCGTGCAGATGAAGAACAACCAGACCATCCTCTCCCCCCCGTCACACACCGATGTCAAGGGCAAAGCTGCCAAAGCCGCCTCCGAGGGCACCAAGACCTTCGCCTTCGACCGCTCCTACTGGTCGTTCAGCAAGAATGACCCCAGCTACGCTGGCCAGGACAACCTCTTCGTCGACCTGGGGAAGCCGTTGCTGGACAATGCCTTTCAGGGGTACAACAACTGCATTTTCGCATATGGACAGACGGGTTCGGGGAAGTCATACTCGATGATGGGATATGGCGAGGAGGCTGGTATCATCCCGAAGATTTGCGCCAACATGTTCGAGCGGATCACGGCGATGCAGACGGACAAGAATCTGAGCTGCACCGTCGAAGTGTCATACCTGGAAATTTATAATGAGCGCGTCCGCGATTTGCTTAATCCTACCACAAAAGGAAACTTGAGGGTGCGAGAGCATCCATCGACGGGCCCCTATGTGGAAGATTTGGCGAAGCTGGTCGTGCGGTCCTTTCCAGAGATTGAGAACTTGATGGACGAGGGAAACAAGGCACGTACCGTGGCGGCCACCAACATGAACGAAACGTCTTCTCGCTCTCACGCAGTCTTCACCCTGACGCTTACCCAAAAGCGGCATGATGTCGAGGCGAACATGAGTGGAGAGAAGGTGGCCAAGATCAGTCTGGTGGATTTGGCAGGTTCAGAAAGAGCACAATCTACCGGAGCCACTGGAGCGCGGCTGAAGGAGGGAGCCGAGATCAACAGGTCACTGTCGACGTTGGGTCGTGTCATTGCCGCGCTCGCGGACATGTCTTCTGGGAAGAAGAAGACACAGGTGCCATACCGAGATTCAGTCTTAACATGGCTGCTTAAGGACTCCCTTGGTGGCAACAGCTTGACTGCCATGATTGCAGCCATCTCGCCAGCCGATATCAATTTCGAAGAGACGCTGTCTACCCTCCGTTATGCCGACTCTGCCAAGCGCATCAAGAATCATGCTGTGGTCAACGAAGATCCGAATGCCCGCATGATCAGAGAGTTGAAGGAAGAACTTGCACAACTCCGCTCCAAGCTCAGTGGTGGTGGCTCCCCTGGAATGATGGAAGAACAGTATGCTCCGGATACACCACTCGAACAACAGATAGTGTCTATTGCGCAACCCGATGGAACCGTTAAGAAGGTCTCCAAGGCCGAGATTGTGGAGCAACTGAATCAGTCCGAGAAGCTATACAAAGATCTGAATCAGACATGGGAGGAGAAATTATTAAAGACGGAGGAAATCCAAAAAGAGCGGGAGGCAGCACTAGAAGAGCTTGGCATAAGCATCGAAAAGGGGTTTATTGGATTATCTACTCCTAAGAAGATGCCGCATCTGGTCAATTTGAGTGATGACCCTCTTCTTGCGGAGTGTTTAGTCTACAATCTGAAACCTGGAACGACAAATGTCGGAAACGTTGACGCAGAAAACCAGACGGCTGAGATCAGGCTGAATGGTTCCCAGATCCTGCGCGAACACTGCACGTTTGAGAATGTCGATGGTGCCGTGACCGTCATCCCAAACGAAGGCGCTGGAGTGATGGTGAACGGTATTCGCATCGATAAGCCAAAACGACTCAAGAGCGGCTATCGCATGATCTTGGGCGACTTCCACATCTTCCGCTTCAATAATCCGCAAGAAGCTCGAGCAGAACGAGCTGAAGTTGGGGGCAGTCTGCTTCGACATTCGGTAGTCGCAAGCGCACTTGGATCTCCGTCGCCACGGCCTGGAGGTCACGAGAGATCTTTTAGTACTGTCAGTAGGGCTGACTCTGAATTTGATCCAGAAAGCCCGCGAACAGGATCGCCTGCACCTTTCCTGCGAGGTAGAGACTCAGACTGGTCGTTTGCTCGACGGGAAGCCGTCACTGCGCTTTTAGGCACTGACCAGAAGATCAATGCCCTCTCGGATGAAGATCTTGATGTGTTGTTTGACGACCTCCAAAAACTCCGTGCAACGCGGAAAGCGAGGCCTGAAAGTCGATTATACGACAATGAAGAAGACATGGAATCCGTGAGTTCATATCCAGTGCGCGAGAAATATGCGTCCAACGGTACGCTGGACAACTTCTCCTTGGATACGATTCTAACGATGCCCTCGACACCTCAACCAGGTGAAGAGGACGATCGTCTACGATATGTGAGGGAAGATATGCAGGAGAAACTGGATAAGCAGAAAGAAGAATATCAGGCAAAGCTTAAATCTGCCGAAGAGGCTAATGTTGAAATTGAAGAGATCAAAGCCCAAAAGGAAGAGATGGAAGAAAGCCTGCGCACGATCAAAGCGGAGATGCAGAAACAACTTCAGGAACAGAAAGAAGAATTCAATCGCCATCTTCAGACACTCGGACATCCGGATATACCAATCTCTAATGGTACGGACCCAACTCCATCTGGAACGACAGAGAGGGAACTAGAGCTGGCCAGAAATGTATTCCGACGATGGAGACAGCGCAAATATGTCACAATGGCAGAGACAATATTGCAGAATGCCGCAACACTAAAGGAAGCCCAGATCATGAGCCAACAGATGGACAAGCACGTCGTCTTTCAGTTCTGCGTCGTTGATACCGGTCATTCCGTCCCGTCCTCTTACGATCTGGTCCTCAACGGCATTCCCGGAGAAGATGATGACTACCTTGACAGCACCCCGAAACCCTGCGTCGCGGTCAGGGTTATCGATTTCAAAAATCAAATCGTCCACCTATGGTCGCTGGAAAAGCTCCGCTTCCGTGTACGAGTCATGCATCAGATGCACCAGTACATGAACCGACCTGAGTACTTGCAACACTTCAGCCTCGAGAATCCGTTTTCAGAGGCCTGTATGCCAGAGTTTACACGGATAGCTGATGTGGATGTTCCACTTGCGGCAGTGTTTGAATCCCGCGTTCAGGACTTCCATCTCGATGTCATCTCGCCGTATACCTCCAACGTTGTGGGTATCATACGACTTGCCTTGGAGCCTTCATCTGCAGAGGCCCCATCTACAACGCTCAAATTCAATGTGGTGATGCACGATCTCATCGGCTTCCCGGAACGTGAAGGTTCACAAGTTCATGCGCAACTCTTCCTACCAGGTATCTCGGATGAGAGCGGCGCGACAACCACCCAGATGATTAGCGACTTTGACGAGGGGCCTATTCGGTTTGAAAGTGTACACAGTATGAGTATACCCTATCCCAGCCCGCGAACGACATACCTCAGAGTCTCCATCTTCGCCAAGGTTTCGACCATGCATCTCGACAAGCTCCTTAGCTGGGATGATATGCGGGATTCAGCGCCGAGACCGAAGCAGAAGAGGCGGAATGCTCGACTTCCGGAGTCGGAATTCTACAATGAGGATAACCACGACATCTTCTCCAGAGTACAGATCCATGAGATTTCGGAAGATGGGACATATCAACCAGTTGAGGTCATTCAGAGCAGCGTGATGGATTCTGGAGCGTATCAGTTACATCAAGGGCTGCAACGAAGGATCGTCGTCAATCTCACTCACACTTCCGGAGAAACATTAAAATGGCAAGATGTCACATCGATGCGTATAGGTCGCATTCGCCTCGTAGACGCCTCTGGAAATGCACCTTCCCTAGACAGCCCAGTGAAGGAGGTCTCAGTCAAGCTCGTCTCAACACCAACAGTCAAAAACAACGCTGATGGTACAACGAACGTTACATTCATTGGCCAATGGGATTCGAGCATCCACGGTTCACTTCTCCTGGACAGAGCTACACCCGATAAATATCGTGTCCAAGCGTCCCTCCTGTGGAACGTGAGGAGTACAAAGCTTGCAGAGCCCATGGTCTTCTCTCTCGACCTCTCCATCCAGATCCGAGGCCGGACATACATACGACCCACGTCTATGTTTATGCAGCTCTGGAATGCCACTCGCGTCGTGCATTCAACGGTCGGTATCTTCTCAGTAGCCATCCGTCCTACATCCGTCAAGCGAGCCACCGATCTCTGGCGCATGAACACAAGGGATGACTACATCAAAGGCGAAGAACAACTCTCTGGATGGACCCCGCGTGGCGTTTCACTCGTAAAAGATTTTATCGCAGCCGAGAAACGCCGTCAACGGGTCGCGGAGATAGAATCCGCACGATCCGTTCTCAGCTCCCGCGCTCTTACTACCTTCCCGTCGGGCAAGTCTATCGAAGCGCTAGATCAACGACAAAAGGACCTTCTACAACGCATGATCGCCCTCTGGAAAACCAAGAAGAACATTGCTGAAATCATTCTCAACGCCACGAACCTCGAACCGCCGTCTTCAGGCGCGGCCTTCGCCCCTAACTCTCCCAATGCCGGTACTGCATCACCAACCCCCACACTTCTCGCCACCGTTCGCTACGTTTCCAAGAATCCGACATTGTTGAAAGGGGGTTATCTCCTCATGCCCGACGCCACAAATTCACGCTGGGTAAAGCGCTTTGTTGAACTACGCAAACCCTACTTGCACATCTACTCCGTTCCCGAAGGCGACGAGCTCAACGCCATCAACATGACCAACTCGCGTGTAGACCATAGTCCGCAGATTGCGCGACTCTTGGGCGGAGGGGACTCGAGCGCCAATGGCAACGGAAATACAAATGGAAATGGGAGTGGGAATTCGAGAGTGACGGAATGTGTCTGGGCGGTTTTTGCGAGGAGTAATACGTATCTTTTCCGTGCGAGGAGCGAGAGGGAGAAGATTGAGTGGATTCTGAGAATCGATCAGAGCTATTTTAGCAGTAGTGGGAGTGGGAGTGAGAGTGTGGAGGAGGGGTGAAGAGCGGGGGTTGAAGACGCGATTTTGTGTTTATTATAGTTTGTATTGTTCGATGGGCGAAGGGGTGGCTCACGATTAGCGGTGGTGGTTGTGTTGACATAGGGCAACGAAGGGAATATGGTGCAAAGATGTTGGATATTGGATCAATTGCGGGCGTTTTCGGGCGGGTTTGGAATTCTGGATACCCCGGTTTATTGAATGCATGCCTCGAGCAGAGCAGATGGCCGTATAGATAGACGTGCACCTTAGTGTAATTGCGCAAAGTTGTAATAGTTGTTCAGATGGGAATGTTGGATGTTGGGTCTTGATATTTGGTGTATGTGCTCAGATATACACCTGCTTTGATGAACGCGTAGATTTCAGGCTGGTAAATGCCAAGCTTATCCTAGGCTTCAGCTCCAATGCCAGCCCCTGCCTTCCTCTCACACAGATAGCGCATACCTCGCAAGATTATTCATAGCACATTCTTCCTTGTTATCGGACGTACACTCAACATCGGCTACAAGTATGATGGATCCACCATATCCTGGAATCCCCAAGTCGCGTGGAGGAGGGCGCAACGTGGACATCAATAAATCTGAGAGATTGGATTCAACACGTACATGGCCCTACCCCTGTCTGAAAGATCAAATCGCATATATCGATGAACCGGAGGGTGCCGCTGTAATGAATCCATGCGTCGAGCGAAGGCTTCCTCCCTTGCACAGGATTCAAGGGAAGGGCAACGACTTCATGGGGTCCAATTATTCCGCCAAGCGACCAACCACTCTTCATAGATTTGGAACGCCCTTTTCCAACACGGGGAAACGATTTGAGGTGCGGAAAGTTGGGCGCCGTCCTAATTATGAAGTGATTAAAACTTGGATCAAGTTCTGCCAGGCTGAACATAAAGAGTGTCCACGGATCAAGTCTCTGGAACTACAAAATATCACACTCATCAACGTATGTACACGGCGGCTGACAAAGTATCACGATAATTGCCAATACGCGGCTTTGAGTTATGTTTGGGGAGGCCATCGCCAATACTCAATAAATCGCCACGCTGAGCTTCCATCAGACCTCCCCCAGAACCCTTGAACAGGCCATCCTGGTTGCCCGTGAATTAGACATCTTGTACTTATGGATTGACTCTATATGTATCGATCAGGATGACAGGGTAGCAAAGTCGGAACAGATTAGTATCATGGACCGCATTTACGAAGGTGCCGCAGTCACCATCGTCGCACTCGATGGTGAGAATGCAGATAGTGGTCTTCCGGGCGTAACCGATGATCCTCCGAGAATGGTACAAGAATACATCAACCCGAACAATGAAGTGCAGTCAAGCATTTTGCTTTCTCGCTGTCCTTCGTTTCAAGCGCAATTGGACAATTCGGTCTGGATGAAGCGCGGATGGACGTATCAAGAGGGAATGCTGTCTTCGTGTTGTCTTTTCTTCACCATAGACCAGGTCTATTTCCGCTGTAATCAACTGTATTGCAGTGAGGACCTCCATGACGACAAAGATTTCCAATCGTATGGTATCACGACCCCTGATAGATCTGGTCGGTTCACGGAGTATGGCCCTGTCAGTTCGGCGGACGTGTTCTATCGTCTACATAATGATATTGGCGAGATCAGATACGAGATATCGCCGCAGAGGACCAGACTCGATGTGTACACAAAGGTGGTAATGGAATATGTGTTGCGAGAGGTATCTGATGCCTCGGATGCTCTGAATGCGTTTTCTGCGCTTTTGAGCCGAATGGAAAGAAGTATATTACCCGATGGTTTCTTAGTTGGACTTCCGTTGGCCCACCTACGCAGGGCCCTGTTATGGGTTGAAGGCGCGCCGAGGATTGCGCGCAAAGAACTTTTGAACACTGGTGATATGACAGCACCCGGGGAGCTTGAGCACGCACGTGCAAAAAGACGAATTGGGAGCAGATTACCCAGCTGGACCTGGGCGGGCTGGCAACTCAAAAACGGAATCGACCTAAACTATGCGACAAGTTATCAATACAATTCACACTGTCCTTTTCTGAGAGTGTATCAGGACGGAAAAGAAGTCCCACTTGATCTTAGATGGAAGGAAAAAGACTACCAGTATCAGTACGAAGCACCAAGCTACACCGAAATCGGAGCAATGATCCAAAAATTGCTGGACAAATGTCAGAAAGAAGATGAGCCATGTGCCCTATCACTTCCAGATGACGCACTATTGGAGACCCCAAAGGGTTCCTTGCTTCGTGTGACAGGCATTGTCTTGTCACGGAGTCGTCAAGAACATAACAAATTCGCACCCATACCTTGGCCATCAAAATCAAGTCAACCGTCCCCGTTTAAGCAAGAATGGTCTAGTGCGACGGACGCATATGCATCCATTGACGGAGATGAGCACGATCTCCTCTTAATTGACATTGAAAGAGACAGCGATGCCATAATGACTGATGGGGTTCTAGTTCAGTTGGTGCTGTTGGTATGGACACAACTTGGGGTTGCGGAGAGAGGCGGGGTGGTGACCATCGAAGTACCAGCGGATAACCTTGCGAGTTTTTGGCATGCATCAAAGCCAAAGAAGAAGACGTTTTGGTGGGCATAGATCCACTGTGCGTTCTAAGCAACGCTGGTCGCTGAGGCTTTTGTTGTCGTGAAGATCTTGTGCCGTTATATAGTATGTTATTTTGACTTGTTATGTTCTTGAACTGAGGTCATCACGAAAGAATCCTTGGCAAATTGCAAAGCCTGAATACTGCATAGGCAGTACGAGGTCATGTCTAGTTTCTCTAACAGCATACCTCCTAAATAGGCTCCCTCTATACCCCAGTGCTCCTCTACTCTACGGTACTATTGCGGCTGTTCAACGCTTTAAATATACACCTACATGAGCAGTAAAGAAATGAACCAGACAGAAAGGTTTACACCAAATCAACTAGTCATGTACTCTGAGCAATTTGCCAAAGATAAAGTGCCAGTCGGTCCAGTCGGTCCTGTCGGGTATATAGTGCAGTTTTTTTAACGGCTTTGGTACTTTGGTCTTGTTTGCAATTTTGTTAGCATATTTCTACCGGAGGTGTAATGTCGGGATCAACTCCCGATATACGAGAACACTAAGAGATTTTCGCGTGTGTATTGTTCTGACCCTGTGGAGTTTGTCAAGTTTCATTCAAGTGATACAGATCAAACGGGTCCAGGTTGTCGGAAATGGGTATCCCTGTAACACCGGATGATTAGAACAGAAACTATCAGATCCTGAACACGCGATATGGGAGACTTCGACGGAAGCACTACTAGGAGGAACCGCAAAGCTTATTGCTTGCGAAATACCGTGAGACGCTTAGAGCGAGAGAAGAGCCTGAACCACTTAGCGTACATAGTGATTCCTCCAACGTGCTTTGGGGAATCGTCTTGAAAATCTCTCAAGAACGGGTTTCTGTTAGAAATAATAATACTCCTCTTTGTTTTAATGATGTAACCAGCCAAATAGCTCATAGGAACGAAGCTTTAGGTCTTTTTTTTGCTTTGCAGCAAGTGTTTTGTGCGAAGTCGTGTCGTTCTTGGAAGGTTGTCACGAGGTGTGGTGTTTCACGCCAATTGCCGAGAACATCGAACGCGGAATCGTGCATCGTGAATACTTGTGGAGGCATGAAACCTCAGGCTAGCGATTGATCTTCAGTCGAAGAAGTTACAAAGTCAACGACGAAACGGTTAACACGCAAGCTTCTACGCAACGTCTCGGCTTTTGCGGTATGCGACACAAGAGAGTTGGGTCTAAGCAATTAAGGAACCAAGTCTGCAGAGAACTTGAATTCTCCATCTCTTCTCTTATTTTCTTCGACTGTTGGAGTAAACTTCTAAACAAAATTTGGAATCTTGTAGTCGCTGGTTACTGTTTTTCTTTTTTGAGTAAACTTATCTTGAAAACAACAGAATCTCAAAAGTTCAAGGAGGATGTATCAGCAAGTTGCACACAAAGACGATGAAGAGTCACTTCTACCACCGAAAGCAATCTCAGCATTGGAGGATCGGGAAAATAAGTGGTGGAGTACAGTACGGACCAGAGCAGTCCGGACCGACAAGAAAAGATCTTTCATCACCATAGTTATATCATACCGATGGCTTATCGACACTTCGTTACTCCTCATCATCATCGGGCTGATGTCTGTGCTTCTGCGACAAAACCAACTGAGCACGCAATTAACGCCATTGTGGCAGGTTGGAGGGGATTTCACTGCAGCGCGCTTAGAATGTTTGTAAACCCACACAACGCGAAATGTTCCATGTAACTGACATGCCTTAGTCCCAACCAAGATCGAGAAATTTGACCCAGATATGTCATTCGTCCCAATGAACTCTTCCGAGTTCTTCACGGATGACACACTCGCGAAATGGAATACGATCATGCCCAAGGGTACGGGGTTTCCTGGTCCGGGGAAGATCTTTGCTACGACTTCGATGACGCATCAGCTACATTGCGTTGTAAGGCTGTCTTCATCTCACCTACTGCACCCGTAGTCGCTAAACCTTAAGTAGTACATGATGGCGCGCATCTTCTCCGGCGTCGTATCCAACAATATCCAAGCCATCCCTGAAGACTATCACTTCCATTTCATGCACTGCGTCGATTACATCCGTCAGGGTATCATGTGTTCGGCGGATCTAGCGGTCGAGGTTCACGAGCCTGAGGACTCAGATGATTTTGGACCTCAGGATGGAGGATGGAGCGGGCATCATGGTAAGGAATCGCTGTGTACACACAAGGGTGTTTTACTAACGGTAGTTCAGTTTGCAAGGATTACAGTAAAGTTATTAGCTATCTTGAAAGTAGGTTATTCTACTGCGTGTATGTAACATATTTGTGCTAACGATGAATAGGAGAGATTCAGGATGGCACTCGGATCATTCTACCTATAGATGACTAGATCAATTTCAAGTCCAGAATCTACGGACCTTTCATGCTCAATGTACAGACCGATCTTTCTTGCACAATAGTGTAGAGGAACATCCATGAGCTGGCACAGTATGCTTTTGCCTTTCGTTTGTTTCACGCATGTTGAATGACAGACCTGGTAAAGTACAACTGATTCTCGAGGTCTGGTGGTTACGAAGAAGAATTGCCTTCGATCTGGAATACAGACAGGCAATAACGCCTACAGGAAGGGTCAGAAAGCGGACAGTTAGTGAAAAATAGCCCGCGAGAGCAATTTAAGCCGCTGACTCTCGAACTGGTCATTACTCGTCCTTGTTGGTTTGGTGGAGTAGGTAGGTCGCAGGGATTCGTTCCTCCGGAGCACCCGATCTCCCACCAAGCTTCCCCCGTCATCTCGTCTGCGTTTGTCGCACCTGTCTCATAAACTTCGCATTTTCTTGTGGTGAAATGCGTCCAGAGTATGACCATGGCTACAACGACGACCACGATAGAGTTGACCATTCTTCCAACGTTTGCGGACCCAATTACACCTGCACCACCACCTGGATCTATTCTCACGCCAGAAGAATTCACACTCACGCCCGTCATCTCTCTTCAACAGAACTTAGCAGATCCCACCGACGCATCACCCAAGACGAAAAAGTCCAAGGCATTCAAGGCAGCATTTGCGTCGGTATGTGTCTGTAGCTTCGCGAGCCTCCTTGACACCGTTATCGTCGCGACTGGTAAGTAAGGCATCGAATCATCACACTTACTAAGCTGTCAGTTGTTTGATAACCGATTGCTTAGCGTTGCCTGCCATCTCCACGAGTCTCAATGCACCATCCAACCAAGCGTACTGGTGCGGAACCGGATTTCTCTTCGCCCAAGCAATATCTCAACCTGTCTATGGAGCCCTCTCTGGGACTTTTGGGCGAAAAGCTTGTTTACTGTTTGCTCTTGGGGTTTTCATTATTGCAAGTGTGTTTTGTGCAACTGCGACCAGTATCGAATGGCTTATTGTTGCTCGTGTGGTAAGTCTCCGTTCGATGCCTTCTGATGCTAGAAGTCATGCTGATACGCTAGAAACAGTTTCAAGGAATAGGCGCTGGTGGTAATAACGCTATGGTAAGCGTTATTGTCACTGATATGGTGCCATTGAGCGAACGTGGTGAATACATCGGATATCTCTCTGTTTCGGGTGCGCTGGCGTCTGTTTCAGGCAATATGATTGGGGCTGCAGTCGCTGGGAGGAGCAACTGGAGGATGTATGTGTCATCCTTACCCATTACTCAGATTGTGGTGCGTGTAAGAACTGACACCCTCTCACAGCATATTTTGGATCAACCTCCCCATCTGCGTTCCCGCTTTCCTCGGGATCTACTACTTCCTTCATCTTGAGCTGGAATCTGAGTCTGTTGTAGCAAAGCTGAAAAAGATCGACTGGATCGGGATCGTTATGCTTACAGGTCCTTGCCTTGGGTTGCTCTACGGCATTACCAGTGGAAACATTGTTTTTTCATGGACTTCTCCACAGATTTTGTCAGCAGTCATTATTGGTATTCTCGGTATAGCTGGTTTCTTTGCCTACGAGGCAAAGATCCCGAAGCTTCCCATGATCCCAGTACGGATATTCATGAATCGCACATCCAATGGAGCATACTTTTGCTCTTTTATGATGGGCTTCGTCCTCTGGGCAATGCAGTACTATCTCATACTCTACGTAAGTCTCAACCCAACTCCACCAAACTCGAATATATCGGCTCACACAATATGCACACAGTTTCTAGTCAGCCGCCGACACTCACTTCTTGGGGCTGGCGTCTGCATGCTTCCCGGAACG
Source organism: Amniculicola lignicola CBS 123094 (assembly GCA_010015725.1). Taxonomy (NCBI): domain Eukaryota; kingdom Fungi; phylum Ascomycota; class Dothideomycetes; order Pleosporales; family Amniculicolaceae; genus Amniculicola; species Amniculicola lignicola. The sequence continues at coordinate 240,187 of ML977613.1, read as the reverse complement.
CTCACACTCGCTGCTTCCGGGTTGGTGGCAGCTCTAATCATCATGAAAACGCAGAAATTCAAGTATCTTCATACCATTGGATGGGCCCTCATGACCCTCGGCTTCGGTCTCATCACCACCCTATCCCCGACATCAAATGGCGCTATGCAATTTGGATATCAGGCTATCTATGGGCTTGGAGGCGGCGCCGTGTTCCTCGCACGAATATGTGCAGTTCAAGCTTCCCAAGAAGACGAAGATGTGGGTATGGCAACAGCGCTGATATCGTTCATCACAAGCATTGGACAAGCTTTTGGAGTTGGGGTTGGTGGCGTTATCTTCCAAAACCTTTGGAGTGCCCGGATCAACTCAGCAGTATCCAGCAACTTAATTCCAAAGCAATATGTGCTTGGTCCACAGGAAGTGGAGATGGCGGGTTCTCTGATTCAAGCCTTCCCAGTGGAAATACAGCATGTTTATACGGCCATTATGGCTCAGGTCATCGACAGGTTCTTCGTCGTTCTTACCATTTTCTCGGGAGTGGCGTTTCTTGTTAGTCTGGGAGTGAAGGACTTGGGCATGACAAAGGAAACGAAGAGCGCGCAGAAGTTTAGCGAGAACGCTCTGGGACAGAGAGTAGACGGAGAGACTGACCCTTCACTCGCTGTCTAGGTGTTTGGCAACGCTGTGCTTAGCCATGGTTGTTGGGCAAGTCGAAGAATTGGCAGTGAAAGAGAAAAGGGTCCACACTTTAGCCGTAATCACAGTGGCATTGTACTCTGTATTTCTTCCTTCATAAGGTAGATACTAGTTTGCCTCATTGCAAACTAACTCGCGGTTGAGTTTCATCCGCTCTAGTGATCACATCCATCACCATCACCATCTTCGCCTTCACTTCCCCATCGTATCGACTTTGAGACCCCCTTACCTATATATAAAACCAACTCTTCACTTCTCCACAGCCCGTTCATTCCTCACAGCATATCCACTGCCTGGATCCTTAAAAAGTCCATCTGAACCTCTCTATGTGCTTTTGTTCTTTCTGCCTCGTATCATAAAACTGGCCAGAAGAGTCTCGTGGTTAAAAGTAATCTTCTGAACACATGGCTCTACTTAAAAAAGAAAAGAGGAGCAGAGAAGTTGCCAATGGGCTCTGGAGGTATCTCTTCTCAAGCTGAGATGCTTGTTAAATTAGCTCTCTCAAATTTCATACGTCAATATTCTTCATTGAAGGTTTTGAACACATCCCATGAATGTATAAAAACTTCCCCACTCGCCTCCAAGCCATTCTTCCCTCCACTACAAGATACTCCAACAGCCTTAAAAAGGAACCTTCTCCAGAAATATGTGCTTGGTTCTCTGGTTTCTCTAAAATACAGACAACCTGGGATATATAACTTGCTAGAGCTCTCTGAACTTCTACGTATCCAAATCGACCATTCATGAATTCCATGGATGGGAAGCTGGAGTTTCTTGTGTCCGAAACAAGTTTAAAACGCCTTCATGAGAAAGTGAGCTATTCGTGCTGCATGGGGAAAAGAAAAGAAGGAATTGACCAAGTGCAATGGTTGTTCCAAAACGAATGATATCAACATGGATGTGGGGGGTGTCGAGTTTGATTGAAAAGATATGAATTCCCGGGGAGTTTGATTGCTCGATGTTTTCACTACAGTTGCTCGAGGCGGAAGCCCCGTAGGTTCTGTTGTAAGTAGTCATGATTTCCATCATCATAGATGCGTCTTTTCACCCCAAGCAGATTGTGTGAAGTTTGTTATACTCTTTATTGGGCCCACGGCACGTGTTAGACCTATATACACCGAGACATCTTAAAGATAAATCTATATCTCATAGTATCTCATAGACCATCTCCTATGACACCAAGATGTTATCGACCTCAGCGGAAAGATCCCCCACAAACTAAGCATCCACCTGCAAAGTATGGCCCCTAACCTGTAAATGCAATAAATACCATTCCGTACCACTCGCTATGCATAATAGAAACTTTCTCGACCTTTGAACAACCCCTTAAACGCTCAAGGCTGCTGGACCAAGGTCCTGAGGAGCCATTGGGATATCCACTGGGGCCTCTGGAAGCTTGATGCGCTTGCTATCACGTTCCTCATCCTGGCTCTCTCTCGTCTTCTTCTCCTCCTTTGTAGATGTTTCCTTCAAATCTGAGGTCTCCTTCACTCTGGCACGTTTTGATGCTCGTGACTCTTGCGGAGGAATGCCTAGTCGCTCATCAACTGCATATGCTTGATCCATCAAGCCTTCGATATCTTCCAGCTTCAAAGCTTTGATGCATTCCGCGTAGCACTTGGATCGATTCATTTCCGCGTAAATCTTGTTTTTGCCTGGAATCATCTGACCAAGGAGATACTTGGTGTTGCCCCACCGATTCTGGACTTGTAGCGCAAGGCGCATGTATTCTGTCACGACAGTCTTCCATTGGGATCTCCATTCATGTGGTCCCCCTTCGGCGTCTGGTCTGAAGCAACTCGGATTCTTCTCTGCCTCAGTCGCGATCATGGCCCCGTCGACGCCAAATTCTTCGATTAGTTTCAGAGCTTCGTTTCTTGAGGTGACGTCACCGTTCATAACGCATGCAACCCCAGCTTCTCGGCATATATTCGCCACCATTTTCAGCTGATCTCTGATTGCTCGTTCGCGGGGGCGCATAGGTGTCGTTCTACAATGTACAGTAAGGCCTATAATACCGGTGGCTACCAGTTTCCTGACCAGTGCCTCGGTATCCTCCGGTTTCTCCAGTATCCGTATCTTGACACTTATACCGATATCATATACCTTCCCCACCTCTTCGACCAACTTGGTCAAGATACTACACAGCAGGTCCGGGGTCTGGAGTAGCGCCGCACCCATACCTCCGGCAGTGGAGAAAGGCTTGGGGCAACCGGCGTTAACGTCAATACCAGCGACATCCGGAGCAACCATGGTTGCAGCTTGAACTGCGAGATCGGGGTTTGCGGTTCCGATTTGATACACAAGTCGTCCTTTTTCCAATTCCGGGTGTATGCGGTATATGACGCTTTCCCGTTTCTCGGGGTCAAGATCCGGGTTCTTGATCTTTGAGGTGGGCAGGCGTGTGAACTCGATTGTGGATGTGTGCGGATTGAGGCGGCGGGTTGTCCCGATCATTGCGCGGTCGATCGTTTCTGGGCCTAAAATCATATATAATTAGATATTGGCCATGCAACTCCTGAGGACGGCACGTCTTACCCCATACTAGATCTGCCCCGTATTTCAGGGCCAGCAACCGCGAGGGTAATTCCCCAGACCTCACCATCGGCGCAAGAACAACCTTGCCACGGTAATCGACTCCATTTTTCGGAATGGGAACGTGTTTGGGCTCTGCGGAAGCCATGGCTTTAATTATCGTGCGTATGAAGGTTCGGAGCATCCCATGCCAGGTGTCTGAGGAGGGTTTGTGATGTGGGGAAGTGGAGGCGTGGACGAAGGCCAAAAGTTCTGCCACGCCAAGCCACGAGGCGGTGACAGAATATAGAATAGTATCGGCAAAACTACAACCCCGACCGACCTTCCCTCGATCCCTTCCCATTCGACAACATTCGTCTCACGTATCAATTCCCCAATTTTCATTGATATCGTAGGTATTGCCAGTCACACGGATGAGCTTCAAGACATGTTTTCAATCTACTCACCAATCTGATGTTGACTATCGACCTATCGAAGTAAGACTGAAAATTGATGACTACGCGACCTTGGTTACTTGAATGTTATATGCCATGGGTCATCCGCAGCCCGAATCATGACGAGGTCTGAAACACCAACAATGGGAAATGTACTGTCTCGGCCCATTCGGCATCTGAGGAAGGATCATATGTAGAGCCCCAATTTTTGACGCAGCCTAAAGATGAGAATTGATATGGCTTTGTCCGCGGATTGGAGAGATGGCGATTATCCAGGCGGGCTTAGGTTATGAGATGGAAAGAGGGGAGTATATAGAATCGTGTGGAAACCTGGGAGGAGTTGAGTAGTGGGAGAGGGAGTATCGGATGATCTGGTGATTTATGACAGATAGAAACAATTCAAGAGTGAGATTGAGCTTTCGGGTCTGGGCGCAAGCGGCATTCATATACACAGATAGTTCTAGCTGCTTTGGTATGAGGAGGAGTTTGGGTGCTTTGGGTCCCCGAGTCATGCGCATCCCTCCGAGCCAGAACCCTTTTTATTCCATCAAAATTCAATTACATAAAAAACCAAGCTCCAAGAGAACTGCGAGGATAATTACAAAAAGCCCTCCCAAAAGTGCTTCCAGTGTGAGACTTCTCTCAAGGATCCTGTGCGCAGTCATCAGATGTATCCCAACCAGATTTAATGCCACAATAACGCGAGCAGATTAGGAACTACCGTTGATGAAGACTCTGCTCACATTTCCTGAACACTCCTCCTTCTCACAAGTTCTTCGTAATCATCCCTATCCTCTAAAACTCTCACATGACGCATCACATTCTCGTAAACTTTGAGTTCTTTCAACCCAGCAACAAGTTCATCAAGCACTCTGTACAGTTTGAGATCGTCTGATAGGAGTTGAATCTTGAAGTTTCGACCATTATTGTTGTCCCAGTGGACAGCGCCATTGACGCTGTATTTGACGCATATCCGGACGACTTTGGGGACACATTCTGACAGTTGAGCCAGATTGATGGCGAACCTGAATCGATCCATGCCGTCGAGACTTTTCATCCAGCGCATATCTTCGGCATATTCTGCTTCTACTTCGGATGCAGTCTTCCGGCTATCTGGCGTGCATCGTGCGGTGACTGACTTGGCGAAGGCCAGGTCCTTCACGGCCACAGTGCCAATCAAAATGTGGTTTTGGAACAGGACGATGTCCTCAAGCCTTACTAACGAAGTGTCATTCTCCCTTGGCTTGGATGGTAGATTGGGTGTCGAGATTTCCCACTCGGGGTCTGGGTCTCGGTCGTCGGTGTCGGAATAGGAGAAGTCTGAGAGGATGGCTTCAACGCAATCAATCAGATGCTCATGCGATGTGCCAACCATAAGAGCCGCGCTACTGGAGTGGATTCCAGATACCCGTAAGCCTACTGAAGAGCTCTTAGAACACTGCTGAATCGACGCACGTTCCAGGATCTCTGCTCTCGATTTCATCGGATTCAAGATGGAAAAGAGGTACTTGACTGCAACGGCAGCCGCAGTAACAGCGTCAAAGTGTTCGGTGTAGTCGTTCGCATTATGTTCAAGCTTTCCGGCATCGGCAGTCATCTTGAGGGCTCGGCATGAGAGTTCAGCGGCGTCTCTTTCAAGGTTTTTTCTCTTGGATCTACAGCGTGTTATCATGACAAGTCTATATGTGCGTGAAGGTGGGAGTCCTAATGATGTACTTACATGCTAGATTCTGTGATGCCGAGTCCCAATAAAGAAGACCCAAGAGAGATTGCACCCATGATTGCTCCAGCTGGAGGGCATACGGCAAGCATCCCCACCGAGGCTAATCCGAGCGTGCCACCGTAGATTGAAAAGAACTTACCATCATGATTTGGTCTATAGTTGTCTACCCTCGTCTCGAGTTGCTTGGCGTCCAACTCCAACTTGGATTTATCCATGCTTAGTCTATCTCTTGCCTTTATGAGGCTCTCACGCGCCTGTATCAGTCGTTTCGCTTCTTGAACGCAAGCGTTTTGTATCTTCTCAACTAGGTTTTCGGTCTCTAATATCCCGTCGCGATGAAGAATCTGAATTGCACTTGCGAATTCCGTTACCGAGATTTTGTATGCTTGGGTTGATACAACGAGTGATTGTGCGCGTGTCTCAAGCTTTTGAATGGTCTGGGGGAAAGACTGGTGCCATTTCCGTAGTCGCCGGCCCATAGATGCTGGAACAGCATCATTTGGGTGCGATATGGGGTCCCAAGCCTGGCAAAGCTTGGTAAAATCTTTTCCGAATCGCACTTGCTCCCTGACTATGTTTGATAGTGCAGAAAGGACATCGATAGTCCCAATTTTGGCCTCATGTTGCTGTTTCTCAATCGTAGGCTGATTATTGGATAATCTGCTGAGAGCCTCACTATGGGTCTCGATCCTTTGGGTGATGCGAACCAACTCCGACTTTGAGTTACTGAGCATCATTAAGAAATGAATAGAATCGTGACTGTGGACACGGAGTATAGAATGAGTTTTATTGGGGAAGCGGGAGGCCTTTCCAGGTGAGGGATCTCCCCTTTGCTTGTTATCTACCCAGAAAATTTGACTGTGCCACTGTATACCATGTCGACATTTTGGCAGTAAAGAGGAAATCCCAGAACCGAAGATGGACATGCCAACTCAGGGCCAATGAAACTTGTCCAAAAAACCGGTGAGCCTGGAAAGGATTTGTATAGGAAAGTGGGGGGGGAGGGACGAAAGGCTGCGCAAGCCACAATAGCAAGCCTTGCCAATCACATCGCAAGAATGCTTTCCATTCTTCCCATTCCGGTGATATACGTAGATAGGATGTGCGGGAAGAACTTTAGGCAACGTGATTGTGCCGACTCTCATTGTGCTAATTGGGTAGCCTTTGCCTCCCCTGTGGGTGAGGAACATTAGGGTTGATAAGATCGTATCGCAGGCTAACACAATCTCATGGTTATAGCCTACGGAGGTGTCATCTTCTCGTTTGCAGAAGGGTTTCTCTTGGAGCGAATGAATAGTCCAACTGTATTATAATTCAATCCTATCCACACTGTCCTTCATTGCAGAGAAAGCTCTACCACTGCCAAAGTTCTATCAAACATTCTCAAATATGGCTGGAGAATTCTACCAAGATGAGTTTGATCTGGACGACGAGATTGATCGACTTAGCATGATGCTCAGTACCAGTATGGAATTCAACACCGCCGATGGCCAAGTGATGGACTGGGCCGATACTCTTGAATGCGCACCCAAAGCGATCGGGATCTTAGGCGAGTGCCTTCTTATAAGCTCACATAAGCGAGCGACATCTGTTCCGCTGTCCGACAACCGATTGATGTAAGTTGAAACGAAACACGTTTCTGTCCTGCCCTTGTATCAATCTTGACTTTGATAGAGCAAAGTCCCTACCAGCCAACCTACGACAGTGCGCAATTACTGGAAAAAGTACGTTTGATGTGGCAGCCTCTCGAATGCGGAACATATCCTCACATTCTCAACTCTTGTCAAGAGATGGAGCGGGTATAGTACGTGTTGCCTGGAATAGCTTCTTCAATTACCCTGTCCCATGCTGACGTATACGTTGTAGATCGACCGCATCATCAGATTCGCATGTAAGGAGCAAACTCCTGCAGTAGCAACGGAGTTGGAGGCACAAAAGGCCAACCTCAAAAGCGTAGTCGGGAAGTGTACAGCAGATGCGAAAACGCTTCGGGACGCTTTCGAGAAATGGAACGAGGAAACTTTGATATTACATTCAGCATTGAACATTGGGTCAGGTGAACTGCAGCCTGCTCCTCCTGTGAACCTTGCTCACTCCTTTAGATGACCTGCAACAGAAATTCAAAGCTGCTGAATTCAACTTTTTGAACACCCAGAGGGCGCTCGACAAATTGAAAAACCAGTTGGGATTCGATCACCTGAATGTGACTGAGATTGAAAAGCGTTTGCTTGATCGAGAAGCGGATAGCACAGCTACCTCTGTGGTTGGCACCCCCCTAGGTGAGTCCTTCACATAATAGCCCAACACTAGTTTTAACAGCAAATAGTCGCCGCTGGCTTGCTACTTCATGTATTGGGCGCTTCGGTAGGGGGCCCAATCATTCTTGGAGCATCTGCAGCAATCTGGGGACGAGCAATATTTGCTGGTTGCACACAATTGAAACGCGACACGAAAGTTCGCCAGTTCCAAGAGAAGTCTCAGGAGGCTTATACGCTAGATCAACAAGTTCAAAAGTTGAGCTCTGCATCGTGCACAGCAGTCAGTAACCAACCATTCATCTATTCTCGCAGATGTACTAACCATCTCCTTGCATTTAGCAAGAGGCGAACAAAATAGTCGCCGATGCTGTCCGTCAGATCCTTCTACTGCAATTTCAAGTACAGACATTGCTCAATTTCTTCCAGGCCATCTTTGACAAGGTGGAGTCTCTGGACACCTATCAAACAAAGGAACTCGAGCGGCACGTCACCCAGCAAGGATACAAGACGGAGGATGACATCAAGCAGGTATTTTCAAACAGTCCATAATCACGACGAGTACTTATTCTGGCTATGACAGATCATGGTTCAAAATGCCCTGGAGCTCAAAATCTGCTTCACATTCATCGGGCGGCTAGCAAAGATGTATGCAAACATATCTGCAAAATACCTGCTGCCGGGCATGCATCAAGTGCAATTACTAGGACTCTCTGACGACTCTCAAACTCCAGCTCAAATGGACTGGAAGAAGAGAGAGCTGGCGACTTTCCAGAAAGAGTCGGTGGAGAATGTCCGTAGGATGACAATTGAAGTAAGTTCTTTGTGCGCTTGGGCAACAAAACACTAATGGCATGGTAGCACCAAGATCAACTCAACACTGACATAATTCGGCTTATCAAGTCGGGAATCTTGTCGCTGAAAGCTGTGAGCAGATGATTCCAGTTTGTAAAGCAATTGTGAACGACACCAAGTGCGTTGCTTCGTTTCATTGGACGGGTTTCGGAGTGACGTGTGAGAACTTCCTATTTGGGCAACATCTCATCATGTTGGGTCACGTGCTTCTATCGATAACACTGTTTGAAGGCATCCACATGTTTGCACCATTCCTGACCAATCATGTTTAGAGTTAGCCTCTTGCCAAATGCAGTAACTTCTGAAAAGTGTGGATTACGGCGGCGGGAACGGTTCCTTCTGAGGCTCTCTGCATTACCCGGGACCTATCAGGTTGATCGATTGGTGCTTACCAATCTAGTCGCTCGCGCTCCTCCCCCTCCGTAGGAGGGGGACTCCGAGCTCAACGATAATCACGGGCTCAACGATAATCATACAAATTAGTATAGGAAAACTTTCTCTAGTGCTACTGTAGGTGCCTGATAAAACCTGAGGCTGTAGATTACGTGTATATCAATATATATCCATAATATTTGGAGGTGGTGATCCAACGTTGCTGTCGCTGTCGCTCCCTGTACGATCACCGTCGCCACGCTCAATCTGCTGCCTCCGCCTTCTGAGCTGCAATCTATCTAGATAATCCAATTGATAACTGCTCATATCTTGAGGAGGAAGTAGCTGGTTTGTTTCATGCCGTCTTAGTGAGAGTTTACCTTCTCGTCGGATTTTGCCAAAGATTTTTCGTTTGAAGTAGTTCAACCGCACTGTGCGCTCACGCTCTATCCTCTTGGTATAGGCATCCACAGTATCCTTATCTATAGCATCTTTTCTCTCCCTGATCATCCGACGCGCGTCACTCATATAGATAGGTCCTCCTTTGCTGACCTGGCGCTGTGAGTACCCTCGACGGGCTGCCCAGGCGGCCATTGCAGCCTCAGTTTTTAGTAACTCTGCCTTATATCGTGAGCCTGCAGTGGCCTGAGCAAGCGCACCTTTGAAGATCTTCTGTGATATTTGGCAAGTCTTATTATCCATCTTAGCGTTGAGGATATCAAGTCCCCTGCGGAGGGATCTGATCATAAGTGGAGTCTTCCACTCTGCTGGTTCTGGGGGTGGTGAGGGTGTACAGAGGATCTGATTATCCTTCTGCCACGCAGATATCTTCTTGTCCTGTTGCTTATAGTGGCGCTGAAGAGCTTGAGCTCGTGCGTGTGGGGATAGAGGCTTAAAGGCCTCATCGTCAGTCTCGAAGGGGGTCAGAGACCTCACAAACTCGTTCTCACGCTCCTGATACTCAGCCCGCATCTGGTGTCTCTTCTTATGAGGATCCTCCTCCTCTTTTTCACAGAGAGCCTTCAGCACCACCTCAGGTTTATATGGGACAATTCCTGTACGTTTGAATACTCCTTTACAGTTTTTAGGTGTAAAAGTTCTTCTCCGTATATCATTAACCACTGCTAAAAAGTCTGCCTTTGTAAAAGCCTTCCCACCTGTATGGGTGTTGAGATTAAGCTCTTGCCTATGGTGAGTCTTCAGAGGCTGGAAGCAACCCACATCTAATGGCTGCATAAAGTGGGTTGTATAAGGTGGAAATGCGTAGAGGAGGATCCGATTATTGTGGGCGTATGTAACGAATTCGTGTGTAAGATGTGAGGTGTGGCTATCCATGAGGAGGACTCTCCATCTGCCCTTCCGGTTATCGTGAGTATTCTTGTTGAAGTGCTTCAGCCAACTGAGGGCAAGCTCATCGTTATTGTACGCTGAATCTGATGTGGCTAAAAGGTAGCCATCAGGTAGTTCTATACACCATCGCTCAATAATCGACTTTGCCTTGATAATCACCATTGGCTCAAGAGCAACTCCATGAGCGCTAATACACTCCACCAAGGTAACAAGCTCACGGTTCTTACCACTAGCCATAACGTCGCTGCCTTCATATCGTGTATAAACATACTGATTTCTGGCAACACTAATTCGAACCCCAGTCTTATCAATGTTCCAAAGATCATTATCTAACACCCCAAGGGATATAAGAACCCTCTTGAACTTAGTAAACCAGCCTTTAATACGCTTTGGAGACTGCGCAAGCTTCCTCAATATATCTACAGGCTTCTGCTTTGTTTTCTGATACTCTGGGTGAGCCTGCAGCTATTCGTATGGCCAGTTGTAGCCAACCTGAGGTATAGATCCATCACCCGTGTGAGCCTCAGCAAGAATTGCGTTAGCGGTTGTGCGCACCAACTCTACATGAATACCAAATCCCACGTTATCAACCTGATCCAAAAACTCTTTTAAAGCCACCTGCTGATGCGGCTTAAGCCGCTGATTTGTTTTTGGACGCGTTGATCGATTGTGGCCGTTGTTATAGGCTTGGAGGAGTCGTTGGTAGGGTAGGCCATGAAGCGTCGCATAGGCAGAAATATTGGGCTTCTCCATCCGCCGCAACACAGGGAGCGCCTTATCAATGCGGGCATTGATCTCACGGTATTGCTCAGCCATTTGCGCGAAAAATTATCAAAAAGTACGTTAATTGGGTGTTGAAAACGCGCGTCAAAAAGATTGAGTATTGTTGATTATCGTTGAGCCCGTGATTATCGTTGAGCTCGGAGTCCCCCTCCTACGGAGGGGGAGGAGCGCGAGCGACTAGATTGGTAAGCACCAATCGATCAACCTGATAGGTCCCGGGTAGGCCATTTGAAGTTCGGCAGGGCCGGTTTTTTCAGTCCTGCGGTCGCCACCATATGCAAGACCGGAACCTCAAGTTCTAATCACAATTCCGGCCTTCAGTAATGACGACTTGTAGGGCCTATATTTCCGCCTAATGCTCGCTATGCAAACTGCTTCCAATACTCGGCCTCGTACCCATCCATTTTCTCAACACACTCGTCGCCACCCTTGACCCATCCTTTGATACCACCAGCAAGAGTCAACGATTCAATATCGCTATCCCCTTTTTCGGCGATGTAGTCAGCGAACCAACCCGAGCAGCGCGGGCCCCGGCCGTTGGATGCTCCTGTGGAAGCCTTAGCTTAGATGACTCTTGTGCTCGGACGAATCTCACGCCATGAAGGGGTGATGTGTGGCTATTTGTGGAATGGTGTAGAGGACACCTTTGCCATAATCTATCGCCGCAGTTCGAGGGTTGGTAGAATATGCACCATGCGCTGCCAGGATATATTGTATGTACATATGGATGGAGAGATATCCAGAGGAGCCACTCACCACAGTAAAAAGCGACTTGTTTCACCCCCGCCCGCTTGCACAGATCAAATAGAGCAGCTCGGTTGTAATAGAAACTGTGCGCGGGCATATTCAGACTTCCCCTGATCATCCCGCCTTCGTAGTCGGTACGTCGCACATCCACCAGCAGAAGCTGCGGGGAGGAGAAGTTTGACAGGGCGACCTCGCGTGGCAGGAGGGGTGCTGTGGAACGGACAGGCGGGAATGCGTCCCACCAATTCGTGACGGGCTGAGATGCCATGGTCGCTGGATCCCAATAGTAATACCTATGGAACGAAAGGGGCGAACTCTAACGATGCGCGTTCTTGGAGGCGAGAATCCTCCCTACTGTGTAAGCTCGAGATTCGATGCCGTGACGATCAGGCACAACCCACGGATGTCATACGACCGCGCCCCTGCAAATCGGCCGCGCACCGCCACGTGCGCCACACCCAACGCTGAAATGTGGCCACTGGCAGCATTCCCCGTGATTTCCAATCCGAATATTAAACAACGTCGCCGTCTCCTCTCCCAATCTATCCACTCCTTCCGCCGAGCCCGGCACTCACAAGTCACCTGCTTTCCTTTCATTTAAACCGACCCCGGCATTTCCGCATTTGGGTTCGAATAGACGGGCCCTGGAGCGCCACCGAAGCTGTTTCAACGTCAATCCGCCTGCGTGTCCTCTTTGACGGAAAATAGGTGCCCCGCGCTTCAATCAACGGGCTGACAGGGAGCTGGAAACGGTGGTCTTGGGCGCGCTCGCTTTATATACAGGGCCTGAGACACTCTTGTACGTGCAATGAATCCATTCCGCCGCCCCGCGCATTGCGACTTCGCAGACGTTGACTGACTTGGAGGTGCCGCCCTAGCTCACCCACCCTATATAGACGATGCGGACAGCCGCGCAGGTGTTTTACCTGGCAGTCTTCTCGCTGCTGGGTGCCTCACATGCCGCCGCGCCGTCCAAATCCAAGTCTGCGCCAGCAAACGTCTGCGAAGTAAGCAATGATACCTTTTGCGGTTGCGCAGAGGAGCCTCCCAAGCCGCCCAAAAGACCCGAGCCCCAGTGCCAGTATACTAAGTTTGCGACGCAGTTTGAGCCCCAGGCCGTCGTGTCGGACGCTTGTGCGAGCTACAGTACCCTCGAGCAGTTGAACGAAGCAATCCACCCCTACCTCCACTCGATTACGCAGAACACCGACTTCTTTTCGCACTACCGGTTGAGCTTGTACAGCAAGAAGTGTCCGTTTTGGAGTGATGAGAATGGCATGTGTGGGAATGTGGCGTGTGCGGTGAACACATTGGACAATGAGGAGGACATCCCTCTGGTGTGGCGGGCAAAGGAGCTGGGTAGACTGGAGGGACCCACGGCGCAACATCCTGGGAAAAAGCAGCAGAGAAAAGAGCGGCCGCTAGAAGGAAACCTAGGCGATGACGTAGACGAGAGCTGTGTGGTGGAATACGACGACGAATGCGACGACCGCGACTACTGCGTACCGGAGGACGAGTCCGCGACGGCAAAGGGAGACTATGTGTCGCTGGTTGGCAACCCGGAACGCTTTACTGGATATGCTGGTGTCGGCGCCCAGCAAGTGTGGGAGGCCATCTACCGCGAAAACTGCTTCAGCAAGCCTCCCAAGAACCCTCAGTCTACTCAACCGCAGGGCTTTGGCGGCTTCAACAACGCCCAGCAATGGGCTGCCGCCAACCAGCTCCGGAATGTCATGCAGCAGCAGCCGCTGCAGCAAAATATCAAATCCGCCATCGCCCAAGGCACGCCCGTCGCATCGCTCGATCCCGTCGATTTCGACGACACGTGCATTGAGAAGCGCGTCTTCTACCGTGTCGTCTCAGGTATGCATGCTTCCATCTCAACCCATCTCTGCTGGGACTATATGAACCAAACCACGGGCCAATGGTCGCCCAACCTCGCCTGCTACGAACAACGGCTGCACAAATTCCCCGACCGCATCTCCAACATCTACTTCAACTTCGCCCTCATCATGCGCGCCGTTGGCAAGATAAAGCAACACGTCCAAGACTACTCCTTCTGTTCCGCCGACCCCGTGCAAGATACCCGTACCAAGGACATGGTTCTCCGCCTCGCCTCGGCACTGCCCCCCGGCGACGAAATCTTTGACGAAAGTCTCATGTTCACGGACCCAGATACCATCGCCCTGAAAGAAGACTTCCGCAACCGCTTCCGGAACGTAAGTCGGGTCATGGACTGCGTGGGCTGCGACAAGTGCCGTTTATGGGGCAAGCTGCAAACGAATGGCTACGGCACTGCTCTCAAGGTGCTCTTTGAGTTTGACGAAAATGACTCGAGTAAAGATCCACCGCTAAGGAGGACGGAACTTGTGGCGCTGCTGAATACCATGGATCGCCTTTCGCATTCGTTGCAAGCTATTAAAGAGTTTAGGAGGATGATTGATGAACGCGACGGCATTAATACGCCGGCTATCAAACCGGATCCGGACACGGAAGGGGAGATTTTGAAGACGAAATTGGCGCTTGAAGAAGCTGCTAAAGTCGACGAGTCGAAAACCGATGAGTACAATGGAGACGCAACAGGAACAGGAGCAGATGCCGAACAAGCCACCGACGATGGCCTCCCCGAATGGCAAAAGCACAAATACGACGACAGAGACATGTCCTTTACCGACATTTGCTGGGCTGAGTTCAATCTGGTTTGGAGGACGTACATCTATGTGCTTAAGCAGTGGAGTGAGTTGCCGGGCAGATTGTAAGTCATCATACTTTTTGGGAACGAGTAGAGTGCAGGACTGATGTTGTACACAGCATGAAAATTATCATCTGGGAAAGCGGACGCTTGTGGGATTATTGGCTGGGGTTGCCGGTGGCGCCCCGCGGGTGGGAGATTAAGATTCCGAGGAGGGATGAACTTTGAACGAACTCATTATCGGGCATTTACTGGTGATATTATGATTACGGCAGAGAGACTGAGAAAAGAAGGAGAAGGGGGAGAGGCGCTTGATGATTTGAAGCATAGCTTTTGGAGTCTGTCTGGTTTGGCATTGGGTTGGGGCATTAGATGGCGTTTTTGATGGTGATGATGATAATGTGTATATACGTATATTATGGAATGTATATACATTCATTTATCGGTTGATTGATGGGTTGCTAAATTAATTGATTGAGATCGGCATGTCAACGAAGAGGGAACAACGATCGTGCATGTGGTGCGGACCATAACCTTCTGCCCACTCCTACGAGAGACTCCCACATTTGTTGATATGGTGAACTTTTTGAAAGAGGGAGAATGAAGACATTCATTCTACTTAGATAGTGATCATCAACTTTGAATGCATATCCTAATAGAGTGGGGTAGACTTGAAGTAGTTTGTTTCTTTGCACACAAAGATACTGACCTACTTGTCTCTCTCCCCCTGGATTCCAACAGCAAACCAGTTCCCACGCCCATCTATCGACTCCGCAGATGGCAAAGTTTCATCATCATTCCCAGAGTATGTTATTGTATATTCGCTGACCATTGTTGCCATGGTGCGTTTTATCCATGCACGTGCCGTCATATCAACAGACCAAACGAAGAACAAAGAACAACATGAATGGGCCTTTCACGCGTCTTTTAGTTCCCACATCGCTTGGGGTAGAGCAAGGTTTAAGCGGAGTCATGATTTCTGACAATGTTGGCTTTATTGACATGGGAGTAAGGTGTGGGGTTTTAAGTAGGAGTGTTTTGGAGTTGGAGAAAAGTGAAAGGGTGGGGGAGAGAGAAGGGATTATATATCTACAGACTCGGAACAATCGTCAAGTAAGAGAGTTGGTGAGAATAGTCGCCACAGTTCTCCAATGCATCGGATCGAACGGAGGATGTGGCGGAGAAAATATGAACTCAACCCAGCTTCCCACTCAGTCCAGTCATGCATGGTTTAGGGTGCCCTTTTGAACCTCCCGCATAGAAGACAAACCCATCAGTTTTACTACCCACTCCTCCCACACCAACACTCCCAAACGCAGAGAACAACATGCTTGGCGTTTCCTTTCCTTTTTTGTGGGAGCCAAGAAGCCAGCAGTCGAAGACCAAACATTTCTCTTTGCATCCTGCGGTTTTGGTGCACCCACCAGCGACCAAGAGGCATAGTCTCGTATGATTTTGGGTTTTACTCCCCCCTCTCTCCCATTTTTGTCGCCACTCGCAGAGAACAACATGATTGGGATCTGGGTTTTATTTCAGCAGCAGGGAAGAAGATAGTAGCCCAAGGCCAAACATCGACCTCGGGTGAGTTTGCTTTTCGTGCATTTGCCCGGGACTGGGAGACGGAATCTCATAGGCCTCTAGCGATGGGATTTTTAGAACATAAGGCTTCCTTTCATGGTTTTTAGCGAGTGAAGGGTTTGGCTTTTTGGGGAAGAGAAGAACGAGTACATAAGCCCGCGGTCCAAGACTAAATATTGCAGTTGTGGAATCCTTTTTAGTGGAATTGTCGGAAACACCAGAGATCACAATCTCATTGACAAGCGCTTGGAGCCCTTTTTAAACATGACGGTGTCTTGGGTTGTCTTTTGGCCGTAGAAGGAGATATAAAGGAGTAGAGGAAGAGTACACAAGCCAACAGCCCAAGACCAAACATACTCCTTGTGAGCTTTTATTTTTATTGAAGTTGTTGTGGACGCAGAGAGCACAATCCCATTGATGAGGGAACGTGTCGCTTTCAAATAATGGGTCATGTTGACAAGGTTTTTTACACATTGAATAGTAGAACTAAGGAAGAGAACAAGTAAACAAGCTGACGGTCCAGAACCAAACATACTGCAGGCGTCCGGTGATTTTTAGTGCAATTCCCCAGGCCAGAGGGCAACTCCTCATGGGCCAATTGCCATCTGTCTCTTAACATATAGTGGCTTGCACTTTTGTTTTTTAGACATAGAATGATGGGAGTAAGGAATGTAAGAAGAGAGAAGGGGTTGGGTGGGTGTTTTATATACCCCCGAGGAGCGACATTATATAATGGAACAGACCGGGACTCGTAATTCCCATGTTTAATTTCTTGCGGCTTGCCAGGGCCCCCGAAGGCACCCTCCGCCCATTAAACAGTCGCCCGAGGGCTTTCAGATCATACTGTCTCTCATCTTTAGATTTTCGAGAAAAACAGATAAGAGTGAGGAAGAGAATGTGTAAAATGTCGAGGTAGCTATGCCCAATTATGTAGAGTCTCATGGTTCATTTTATTCGGTTTTCCAAAGCCAAGAGCAACTGCTCGTGTATCCTCAGCTTATTGCCTTTTAGAACATTGCTCGCTTTGGAATCCATTTTAAGTGGTGAACTGATGGGAGTTTTAGGGCAAGGAGAAGGGAAGAGAGAAGGATGCTTATATACCCACCGTAAACAATCAAGCATGAAGGGGTGGGTTGGGAGGGAAGGGTTGGGATATGTCTGTGTGTATTGATATAGTGAAGACAGCAAGGATGAGTGGAATTGATGGTGCATATCACCACTTCAATCCAATTAGCTGGTGGAAACATCCTTCTAACTCGATTGCATGTTTCCCTGTAAGTATAGCGGGATAGCCAGAAACACTGACATGTGGAATTTATGGCCGCATTTTGGATGGAGACCAAAGTAGCTCCAAAGATCATTTATTGCTCCCATGGACTAGTTCGGCATTTGCTGTATTTCGCAAGCTAGAAAACAGCTTCGGTGGACATTGGAACATGGAACACGACGTTTCAGACGATCGAATCGCTAGAGACTTGACATTCATCCCAGCCCTGAATTTCTGGAATAGCTCTTAACCCGCGCAGAAAAGGGTTGCCAGAGAGCATCAGTTGAAGTGCTGTCCCTTTTCTTTAGTAAGATCAATCATCTATGGGCTCGATATCCCATCCCATATCCTCACACTTTATCCTATTCCTCATTCCAGAAAAGACCCCCCTGATCCGCACAGTAGCAGGGCTTTGGTATTTTTAGAGCACCAAACAGCCAAGAATCCCCACATCGGAGCAGGACTTGTGAAATTTTATTTCTTCTCTCAGCCCACGAAACAACACCAAAACTGAATCATACTTTTCAGACGCTCAGACTTTTGGAGAAAAGACATTCGAAACTTCTGTCTCGGTTGTGGTTGTAGATAATAATACAGCGAGGAACTCCACATCAGAACAAGACTCAGGTGTTTTATTCTATCCCTTTGCCTAAAAACACGGATGGGCAGCATAAGAGCTTTCTATCACATTTTTAAAGGTTTAGATGGCTGGAGAGACGCCATCAAAAGGGTTTGCCTGTGTTTTGATATTAATTTTATTTTCCTACCCCTAGGAAGGGAATGAGTAGGGCAAGTCAGTTGGAGGAGGAAATATCGGTTTATATACGAGTAGATTTCCCGAGCGAGACTCCACATAGAAAGTCTCGCCTTGCAATTTACCATCTTTCTTCGGGGAAGAAGAAGATGGTAGTGCACATCAGGGGATGGGATCCCAACTTTTAAGCATCTGGATCGCGGAAGAGAGACTCGACATCATAATCTCCAAGATTGCATTTCTCCCCTTCGTCAGCCCAGCTCCGGGAAGACAGACAGCAGTAGTCATAGGATTCATGCTCGTCATTCTTAAACGCCCAGATTGCCGCAGACTCGCCATTATAAGTTAGTTTCATTGTTTTTAATCCCTCTCAGCACCAAGAGGACACCAACAGTCCACATTAGTTTTATTAGCAACACGTTTTAGAAAGTGAAGTAGAGAGAGGGAGGATAGTCAATCTCGCAAACCGCCATTGGGCTTTTTATCCCAATTCCCATCCCCACCCAACCCCAGAAACAGAGGCAACAGCCATGTATCTCTTTACCCTCTTTGTTAGACACTCAAACTGCCCAAGAGAGACTCGCCATCGTAGCCTCGGTTCGTGTTTTTCCATTCCTCTCCATCCAAAGAGGACACCAACAACCAACATTCTTCATCCTGGTTACAGTTTTAGATCTTTTCTCCCATTTCTCACCCCCCCAACCCCCCCAACCCCAGAAACAGAAGCAACAGCCACCCATCTCTACACCCTCATTTCCAGACACTCAAACTGCCCAACAGAGCCTCGCCATCATAGGCTCGGGTCGTGTTTTTTAGTTCCTCTCTATCCAGAGAAGAACAGCAGCCAACATAAGTGCTTTGGACGCCAGTTTTAGAGAGGAGAATAGACAGCCAGAGCATGTACCGAGCTAAGAAGTCGAGTCGCGTCGCGGTTGGGGGTTTTATACTATTTCCATACCCTGAGAGAGAGCGCGGGGGGGGGAAGGAGAGGCAGAGAAAGGCAGACATGAAGCGTGTTTTTCCCGTTTTTAAGACGGATTGCTAGCGACTCGACATGTGTAGTACTATTCCACTGTTTTCGCCCTCCTTACCAAGGCCAAAACCACAGTCCCCGTACGTCTCCATCTCGTCGAATTTTAGCAGCTTTAGCTTAGGACCTAGGACACACTCTCACTCTCTTCCAAAGCATTTCTTTTATTTTACCCCTCCATCTAGAGAGACGCACAGAACCCCCCCCCCCAATCGAGAGTATAACGTTTACATGTTAGACCCTTGGGTTTCCCCCACGTATGGCCTGTCCTGTCCCAAGATCGGGTTCGGATTCGGATTTTAGACTGGAACACGAAAGAGCGCAAAAGTGAAAAAGCGAAAAAGCGCAAAACCAAGCAGAGGGCCAGTCTCAGGGATTTATATCCCACATCGACATTCGGGAAGGAGATAGGGTGGAAAGCGCATCCCCTCTCTCCGTCTGCCCTCACACAAAACCTACTCTCTCACCTCCATCACATGCCCACACCACCCCAGGTTGAAGAAAAAAAAGTCTATTATACGAACCACTTATCCGCCCCCACCCACACTCCCCACATCCGAAAGCCATTCCACTAAAACGCAAAACAGAGGATAAATTCCATCACCAACCTTTAGATGTCGAATTTGCATCGTAAAAGCTGCTACGACTCCCCATCTCCCACCCAACCAATTCCCCGGCTATGCCCACACCCCATATCCCCCCCCTACAGCTTAAACCCCTCAATCCACATCCTCGCCTGCTCCACCCCCTCATCAACCATCAATGCATTAGTACCCTGTCCAACCGCCGTCGACGCCCCCGGTTTCCCCCCCGGCTTCCCCCCAACCGTCTTCGCGACATGGCCAGCCCAATCCGGGCCCGAAGCGCCCTGAGTTGAGAAATGCTTGTTCATGTTAGAAAAACCGTACTTATGTGGTATAGGAAGCAAGAGAAAACATACCTCAGCAACATAACACCCATGCACCACTTTCCCCTCACTCTCACTCGCACTAACCAAATACACGCTCTTCTCCCGCAGCGCCCCCTTCGGTCCACTGACTACTTTAATCGCCTCGCTGATCGCCTTACTGACCCCCGCACTCCACTCCACCTTCTGTACCAACACCCTCGCCTCGCCATTCTGCTCAAAAAAGGCCGTCACCGAATCCAACACGCGCTTATTATCCGCCTTGGCAGCCGCCTTCTGCTCATCCAGGATACTCTTCTGAATCTTATTAAAAGCGTCGCGAAAGCGGGATTTAGTAAGTGCCGAGA
Organism: Amniculicola lignicola CBS 123094; assembly: GCA_010015725.1. NCBI lineage: Eukaryota > Fungi > Ascomycota > Dothideomycetes > Pleosporales > Amniculicolaceae > Amniculicola > Amniculicola lignicola. The sequence continues at coordinate 219,880 of ML977613.1, read as the reverse complement.
TAGAGAGCTGATTGAGTTGGACCTGGAGTTTTTTAGCCTGGGCTTCTTTCTCAGGGCTGAATTGCAGCTTGGACAAGGCCGTGAGTTGTTCGTCAAAGTCCTTGGCGATGCGCTGTACTTCGTAGGCTTCCTGGCCTGTCACGGCGACGATACGGCGGATGCCTTTGGCGATGCCTGATTCTTCGAGGACGACGAGTTCCTTGATTTCGCCCGTCTGCTTGACGTGGGTGCCGCCGCAAAACTCTACCGAGACTTTTTCCCACGAAGGCGAATTGACGTCGGCGAGGAGGTCTTCGACTGACACGCCGACAGACACGACGCGTACGGGGTCAGGATATGTTTCTCCAAAAACGGCGCGTACGCCTATGATTTCCTTTGCGGTGGCAAGCGGTACATCCTTGGCATAGACTTCCGAGTTCTGGCGGATGTATGCCGTGGATATTTCTTCAATCTTTGCAAGCTGGGCATCCGTAACGGCAGCCTTGTGTGAAAAATCGAATCGCAGTTTTTCTGGTGCGACCAGCGAGCCTTTCTGATCTACTTCATCGCCTAGGACTTCCCGGAGAGCGTAGTTGAGAATGTGCGTTCCGGTGTGGTTGTTGCGGATGGGATGGCGGCGGAGCTCTTCGTACTCGGCAATGACTTCTGAGCCTACAGACAGCTCGCCGTATTTCATGAAACCGGTGTGGAGGACGTAGCCAGCGTAGACCTGGACGTTTTCGACTCGGATTTCGGCGACGTCGTCAACGAGTAAGCGACCAGTGTCGTATTCCTGGCCACCCTGCTCTGCGTAGAAATTTGTCTTGTCAAGAAGCACGCCAAACTGCTCGCCCTCTGGAACCTCTTTTGTGCTCTGAAGGAACTTCTTGTTGTGGTAGATGGCCTTGATGACTGAAGTGATGTTCTCCCATCCGTACTTGGCGGAGTCGTCCGTTTTCGGGACATCCTCCATGTTCTCCAATGCGCCAAGGTCGTGTACATCCAGCTTGACGAGCGCAGCTGTGGCCTTCTTGTCGCCTTTACTAGCCTCGCGTGCCTTCTCTTGCGCAACCTCGACCTCCTTGCTGTCAATGCTCAGCCCGCGCTCCTCAGCCATGATCTGTGTGAGGTCGACGGGGAAACCATATGTGTCGTACAACCGCCACACATCATCTCCAGGTAGCTTGTCTGTCCCCTTGGTCTTCGCCTTTTGCGCATATTTCTCAAAGATGACCTCGCCCCGGTCCAGGGATTTGGCGAAGCTCTTCTCCTCCTCGTCCAGAATCTCCTTGATATCGGCTTCCTTCTTCTTGATCTCGGGGAACATGTCGCCCATTTGCTCGACGAGAGTCGGCACGATTTTCGAGAAGAAGTCGCCAATCTTGGCATCAAAGTACTTGCGGGCGTAACGTGCTCCTCGCCGCAGCACACGGCGGACCACGTACCCTCGACCGACATTGTTGGGGATGCCGCCGTCGGCAATGGCAAAGGAGAGCATGCGGACGTGGTCGGCAATGACTCGATATGCGGTATCAATGCCGTCTGGATCGTCACTGCCAAACTTGCCCCTGTACTCCCTCGCGCCCGTGACTTCTTGTATCTTCTTGAACAGCGGCGTGAAGACATCCGTGTCGTAATTCGACTTTGTCTTCTGCAGCACCGACACCAGCCGCTCGAACCCCATGCCCGTGTCCACATGCTTGTTCGGCAGCGACCGCAACGACCGGTCCGGCTCGCGGTTGTACTGAATGAAGACGTTGTTCCAGATCTCAATGACCTCGGGGTCGTCCTGGTTGACCAGCTCCGACGCATTCCTGTACTCTCCCGTCTCCGACTCCCGCAGATCGTAGTGCAGTTCTGAGCACGGCCCGCACGGCCCCTGGTCGCCCATCTCCCAGAAGTTGTCCTTCATGTTGCCGGGCAGGATGTGGTCCTCGGGCACGCCAACGCTCTTCCACAGCTCCTTGGCCTCGAGATCCGCGTCGAGCCCCTCGGAGCCCTCAAAGTACGTCACGTATAACCGGCGCGGGTCGATGCCGTAGACTTTTGTGAGCAGCTCCCAGCTGAAGCCAATCGCCTCCTGCTTGAAGTAGTCGCCGAAGCTCCAGTTGCCCAGCATCTCGAAGAAGGTGTGGTGGTAGCTGTCCTTGCCCACATCGTCGAGGTCGTTGTGCTTGCCGCCCGCGCGGATGCACTTTTGCGTGTTGACGGCGCGCTTGAGCTGGGCAAAGTCGGAGGCCGGGTCCACGGTGCCGAGGAAGATGGCCTTGTACTGGTTCATGCCCGCATTGGTGAAGAGCAGCGTGGGGTCGGACAGCGGGACGACCGAGGAGGAGGGCACTGGCCGTGTTAATTGGGGCGTGTGCCATGGAGAGAGGGCGCGCGATTGCCTCACCAAAGACATGGCCGTTCTTCTCCTTGAAGTAGTCCAGGAAGGTGGCCCGCACCCGCTTCGCATTCCACTCGTGCAGCGCTTCCGTCGTCGACGCGGTTGCCATGGTGCGCAGGCCTCGTGCGCAGCGGGGGGGTTCGAGCAGCGGTGCAGCAGCGATGACAGCAGAGGAGCAGCGCCGAATTGGGCCAGCAGAAGCGAATAGAAGGGTCCGGGGCGTGCGTCTGGAGGAGAGAGTCGTGCCCGGCGCCGCGTATTTGACTATCTCTGGCCAGCCGTGACTCAGAGCTCGTCGGTGAGGGGCGGTCCGCTGCAGCATTCACGAAACACTTTTGGTGGCTCGGGACGCATGGCCAGCAGCGGGCTGGGCTGGCAACGGCCGCCGGGGACTGCCCCTCCACGGCGAGTCGGCGAGTCGGTGAGTCGGCGCTTCCAGAAGCTTCGGCTGATTGGCCGCTATAACGTCCGCCGCCCGCACCGCCGTCGATCAGCACGACACACACTGGGCAGCACCGAGCAGTTGGCAAGAGAGCATCGCGACAGCGCCAGGACATTGCCAGGACATTGCCAGGACATTGCCAGGACATTGCCAGGACATTGCCATCGGGCGAGACACTTCCACGCCAGCAAAAGGACAGCAGCGGAGCGGGTGATGGGCCCATGACTCCCCCCCAAGCCGTGCAACAGTACGCGCAACACCACGCGCAGCAGGCGCAACCCACCGCCCATGCGCAACCCCATGGCAAGAAGCGCGCCGCCGACACGACGCTGGAGAGCGAGCAGCGGCTAAGCAAGCGCTTTGATCTGCTCAACCTAGGTAACTACTCTCCCCCCTCTCCACTGCTCTCACCACCCGCCTTCTCACACGCCGCAGTCGACACCAACGGCACCCGCCTCTACATCCCCGTCCCCGGCTCCCACGATGCCGCACCCGCTCCAAACGCGTCCCCCTCGCGCCCGAAACCGCTGCCCCCCGTCCCGCAAAAGAAACGCAGCACCCGCCCACCGCACTTCCCCCCCTCTGCCAAGCCCCCGCGCTCCCCCGTCCTCCGGCCCATCTCCCCAGACATGCACATCGACGACACCCCGCACCGCATCTACATCCACGACCTCGCCGCCGAGCTCTCGGATCTCTCCTCCGACGAGGAAACGCCCATCTTCCTGCCGGATATCGAAAAGCACTTGGCCAAGATACCGCGACATGTGTTGATGGGCGAGGAGGAATTGAAGGCGACCAGGGATAATCAGCTGGTTGTGTATGGCGTGCCGAGTAGTTTGACGGTGCCGGAGGAGCAGGATAGGGTCAGGAGGGCGATTGCGGAGGCGCGGGAGCGGATTAGGGCGAGGGGGGTGGGGGGGATGGAGGGTGGGAGTAGAGGGAGTACTGCGGGAGGGGATCCAGGGAGGAGGACGGAGAGGCCGCCAGAGGTGCCGTCTATGGATACCGGTCACGAGTATGAAGACGGGGATGCGATGGATATCGATTAATGCATTGATGATGATGGGAGACTTGCAGAGAGGCAGAGGCGCTTCTTACATACAGTAGATACTAACGCTCTCGAGCTGCTTCTAGGATAACAACTATATGCAATGCAATGCAATACTATGCAATAGTTACCCGATTCCGGAAAACAAACAAAACTCCATGCCCTAATTACCAGCAAGCTCCTTTCTTCCAGAGGTCCCATGCAATAAATATAATATCGCCTCATACAAGTCCAACCCAACACTTTATCTATATACACACCCCCCCTCCCCGCCCGTGATCCAGCCACGAAACCAAACGCTAAATCCTATGACGGCCTTCTTCTTCTTCTTCTTGCTCTCTACCCCATGCCCCCCTTCCCAACCTCAATCCACCCCTCTACCCTCACCGCCTAAACCGCCCCAAAACCTTCCCCATCGCAATCCTCGCCTGCGCCGGCCGAGGCGGCAACTCCGGCTCTTGATACGGCTGTTGCTGCTGTTGCTGTTGCTGCTGTTGCTGCTGCACCGCCTGCCCCTCTCCCTGCCCCCGCCCCCCCACAACCCCACTCATCTGCCCCCCCGTCTGCTGCGGCGCAACACCATACATCGGCATCTCAACACCCGTCTGCTGTCCATCATGACTCCACATAGGCGCTTTATTCGCGGCGGTGGGCTGCGGGGCGAAGTAACTGGGGGGTGCGTCGTTGTTGTAGAGTGGTGGGGGGGCGTTGTAGGGGTCTGGTTGGGGTTGGGGGTTGTAGAATGTGAAGTGGTTTTGGGCTTGGTGGGTGTAGGGGGTGCGGATGCGGGAGGGGATTAGCCACTGGGGGGGTGTTAGCGGTGGTGTTGGGTTTGGGGGTGGGTTTGGGGGTGGGAGTGGGAGGGGAGTGGGAGTGGGAGTGGGAGAAGGGATTGGGAGAAGGGAGGTCGACATACCCGATGATAAGCCAACAGCGGTAACCCCTTCCTCATCCTGCTCTTCGCATGCACATATCCGCCTACAAACCATAGCATGAAGAAACCGAATATTGAGATGAGGATTACCCATTTGATTATTATGCCTTTCTGGGTTGGTGTTAGTTGTCGTCATCTTCATTTCATCATCTTCTCTTTCCTCTTCATAGGCAGTCTTTCGGGGGAATGGAGCGAGGAAAGGACGTAGCAGACTCACCTCGGAGTTCCAAAACCCGTCTCTATCGCACCGTACCTCGCCGTCAAAGTACTCGACGCAATATCTCTTTATCAACCCCATGGTTACGATGTGTGATGTGTGGTGTGTGTGTGTGTGTGTGTGTGTGTTGAGGTGTCAATGCGCGAGATCAGTCCAGTCCAGTTTGTAGGCAATGCTGTGCCGTATGCTTTGGCTCTTCCCAACAACAATCCCTCTTTCGACTCAGTCGCCGAGTATTGTAGTACGCAATCCTGTGGGATCGTATCGTATTATGCAGTGTCGTGTCGTGTCGTGCCTGTGTCCTATCCAATCTTCCCCGAGTTGTAAATATCTCCAGAACAATCAATCGACGAACAAACAACAATAGAGTCGAGTAACAAGTTAGATAGCCAAGACTCCTCCACACGCTCCAGTCCCGGGCACCTCTCAGTTTTACACCCACTGTGGCTTTGCGGCTGTGCTCGTCTTCGCCCTGTAATAGCTCCCGGCCTCCTCTCGAACCAAAAGTGTCGCGGGAACGTCGACGATCCTACAGGAAGCGTTTCGCGTCGAAAAGTGTTGGAGATGGTTCCGGTTTGGACGCAGTTTGACGCTTGGATGAGACCCCGGCCCCTATTAATGATTGGACCTTATCGTAAGGCGGCTAGCCAGGCAAGCAAGACCAACAACAACAACAAGACGCAGCGACAACAACGTCCCTCCCAGCAACAACGATTAAATACCCTCTTCAATAAATAAACTCCTCGATAAATGCAATGACATCAAATAATGGCACGACAAGAAACGCCCACCACCCAAAATAAATATCCCCCCCAACCCTCTCTCGGTGTGTGGCTGGCACGTTCCCGGAGAGGTGGAGGTTGGGCCAGCCTTTTGCCTTGCATCTCGCCTGTGCACGCGCATGTCGTGTCGTGTCGTGTCCCGCTAAAAGGCCCAGTTAACGGGACCCCTGCAGTAAGGCTTCGCCCAATTCCTCGCCAATCGGACAGCGGCGCACGCACGATCGGCCGGAAGGGGGGCTTGTGCAGCAAGGTCGATTCGCACATTGATGCTCATCACGACTGTCGGGTCGGGCGGGCGAGCGGTTGGTCGAGATGGCAGGCCGGCAGGCTTGGAGGATGGGTGTTGGTGTTGATGTTGAATCATTTTATGCGTGCTGTCAACCTTTATCGTTGTTGTGAGGGGTCGTGGGGATTTGGGGATGATACATGGCGGACTTAGACTTTGGGGGAGGGAGATGACCTTGTAGATGACGAAGGGATCGTGTGTTGTATTGTATTGGATTGGATTGGATTGGATTGTTTCTGCTCTACAGGTACGAGGTACCTAGGAGGTACTCGTCAACCATCTACGACCTCGGGAGTACCAGTACCTATCTATCGGCCGACCACAGGCCTCCCCGATCAAGTATCAAACTCCTCGTTGTACGGTACACTCACACCACAAACGCGCGTCCCCCGCAAAACCGCCGTCCCCTTCCGACATCATCCCTCTCTCTTCCCACAAAGAGAGTACATCCGAGATATCCGTAAAGACAACCATTTCTCGATTATCCTGCCCATACCTAAACCACTGCCCTCGACAACCCCCTTTCTTCCACTTCAACCTGCTCACTCCCCACACCCTAACATACAAAAGTCCAAAGACTTTCCTACCCCATCCGACACCACAAACGATGCACCAGCCTACCTAGATAAAAAGAATATAGAAAAACACCATAAAAGCCCAAAATATAGAAACAGTGAAGCTACCTATAGTATGGTATGGTATCGTAAACCCCAGCCGGCCCTCCCCCCGAAAAAAAGGAAAAACACAATCGAAAATGAAAAAGAACTCCGCTTTATCCAGCCCAGCCAGCCGCGGCTACCGATCCCTCCCCCTAACCAAGGCATAAACGCCCTTCGTTTCGCCAATAAACGCCATGCTGAGCATGCCATTTCGCCACCGTGATCCCCAGTATTCACGTGTCTAAGAAAAAAGATATCCTGACCTTGCACGTCTGAGCAGTACGGAAATGATGTCATGGCGAGACTAGTGCAACAAGTTCCGAAGAGAAGGACTTGCACTCGCCATATTGGCGCGAGGCTCTTGCGGGATTGTTACTGGGGGGACGTCTCTCATCAGCGTGTCCCTTGGAGTTGAAGGTCGGCCGTTGAGCGTTCCGGGTGCAGGGCTCCCATGGTGCAAGGGAGGGTACTGTTGCGTAATCTGGGGTGGGGCCGTAAAAGGACTTTCTGTCGATCGAGACGACGCCGGACCATGCGGGTGGGTTGGGGAGTAGGGCACGTGAGGCGAATGCATGCCGTTGGGAATCATCGCATTGTTGTTCAGATGGAGTGGAGGAGGCGGCCCTGCTGGTGGGTGGCCATATGGTCCGCGCATATTCGCAGGCGGCATCTGCTGATGGACTGGAGCTGCGGAATATGATGAATAGCCGTTCGGTTGGTGCACTGGATTGTATGGCGAATGGAACGGCGGAGGATGGCCCATCGGAGGTGGTGGAGGCGGCGCATGGTTGATGCCATTGTGCATGGGAGGAGGCGCTTGATGGGGATGTGCTGGAGCAGCACCATGGGGATGCCAAGCAGGTACTGGAGGCGGCTGATGAGGTGGTTGATGAAGCGGCTGGTGCAGTGGCTGATGGGGTGGAGGAGGTATGGTGGCTGCGGGTGGCATGCCAGGCATCCAAGGTGCTCCTAATGGTGGAGGTGGGAACGACTGTATCGGAGGGGATCGCAGAGGGAGCTGCTGTATCTCGGGAAGTGGTGATGGCGACTTCTCGCGCACCGGTTCTGGCGATGGCTCTGGTTCTGGCTCCGGAGGTTCCTCTGGAGCGTTGAGTTGCTTCCAGTGGCATTTGTGACATAGATATGATACTTCGCGCACAACTGGAATGTCGGTGTCAACTCTTAGGCGGTTGGGTTGCTCCAGAGAGAGCACTGCTGGCGCATCAGTCATCGCATGGTCTGCGGTCCCGTTGAGTGTATGTGTATCATGAGATGGTTTATGTTCAACGGAGCCGACACCATTTGTTCCAGCCCCATTCGTCGATATGATGCCATCCATAGGATGAGACGCATCTGCACATGGTTGTTGTTCCTCGGACTTCCACCACCGTGGGCTGGAACTGATGTTGCAGCGGACACATTTCCGCCCAAGCTTGACCGGAATCTCGGCTGGCTCCTCCTCCTTGACCTGCAAGCCGGCATTTGACTGTCTTCCACGCGCAGAAGTAGGAGTCTGGGTTGCTACTGTTGAGGTCCGACGGTTACCTGGTGCCAAGACAACTGTCTGTGGTCGAGTCGACTGATCGACGAGATTGGCTTTCCGTGCAGTACCGGTAAGAGTCAGGTCGGCTTGCTTGAACTCTCGTGCGTATAGTTGTAGTGCTACCAGATCAGTGCCTTCTACTTCCTCGTTCATTGGGTGAATGATGGTTTTTGGTGAGTGCTCCTTGCACCAAATTGCTGCCAGCATAGTGCCAATCTCCCCGTTAAGTGTGACTGTAGGAACCGCGTCTCTCCTCGTTGCCTTGACAGGTGTGATATCGAATCCAAAAGTATACCCGGCGCTATGAGCACACCCAACATGGAAATTGGCATGACATTGGAGACAGGACACACAAGCGCCCTTGTTCGTCTTGCAGATCTTGCAGACGAGATCCCATTTTAGAGTTGGAGCCACGCTTTCCACCATATCCAGTCGGTTGGCACTACTGAACTTCGTTTCGGGTATCCACACGGCGCAATAAACGTGCACCCAATTGTTGTCGGCAGTCCGCTTCAGGGGTTCGCGGGGGAATAAGGGACGGCCCTTGTCTTGCTGCTTCAGGCGGTATTCCTCTTTTGCCTTGTCCACAAGCTCCTTCTCCATTCTCTCTTTTTCCCGCTCCCTGTCGGTCTTCTTCTTATGAGATACTTTAGGTGGCTCATATAGATCTTGTTCTGTTGCATCATGTGGGCAAAGAACACACTCGTATTTCTGCAAATTGTTAGAGCTGCGCCTTTTGAGGGATTTAGGGACTTACATAGGACACACTCTCTTTCTTGTCATTTTTGCATGTGTCACAAAACCACTTAGGATATCGGACTTCTTCAACGCCATAACAAGACTTGTGCACCGTCAAGCGACATGCAGAGCACTCAAGACGCGGTCCTTCAACCTGCCGGCAAACAGCACAAGGCAAGGCCCTGAGCCGAGGTTGGGCAGGAATAGGGGGTGGGGTGGGAGCCCTTGGTGGTGGTGGCGGCTTTTCCTTCTCCTTCTTCTTAAGAACGGGCTCTGCAGCAGGGGTCGAAGTCCCGCTATCCCCCGCCGCCGTAGTTTTCTGCTTCTTCTTGGGCGGCTCGATCAACGATTGCGCTGTAGCTGAAGCCACATCAGCGTAATCGGTGGCCCCGTTCACAGCACCAGTTTCAGTTGCAGCATACACTTCTCGCAGGAGCTCTTCGTCAATCCTCCTCTTCCATGCTTTCCCGCCACCTTGAGCTACCTTCTTGGCGATCTCATCCGTGTTCTCCCACTTCACTGCATACTTTCGCCACAGATTAGCGCATCGCTGGCATAGAGCAACGACAAGGCCGGTGCCCTTCTCCTTTGATCGGCCATCAGCTGGAACGGTCTGGCCGGGAGATACACCTGGGGCACGGCGCCATTGTCGAGAGTGCCGTGTTGAACAGTACTTGCAATGGAAACCGCGCTTGCGTTGAACAGCTTTATCGTTGTCGAAAGCTGAGTCATCCTGGTCGTCTGCGACATCGTCTAGTAGTTTGGTGTGCGAGTCGGCCTCGGCCGCCTTTTTGTTCCGGCCCTTCCGATTGCTATACGAACCCCAAATTTCTTTGCCCTTGGGTGTCTTCTTCCACATGTAATAATAGCGAACGGCATCTCCGTAGAATGCGACCTTGGCGTGTAGACGGACACTCCGAATTTCCGATCCGTACTTTGCGACCCCTTCGTTCCATTTCTTCTCTTCCTCTTTAGTCAGATCAGGCTCGCGGAGATCCTTACGTCGATCAAGTTTCTTCACCTGCTTCAGGGCTGCTTCTGCGTCATAGTTGTGCTTCGTGAACAATGCCAAGCACTTGTCCAGGAAGTTAGTGCACCATGGTTTAACGCCAACGTCACCAGCTAGTGCTTTTGCACGCTTCATGTAAGCCTCGATCTGCTGTTCGGTAACGGTAGGAGAATCGTCTTCCCCCCGCGTCGAATGCACTCCCAAAGGAGGCATTTTGAACATGAGCTCGGCGGTGCATTTGGGGTCCTTGTTCGGATAATCTTCGCCTCGACGAACATAGCCCGGAGGCTCATCCATGACCCACTTCGGCCGTTTTGCCTTCTCTGCCTTGTCCGCTTCTATTGCAGCCACCGTCTCTTTCGAGAGTTTGGCATCCTTCTTGTGGCTGGCCGATTTCACATAGCGTTTCTTGATCTCCGCAGGTTTAACAAGCTCAACAGGCCTTCCATGCCATACGTTGACGTTTGCCTGATGTCGCGGGCCGAGTCGGGAGCTGGCTCGAGGATATATTGCTCGATCATCGTACTGCAAAGCATCCTCAACCCTGCAATGGATGCCCAAATATCGCATTGGCCACATCTTTGCAAGTGCTATCTCAGCCTGCGTTCCGGGATGGTGGTCATTTTGCAGTTCGGAATCGTTCTGGTTGGTATCACTGGTATCGCCGGCATCTTCCTCTTCTTCATCTACAAGCTCTTCCTCATCTCCCTCATCATTTGCGGATCCTACAAGGGGAGTTCGGCGGGCCTCAAGCTTCTTTTCTTGGGCCCGACTACACGGTCCACAGGCCCATGCAAAACCACGTGACGGCTTCTTGAGAAGTGGTGGCCGCACACAATTCATGTGATAGGTATTGCGACACACTGCGCATTCTACCGAATCGTGCCTAGAATATTGTTAGCATTGGATACGTTCGAAAAGCAGTGGTAGGTCACGTACGTAGCACAGAAGCCGACACATCGCTTGCAGCTCTTCACAGCGCTAGTAAGCTCTTTGACCCGACTGGCTTCGAGACAAATGTACTGCCAGCGCTCATCCAATGCCTTCTTCACCTTGACCGGGACGTTGATGACAGCGGAAGTCGGGATGACCTCGTACCAGCGGTGAATGAATCGATCGAAGAGCTGGTTGAACCAGAAGCTGTCCTTGTTCTTGCGGTAGTCGTCCAAGTCGCCGATTTCGCTGCGATGCAAAATCCGACATCGTCCTCGGAGCGATGTGATGGGACAGAGATCAGAGTGCATCGTAGCGTACACCAAACGAGTGTCGTTATTGTAACGCTGCACGTCCCGGGGCCTGTAGAACCAATTTACCCTTAATGATTCGACACGCGCTTTCGGGTCGTTTTTGGCGTGAATAAACTCCATGACCCTACAGACATAGTATGGTTCGCCGGGCGGCTCACACACCAGATACACTTGGTCTGCCCCATTATTAGCACGCTGTCAACAAAATCGCAATGCAGTCTCTGCAGCGCAGAACCGCTTCATTAGGGCATTGGGAGGAACATACCGTTGATTGAGAGCACCTGGCCGTCGTCTGCCTCCATACGGCCGTTCTTGAGAAATGCGCCAGACCTCTCAAAAGTCATCATGTTTGACTCGCGGGGGCTGCTGGCGACGGCCACGGCGTTATTCGCGCGCCTCGTGGGACCTTGGCTTGGCGCAGCAGCATTCGCGTGGTTGCCATTCGATGCGTGACCTGCCGCATTTTTCCGACGTTTTGGCGGCAGCGCAGGCTGGCTCTGCGGAGTTGCTGCGAATGACGATGTGCCTGGAATATTCGCATTTGGCGGGTTGTCCTTGGGGTTTGGGCCGGTGGTGCCCCACGGCGCATTGCCCTGTCCGGCGCCGGCACCCTTCTTCCCACCCACCCCCACAGGCTGGCCGCTCTCTGTAGCCACGGAGCCGCGCGACGGAGGTTCAGATGCAGCGCCGTTCGCAGAAGCCTGCGCCATTTCAAAGTCCATGTCGACGTCCTCGGCGTAATTGATCCGAGACGTGCCCGGCCGGTTGCGCGATCGCGTCCCGTACGGCGCGGCGGCCGTCTCCTTGGGCTCCTTCGCAGAGGCATGCGACGAAGCCGACGTCGTGGCCGTCATGGGTTGCGATTGCAGCGGCGGTTCGGGGGCGGATGGTGTGCCGTTGGCCGATTGCGCAGCATGACGGAGGTCCGCAGCAGCGGCCGCGGGAGTCGAGTGCCTGGTCGACGATGGCTTGCTGGGTGCTCGTGATGGCGGCATATCCTCTGCAATGGCGAGGGACTGCGGAGGGCTGCCTTGCGCGGGCTCCTCCGGGCGCGCGGGCTCTGCGTTGGCGTGATTGACAGCTTTGAAGGACGAGGCCTCGCCTCCGCCATTCCGCACCTCCACCATGGCAATGTATCCCTGGGCGGGATATTCTCACCACAGAAGACGGTCTGAAGAGGCGGCGGTGCAACCTCCGGCGCGGACGCGTGCCGTCGCCAGAGCGGTTGGAGACCGTACAAAGCGAATATCAAGGCAGTGGCATGGGAGGCCGCGGCGGCGCATACACGCAGGGAAGAGTGCAAAGGTTAAAGACGAGGGCAGACGAGGTGTGAGCTGCACTAGTCGGCGCGATGCAGCCGTTGCTCGCAGACGGGAAACGGTTGCGGGGGTGCGAGACGCGTGGGAGCGTGGTGTCGAGGGATGGGAGAGAGAGAGTGTGTGAGTGGAAGGTCACGAAGCAGCGAAGCGTTGGGTGGATGGGACTATGGCGCCGCCAAGCCCAGCGTGGGACTTTGGCTGACTTCGGGAGCCAGGGATCTGAACATATCTCTAATGTCATATATCCGCTCGCCAGCGCGTTGGCTTTCTCTGCGGCCGTCACGCTCTGCGTCCGCACAACCGCCCTGATCGACACAAAACGCAGAGGGGGGACAGTCTCGATGCTCGCTCCGCCCGTGTATTTGGTATTTATTGTCAGGGAACAGGTGTCGTTCGCCCACCCCCAACTGCCATGAGACCAGAGAGCGTCCTGGCATTGTACTACAGGAGCAATTGCGCCGCTGGGGGTGCGCAGGATTTGTTTCCATGCGTTTCCACCCGTCAGTTGCCTCGAGTCCATCGGATTGCCAGAGCCATCCAGACGCGGAATACCTGGAAGGGTTGATGCGAAGAATGCATCCGACACCGACTCATTCATTCCACTTTCCATCAATGTTCCATCTTCTGGCATCTCCGCCAGCGCGCAGCAAGGGCCAATCTATCCGAGAGGAGCTGGGCGGCCCAAGTTGCAGCGATGGAGGCGGCGAAGAAGTGGCTGCCGTAGATGGACGTCCAAAGGGCGCTAAGCCCGACGCAGCGTAGCGTATCTCAGCAACCAACGACAACGGTCTCGCTCGATCACAGACAAAGGCGCATCAACCAACGTCCGTTACACACTCAACAAGACAGTCTGTTCCGAGACGGCCTCAAGAATGCCATATCGGGACAGCCTTGCGGCCACCCTCCGCTCGCATCTATCTCGGTATTTTATGGTTGTACGAGTTCTGTCTCAAACGGCCCGTCCGAGCTCCCTCCCTCGACCTATATAAATCTCGCGCAACCGGCCTCCCTCGCGCTCCTTTTTATGGGCGCTGAGCAATCGTACGTCTTTCGCTGCCAAGTGGCGCGGCCCAGCTCCCACGTTCCCTCTCCCGATTCTGCAGTTCGTAATACGCTAGGAAAGCGATTCGCCTTGTCGCAGACTGTCCTTTATCCCCCGCAGCCTTCAGGTGAGAAATGTCTCCTCGGCCTGGCTGCTCCAATTCGCTGCGGTTGTCTAGCCTGATCCTTCCTGTCTGTCATTGGCCCAGGATGACCTCTTATCCTAGCCTTTTTCGTACTCGCTTTAACCCGTTTCGCCTCCGCCTCGACGTTTGCCGACTACATATTTCGTTCGTATCGCGATGCGGGTGGTATCCACACGCTTTTCGCCGCATCTGATTTGTCTCTGTTGTGTCAGGTTATTCTCTTTGCTTTTTGTTTCGTGCTCGTTTGCTGAATTTCCTCTGAGCCAAGTTCCAACCCTTTTTCGGATTTCGTTCGGTGCTGCCCTGACACCGGCGACCTGTGTGACGATTGGCCAGCTAGGGTGTCTGAGACACTCCCAAGTCCGGCGGAACACGTTGTTCAAAGTCAGCGCTTGTCTGCCGCGGTTAATACTACTTAGACCATCCGTTCGGCCCAATCTTGGAGTCACAGCCTGCTTCACGGCGTGCCAGGTAGCTCAGTAAGAGAATTTGTCTCGAGATGAAGTTCAGTGCAACTACCACCCTCATCTCGTGAAGCCACGCAAATTTCTCGGAGAATGATCCGCGACAAGGCATCCCGAACTCCCAACAACCGACTTTAGAACCTTCGCGAAAACATGCAAGGAGATCACGTTATCCCATCTATAAGCTGACCTCAGGCAAACCTTAGCATTTACGAAGTGCCCACGGGGTCCAATGCAATAGATGAAAATGTGTCTTGAATTGCTGCCTTTGAGGGGCCAAAGAGGTATTGCGACACAAGATATAGTCAGACCTATATGTGGTTAGACATTTGCCTATTTAGGTTTAGCCGGAGCCTCAACTCCACCTCTCCGCCTCGCTCGACCAACTCTTACATCCTTCTCCTGGCTTTGTTGTCTATACAAGGCTCTGCCGAGGATGACCCGAAGCTCTTCCTGCCTCGTATCATGCCTCAAAAAACACTCTCTACTCTCAAAATGCACGATGCGATAGCGATATTTGTGCCTGGTTCCCGAAGAACGGGCCGTTTCAATGAAAAGAGTTTTCGATTCGGCAACTTCTTGCAAACATAAAAAAATGGGATGGCTGCTTTTGCATGTGCTTTTTAAAATCCGGAATTCACATCTATGTGCATAAGATATCGATTGTATCCACTCATTCCTCGAGTCCAAAGCCATAACAAAAAGCGCTCATGGGCAGTGCCCAACTTACAAATCCTTCTAATAAACGAGTCAAATAGAGCCAGTCCAGCCTCCATGTTCTCTTCTTCCCGTACCGTTCCGAGTACATAAACCCCTATTCCCCCCCTCTCTTCTCTACTTTCTTTCTCCTTCTCCAGCTCAGTAGTACCAAAATTCGACCATGGAAGCTCCGATGTCGAGTCCCTGGTTCTAAAAATGTGGTGTTTTATACCCGATGTGGGATGGTGCCTTCATGTGGGTGGACAGCGAGAATTAAAACTCATTCACTAGCCCTGATGTCGAGTCCTGGGTTTGAAAATTCTCTGTCTTTACCATGGTGCTTGCTGGGGTCTTGCCTTGGGGAGGGAAGGAGAATTAAACCGCGCCCGTAAGCCCCGATGTTGGGTCTCTGGCTGTTTGGGTCGTCTAAAATGTAAAGTTTGAAGAGCATATGGTTGGTCTTGGGTCTTGGACTTCTGGGCAAGGGGATAGAGATATACATTTGCAACCCGGTTCCTAATGTGGAGGGTCTGCTTGCTTGGTGGTCTAAAATATAGGGATTTCATGCCCTGATGTGAAGTAGCTTATTCTCTGGGATGGGGGGAGGAATAAAACTGCAACCCGTCAACACCGATGTAGAGTTTCTGCCTGCTCGGTCTTTTAAAATTGGGTTCTACTCCGTGACATGGATAGAGTTGTTCTCCGAGTTGGGAGGGTCAATTAAAGTTGAAGCGGAGTACTCCGATGCGAGGTTTCTGGCACTAGGACTTGGAAACAAAAATGAGTTTTCATCGGATGTGCGCTGGCAGCGGTCTTGAACAATGGTTGAGACTGAGGATATGGGACGGGATATTGAAGCGGTGTATGTTCGATCTTGGACAAAATCCGACTGCGAGATTCCTTGTGTTCGCTCGATGGTTCTGTTCGTTTGATTCTGGTCGAAGCCAGTAATGAATGAGTAACAGAACAGGGAGGATGATAATCGCCATATCCTCACATAGTCAATTCTTGATATGTATCAGCCAGGGCTAAAACTTTGAGAAATGAGACCGTCGGCCTGATAGACACGCTCATTCACTCCTGGTTCATCTCAATTTCGGTAGGCGTCCACTTGAGAGTATACAAGCCCCCCCTTTCCCAACTTTCACCCATTTCCTTCTCTTCACACCAAATCAGGTCCGGTATTCCAAAACTTTTCACTGAATTTGAAGATGTCGTTTGTGTTCTAAAACACAACTCGCCTTGGACCCATGAGATCGTGGCCTTGGAGTTGGAAATGCTGAATAAAATAAACTAGGGGACGAGACCAAGTCTGGCTTTGAACGACCTGCTTATTTCAAAAGCATTTGAAAGCTGTCATCAACGTCTCATGTTTCCCTTTGGGCCGAGAACTGTTAAAAAAGGTGTTAGTGTCTAAAATCCATTGATCAGGCTGTGAATGTGGGAGTTCAAAAATGCACATTTCCTCAACGCATGGCTGGCTAGCTGGTTTTGTCCATTGCCATTCATGTTGCATTAGATGTGGTATACCATTGTGCTCTGAAGATCTCCGCCACCACTTATCTGCACTGAACTTCTTGTACATTGTCCGGTATATAAATCCTTCCCTTTAGTAGCTCTGAGTATCCTGCCTTTGCCTCACTGATAAAATCAAATGTGGATAGTCTAAAAACGGTAGAGGAAGCTAAGCATGGCTATGGCCCATAAAATGTACATTTCAGCGATACATGTTGTGAAACTTGAACTTGGTTAAGGCCTAAAATATCCTCCATTTGGACAGCATGCTCGGCGTGGGACTCTGTCCTTAGTTTAGAGTTGTTAAGATAGTATCTGAATATACAGTTGATAGGCTGAACTATGTGTATTTGACAACCAACCGCTGCCCTTCCTTAACTATCTAAGACAGGCCTTATATGTAAGCTGGATATGAGCCTTGGCATATATCTTGGCATCACGTGTACTTAGCCTATATCAGTATCTCAAGCTCGATCGATCAGAAGGATAGACTAATTCCTTCAACCTCAACCTGTACCACCAACAAGCTTACAGTTATGAGCCCGGCCTAGCCGATCAACATCAACCCGCTGAGTTCACTGATCAGCTTCAATTCTATTGATCTCTACTATCCGTTGATCTATCCTAGTCGTCGACACCTACCTCACCGATCAATCTCGACCAATATCGATCAATTTCAATCCAAATTTTCCACCGATATCGATCCTCACCAAACGCGAAAACCCTACGGTTGATCACCTTGAACGCGTCGATCAACAACAAACAAAATGACGAAATACGATGACGTCAGCCTTGCTGATAGAGTTATCCTTCGAGGCTCTGATTAATGGGACCTCTGGTTCTTCACAATCAAGGATCTAGCAATCTCTGCACAGGTTTGGATATATATTGATCCTGACAAGCCTGTTAACCTACTACAGGCACCGATCGAGCCCAAGGCTCCAGAACTGACGCTCTATACACCTGATTTGATCAACAGTGATGATAATACCCTGCAAACAGCCTCATAGCAGGAAGCAACAATTCAGGCAGATCAACAGCCTAGGATTATCTACCCATTAGTAGATGAAAACAACTTCTACAGAACATAGATAGTATAGTATTTATCCAAGATAAAGGAATTTCACTAAACTAAGGATCAACTCAATTAGATCCACGCTCAGATCACCAAATCTATCCATCCAGACCTGTTACCCTATATCAAGAGGTTCTTAATATCTTATGAACGTCTTCAGGCACTCCAACAAAGGTTCTTACTATTAATAATTAATCAAGAATAACAAATTCTTTATAAATACATAAAAGCTTATACCCTGAGCTTACAAAGGATTAATATAGAAAACTAGTATAATAAATATATTACCACCTACGATAACGCCAGATTAATTAATCTTCCTAATGTTACTAGCTGGAGAGCTTAGAAAGATCTACTTAGAGCCTTTAAACAAGTTAATAGTAAATATAGAGCTATATTATCATACAAAATAATAGGCAAGGAAAAGTACTATAGGATAGATATACCTCTTAGGATAGAGGTAACTCAGTTAATTACTAAGTTCCTATCTTATATTAGAATAACTAGAATAAAAGCTAATATTATTAGAGGCACCTACGTAGCTACCCTAGATAATTAGGAATCTCTATATAGAAAAAGGAGGCTAGGTAATACTCTAATTAATAGAAAGCCTAATAAGCCCTGCCTCTGTAGAGATAATTATTTCTAGAGTAGCTACCTATATATTAATCCTTATCTGAAATTAGGTGGATTTATTATTAACCCTAAGAAAAGTACTAAGATTACTTAATTTAATACTACTAAAAAAGGTAAGGATATCCTATTAAAGGTGTAAGTAAATAGCCTCTACTATAAGCTAGATTAAGAAAATTAATAGAAAAAGACCTTACTACTTCTATCTAAAGGTACTCTAGATTACTTTATAATTAACTTAAGTAACTACTACTAAGGTGCTTAATTAACTAATAAGACCTATACTACCTTCTTATACGCTAGTAATAATAGCTCTTCTCTTATTAACTATTAGATACTAGATCCTAGATCTAATATCTATATTACTAACAACTATATTGGATTTAGGTAGCTATATCCAGTAATACTAGATAATATTATCTAATTAGGACCTACTAAAGTATAGATATTAGGTTAGGGAGATATTAATATTATAATCTTAATACCTACCAGTATTAAAACTACTATATTAAGGGAGGTTACCTATATCCTATCCTTCTTTACTAGTATTATATTACTAGATTAACTATCCTTAGAGGATATCCACTTCAACTTAGGAAGAAATATCCTATATTAAAAAATAGGGGAATCCTAGCAAGATATTATTAATCTTATAAAGTAAGGAGGCTATTAGATTATTACTTAGTAACCTTTAGCAACTAATTAGGAGCTACTAATAATACTATTCTTAGTATATACAGCTAATTAGAGGAGACCTTAGAGATCTACTAAGCCTAGACTATAGAGATTACTTATAAAAATAATACTCTATAAGATAATAGGCTATATAGGTTATAAGGTAATTAATTACCTACTAGATAATATTGATAGGATAACTTCCCCTTTAGGCCTAGCTCTAAATACTTTGGATTATAAGTAATATGTGATTAATAAAGCTTATAAGGTTATATTACAACGCTTTAGCTATACCCTTAGAGCTTCCTACCCTTTTAAGACTCTAGTAATCAACCTAATTAGGCTAGATAATATCAGCTATAATAATACTTAATACATTTTCTATATCTTCTACCTATTTATAAAGTTTAATTTTATATATCTAATTAATAAAAAGAATAAATTAATAATAAGGTAGGTTCTTATAAGATTAGATAAACTTATAAAATAATAATTTAATACTAAGATTAACTTTCTAATAGTAGATAATAAGCGTAGATATAGCCTTAATAATAATTTAGCTTAAGCCTATTATATTAATAATGGGATTACCTTCTAAATTAGATTACCTTATATAGAGGAGTAAAATAGCTCTGCTAAATAATTAGGGAAGAGCCTTATTAAGCGTTTAAGATATATAAGAGAAGCTAGTAATCTCCTAATTGGGCTAGCCCCTAAGATATATATATCTGCTATATACCTTCTTAACTGTATGCCTATAAAGAGCCTTAATTAGAAGACCCCTTATAAGCTAGCCTATTAGAAGAAGCCTTTAATTGCTTATATAAGGATATTTGGCTACTAAGCCTACGCTCTATATACCTAGATCCCTAGGGGGGATAAGCTTACTATATAAGCTCTTATTAGATATCTAGTAGGCTATAATAGCTCTAATATCTATTAAATATGGATCCTAAAAGGAAAAGGAGATAAAATAACAAAGGTTATTCAAACCTATAACGTAATATTTAAGGAGGATCTATTCTATGCTAAAGATATATTAGACTAACTTAGGGGTACTAAGCTTTAGTAGGTAATCTATACAATTATAGTAGATAACAAGGAATTATCTAATAAGGATAAGATTGATTAAGAGCCTTAGCTAGAGGATATTAATCCTACCTTAAGCTTATTAAGGTATATTACTACCATAAAGGATCTATATAGTTAAAATTAGGAAAGTACTTAGGGGCTTAACTAGCTCCCTTAGGGGCTTCTAACCCTACCTCTATCCTTATTACAGAAGTAGAAGAACGTTGCTCTAAACTAGGAATTGATTAATGCTAATATTAGCTTAGGATATATCCTTCTATAGGGTATAAAGAGAGCTTAAAAACCTGCTTAGAAGCTTGATAAGAGTTATATAATTAATAAATATTAGGCTACCTTTGTATCAACATTAATTAATAGCTTAAAAACTCAATTCTATTAAAGCAAGTTACCTCCTAAGCCTAAGCACCTTAGGGAGGTTGAAAAGCTTTAATATCCTTATAAACAAGGCTTTTATTAGGCAATACAGCTTAAGATTACTACTGTAAAGCGAAAAGAGACCTATTAGCTTATTACCTAGGAAGACTTTAATAACTAGGCTAAGCCTAAGGCTCTACTACTTATATAGGTATTTAAATACAAGCTAGATAATAAAGGATATCTATAGAAATATAAGGCTTAGATCTGTATAAGAGGCGACCTATAATTAATAGCTGAAGATACCTATGTAGCTATACTAGCTATAAGGATATTTAGGGGCCTTATAGTAATTACAGCTTACTTTAATATAGAGATCTATTAATATAATACTATAAATGCCTTTACTAACGCAAAGCTTATAACCCCTATATACTACTTACTACCTAAAGGTTTTTCAGATATAGATTACCTCTAGAAGCTCTAGTAAGCCCTATATAGATTGAAGTCCTTACCAGCTCTATAGTATTAGGAACTAACTAAGATACTCTTAGCCTTAGGCCTTATACTAATAAAAGATACTCCCTACCTATAGATATCTAATTAGCTAATTATCTTCTTCTATATTAATAATATTATTATTCTAGTAAAACTAGCCTATATCACAGCAATAGATGATTTTAAATGGAAACTGCTTAAGAAATATAAGATTAGAGCTCTAGGAGACCTATTAACCTTCTATAGGATACAAATCTATAGAGATTAATAAATAGGGTAAATTTAGCTCTTATAAGCTTTATATATTAATAAACTTAGCCTTAGATTTTAATCCTCTAAGTTAATTACTAGAAAAAGGTTTCTACTAATACTAATACCTATTAAGGAGCTGCTTCTATCTAACTAGCCTATAGATCAAGTAAATATATATTAATATTCTCAGCTGGTTGGCTTAATTAGATATATTATAGTAGTATTATAACCTGATATTATAAAATCTTACTCTAAATTGGCTGAGTTTCTTATAAATCTATTGTCTTATTATATTACTACAGCCTATTAGGTGATTAACTACCTTATAGGAATAAGGGATCTATTAATCTGCTATAATTCATTAATTACAACTAATTCAGCCTATATTAATAAGGAACCTACCTTCTTTAGAGTAGCTAACACCTCCTATATAGATTATAAAATAATATACAAAAGCTCTTAGGGGTATATCTTCTTCCTATTTAGATGACTAATTAATTAGAAGGTAACCCTATAATGCTACGTTACTAAATTAATAACTAAGGTAGAGCTAATTACAGCCTTATTAGCTAGTACTAAGTTGATTTAGTAGTAGTAAGTATTTAAAGACCTTAAGTTTAACCCTAATAATGAGCAAATCCTATATTATAATAATAAATAAATAATCTAACTAGTTACTAAGGTAATGCCTAGACTAAAAACTACCCTACGTTATATAGATATCTATTACTACTAGCTCTAAGAAGGAGTATAGAATAATACTATTAATCTAGCCTATATCTAATTAAATAATTAGCTAGCTAATAGCCTTACAAAGCTCCTTCCTTAGTAATACTATAAGAATTAGCTATCCTTGCTATATATAGAAAAATTTCCAATTAAAATAGATTAACCAAATGAACCTCCTTAGGATGAAAAATAGGCAGCCTCATTTAGTGACCTCCTTAGGATGAAAAATAGGCAGCCTTATTTAGTAACCTCCTTAGGATGAAAAATAGGCAGCCTTATTTAGTAACCTCCTTAGGATAAAAAACAGGCAACCTTATTTATTAAGATAATAAACTGCCAACCTTATTAAGATAAAAAATCAGCCTTATTAAGATAATAAACTGCTAACCTTATTAAGATAAAAAATTAGCCTTATTAAGATAATAAACTGCTGACCCTATTAAGATAAGAAAGATATTTCCTATATTTCCTATGTATATTAGATACTCTTTCTCTTATTTTACTAGCAAAGCTAGGTTTTAGAGAGTTTTATTAAGGCTGATATTATTAATATTATTGCTTATATCTATCAAAACCTTGTATAGATAAACTAGCTGAGTTGTCAGCTTTAAACAAGTTTAAATCTGAAGGGGGTGTGTAAGCTGGATATGAGCCTTGGCATATATCTTGGCATCACGTGTACTTAGCCTATATCAGTATCTCAAGCTCGATCGATCAGAACAATGGACCAATTCCTTCAACCTCAACCTGCACCACCAACAAGCTTACATTATATAAACCTTGTGTACCTTTGTTGCACATTGCTGCTTGCAACCGGCTCCTCGTTGTCTGTTTGAGTACATCTTCATCCGCATCCATCCAGTACCGTCCACCCGCGTGCAGGGGAGCCTATTCGTAACAGTCAAGCGTTAGTATAAGGGGTCCCTCCTGGCGTGCCGGAATCGTATCGAGCCCTAGTAGACCATGGCGATGTTCCTCGATCCACCCTCTATAATCGTGCACATGGCCAACGATTGATCGAAGAGAAGGCCCAAAGCCAACAGTACCTCACCCCCGTGAGAAGAAGATGCCTTTGTCAAGTATTTCTTACAGATGTCTAATCTTGGACACCTTACTCATATAAAGTATATCTTCACTGGACTTCTGTATTACCTGCCAGCAACTAAAGGCGGACATACCACTTTAGCTTCTACGTAAGAACTGGGTGAAGGCTTTCTAGGAACGCCATCCAGAGACTTATTTGAGCAATAGACTGGAATTGTTATGAGTAAAATAACTATTGCGTGCTGATTCCTGCATGATTGCTATGCTGTTTGATACCTGAGACCATTCAATAGAGCTGGTTCGGGACAGCCTCACGCATGATGAACATGTAATTTACCTTACGTGGCTTTTCTACTATCGCTGTGCGCCATAGATTTGGCCTGGCCTTTTGAGGCTAGTGCCAAGGTGCCTGACAAAATGAAGGCCCTCCCCAAAAGGCGCCTAGCTTTGCTAAGCATAGGAACATCAAAATCTAAACTTTGATAGTTTTATTCTTTATTTTCTACAGCACATCAATCTACTAAAATTTTGAAAACTAGCTCATATGGTTGCTAGAGGTAGGCAGATTATATAGAAAGAACCTTTACTACTCTAACTCTTTCCTGTTGTGGCGTGTTAATCTGATGCCACTTGGCATTGCTTGGCAGAAGGGTTGGAGAGGGATTACTTTTGTCAAGCACCTCCGTCGAGGATCTCAGAATCCAGCCTTGGAATGTTCCAACGAAAAACTTCCCCTCATACTTTACAATGAACGACCCCCGCTCTCCCAAATACCTCCCGACCGAAATATGGAACATAATCCTGGCTTTCGCAACACCCGAGCTGCCAGATTGCGAAGATATTGTTGAGGCTTCACAGACGACGATAACGCCACCAGCGTCGTTTCTTGCTAGCCGATCAAGCCTGTTCCATCTATGCCTCATGTCGAAAAGATTGGACGTCCTCGCTCGACCGTTTCTGTTCCAGACCATCGTTATTTGGGAAGCAGATTCCTTGCTTCTTCTTTGGCAATCTCTGAAATCTTGTTCGGACCTTGGTCGTTACATACTCCAGATGGCCTGCTGGGTGCCGCTAACGCGAGAGGCTGTCGTACAAGAGATGGTGGACCTGGCGAAAAAGAAGTTGGAACACAGCCCATTGAACCGCAACCTCTACCAGAACTTGATCACTCAACACAATGTACCGCAACTTGTTCTCTTCGATATACTCTGTCGGTCCACACAACTCACAATGCTTAGTTTGTTAGTTCCAAGATCTAGAGAGGGCATTCAGTACAGCGCTCTGATGGCAATGATTACGGAGAATCGGCAGTTAAATGACACGTCTGCTACACCAACCACGCTGGGCCATGGACAGGGGCACGGAATAAGCTGCTCTCTGGCGTCAATACAGCTTTGCCTAGATCGGCATCTATCGGCGGCTTTAATGCGTCGAGAAGAAGGCGAACAAGACGAACAAGATATGGGATTTGATCACCAAGACTACTGGCCACTTCTTAGAACATCGAAGATCATCCGACTACACTGCTATGGAGACGACGCAAGTTTCAACTTGTGGTTTCAGTTGGAAGAAGATATGGAAGAAGATGTGGAGGATGATGGCTCTATAGGGCCTGGACCGCCACCGGAGGGATACCTTGGAACGGTACAGGAAATTCGCCTTGATGCCTCGTCCTCCGGGCCAAAGTCTTTATATTACCTCTGCCGGCACGCCCACCAGCTTCAGGCACTGCGGGTGATCCACCGCCGGCATTCACAGGATTCATTTGTCTCGGGTTCAACCACCAAAACCCTCGACAGCGGCCTCCTAATGCGCGCCTCAACGCTCCGACATCTTCACCTGGACTTTTACGACTCGGTGGAATGCAAATCCCATATAGGGCCAGATGGTAGACTCGCCTCTCTTCCTCAATTCCACCACCTAGAGACACTGCATATTCAACTTCAAACTCTCTTCGGGAGGATTTCCGCTATATCTCGGCTTGATGTCGGAGATATGTTTCCTAGTTCACTGGCCGAACTCACGCTGGATGACCAGTGGCTCCAAGATGTCGTCGAGACAGAGGAACGTATCAAAATGTACTCGGGCCAGATAGATCCGGAGGATTTCCAAGGCGGTTGGATAATGGGCTATGGTATGACTGAAGCCGGGTTTTGGAACAGTTATAGGAAAGGCATCTTGAAAATGTTGATTCGGTTATGCGATGTGTTGGCAGAACGGCTGCCAGATCTACGGCGAGTGCATTACGTTTCGGACTTTTGGTCGCGAAGAGGATGGGAACGAAATAATTCTTTTGATGAGGTGCAGGAGAGTTTTTGCGAAAGAGGTATCGAATTCTATGCAGGCGAGAAGGCAGAAATGTGATCAAACCGTTGGTTGAAGCGATGGTTGATAATCGGATGAAAGGTAGGTGCTGCAGTAGTTGGTAAGAAAGGAACGACTAGGCTGATTGTTAGATGTACCGACAAGGGGGGTGAGTTGGCATGAATTTGTATGTGTTAACGGCCATAAGATTGATAATTGGTTTATAATACAAATATAGTTTCTGAGGTTTAGAGACAACTGTTATCTACAACCTGGAAAGTTGGGAGCTTTAAAGTAGTAGCTAAGAGAAAAAACTTGGTTTCGCTATAAAAGAACCCCCTGCGCGCGCAAGGAGTAAAGGTATCAATGCAATTGTAATGTTTATGCCAAGTATAGTGGAAACTACCCCAGGAAGGTATATCTTAGTTTGATATGGAGCGATGGAAAAAATCTAATACTCCGAGAAAGTCAATGTTGCGTTTCGCTACACAGGGATAGACCTTACATAAACACCAAAATTTCTACATCTATTTGGACTTTGTCTGAGCCAACTTCAATTATACGCTTGAAAACTGTATTAAAATAACAAAGGAGGGTACATTCAGACCAACGTCAACACACCAAATGAAACGAGATCTTCTTATATCTATCCGGGGGTCCGAGTATGATGTTCGTCTATCTGTCCATTGTCTTCATCAGTAGCATAATCGGGCAGAACACAATGTCGAATTTCCATATTCTCGTTCCACAACTCGCCATTGTACGGAAACAGGCGTCTTGTACATACAAGATGCTGTTCGACGAAGACCGTCACTTTCATCCTTGACATGGGCATTTATAGTCACCATACCTTTCTCCTCCAAGGGCTTCTTCTCTCGCATCCATGCCTTTCCCCGCATTCGTAAGGCACAAACTTCAAATATGCCCTACTGCGATTACACCACCGACCCCAACGTCGTCGTGTGTAAGGAGGACGTCCTAGATTTTGGCGACGGAGACTTTGGTGATGACCAGGGTCTGTCGGACGAGCTTTCTTCCTTAAACATGATACCCAACGCCGAGTTCACTGGTGTGGATGTCTCAGGGGCCTCAAGGCTTCCTTCTAGACAGCTAGCAGATGAGGAGCTCCTCATCCCAGACTTCATCTCGCTCCAGATTGATACGATCAATCGGACGCTGGCGGAGGTCAAGTCAACTGTCTTTGACATCCGGGATCCGAATGCTATCAAGCGTTTGCAAGAGATTGGAAGCGAAGAGGCCATTGCGAGTGCCATTCACGAGATGCAGTTCACCTGCTGCGTGGTGCCGGAAGCGTATCCGGATGTCCTCCGTGTATTTCCCCTCAAAGGTCCACCTCCACATGCATCCATGGAGAATACCAATGATGAAGCTAACCCGGATGACATTGGCGATGGCGGGTACCAGGACTCTGAATTCTCAAAGGAAGCCCTTGCAGAATTCCATCGGATTCAGGAACGGGAGGCTTCGTTCTTCCCGACGGTTTTCAAGCGAGCAACGGACCGGAACTCCAACTTCGAGTACGCCTCGATTGAGTTCTTCAGGAAGGAGAACTTGGAGACGATGGATCTTTTGATGCTCCTGGCCGAAATTCTGAGCAAGTTCCCGAACCTCGCTCGCATCTCGTACGTCTTCGAGCCCGAGAAAGTTCCGGCCCGATATCTCCACCTCTGTGGCCAAGAGGCCAGTCCCGACTTGTGGAACTGGACTCTAAGTAAGGACCGTGAGGGTGTGATTGGGGCCCAGATCGGGCTCGTTCTCCTCCTCTGGTCTTTGTCGGCTACACTGATCCAGCCGAAGCATCTCCAGCTTGCTGTTGTTGGCGAGACGTACTGGGCATTCTGTATCCCGAGGATGCCTGGCTATGTCTGGGCCTTCAATCCCAACGGGGATTCAGCCCTAGAAGTTATCCGCCAGGTCTGTTCTAAGGTGGAGACGCTGACCCTGAATTCCATCAAGGAACCAGAGGGTTTCCAGCCTGCGTTTTGGACACGGGACATCCCCCTAACCCAAGCCAGCTTTCCGGTTTTGAGGGCGTTGGAGCTTGACCGCTCCAAGCTCGGCAGGGACGATCTACTGTATACGCAGACTCGTGTTTCTAGCATCTGGCAGCCGACAAAGGTGACAAGTGTCACTATTGTGGGATACGTCGGCCTTAGTGGAGAGGTGCTCGACTTCCTGAGAGCCTATGGCCAGCACCTCCAGACCGTCATCTTCAGGAATCCCAATCTGATCGAGTGGCGGTCCGTTCTGAGGATGCTCCAGACTCTCCAGTTGGTCAAGCTTGGTTTGTACTATGACCAAGCTTCCATCACGGAAGAGGCCGTTGCCGGGCTCTCGAAGATCCAGCAAAGCCATTTTCAAGCGTCTGCCCGGACAGTTGAGATTGCTCCTGTAGACCTCTGGTCTATGGTCGAGCAATATGACCTGCAACAGCATCTGGAGGGCTTCATGATTGGGCCGGGGCCATATCAAGAGACCTATGAAGACCCCCCAGAGGATGATCTGTCCGAAAGGGCGGATCCGTCTGAAGATCTTCGGAGGGGATATGAATACGAGATGAATGTTGCGGATGGGGAGATGATGGATGTTGACTGAGTGGCCACCAATGGCTTGCTTCGGTTTTTGTAGCATCCTCAACCTCGCGCCGCAGGCTTTGTTGTTCCCTTGAGTTGTGTTGTTTATTCTTATCATCTTCTTTCCTCGGGTTTACGATACATAACGCCAGATAGTAGAGTTGTAGTAGCGAGAGAGGTAAAATTTCATGTTTAGATCAATAAATGTTAAGTGGTTATGAAATCTTTGTCCAAACTCGGTAATTTGCATCTTGAAACTTTGAGTCTCTGAATATCATGTTTGCCACTGGGTCCAGCTATGTTCTCGTAAGATTGGAGAGGATCCTCTGAAACGGGGGATACTCAACCGTGGCACCTCCTTGTTGTTTACGCAAGCCAAAATCGAATCCATTAGTATGTAATACGTGTGCACTATGAGGGTAATAGCTCATCCAAAAATATTGTTAATTGTGAGTGAAAAATGTAGTCCCGTATCAAGCATCTAGCACGTTGTAAAGAGCACCTCTATTTCATCATCGATGAGGCCAAGAATACCCCATATCGAACGAATCACCATCGGGGGCGGATTACATGCATGAAGGCGTTTAGGTGAGCTTGGCGCAGCACCTGCATGCATCAAGTGGGGAGGCAGCAACTTCATGATAAGAATCGCTTGTCCAGTGATATCATTCAGATATATCTTCAGCAATCCAAGCGAAAGGTCCCACCCAGCATCCTATCAACAAATTTCTTCTGCAGGTTGGGAATCCTCCAACCCACCTGCCTCGTCTCCTCGAAATGGCAGGCCCTCTTCTTAACTACGTCCACGAGCCCTTGGACCCAGGAAGTCGGGATATTCGAGGCATCAGATTCCTCCCAGAGGAGAATGACTGGGTTAGCCTTGGGCTGGTACAAGTCATACCCAGTTGTCCGTACTATTGTCTGTCTTATTGCTGGGGCGACTACAATCCTACCCAGGACAAGAACATTCTTGTAAATGGAAAACAATTTTTAGTGCGCGCTAATCTCTGGGACTTCCTAGATGTAGCACGTCGAAAGTACCCAGACCGCCTTTTCTGGATCGACGCAATTTGCATAAACCAATCCGATAACGATGAGAAAGGAAGAGAGGTCAAGAGAATGGGTGAGATCTTCTCAAATGCTACCGGTGTTGTGGTTTGGTTGGGCAATGGGACGTCGCCTGAGAGACAACTCATCGCGCATATTCGTCAGAAGTATGACGAACAACCTGGCCAACCAAGTGAAAGGGAGCAGAAAAGGACGACAGTGTCTCTTCTTCAGGATGGGTCCGCCACCACGATCAATGGTGTAATTCGTGAAGTCTGTGATAACAGTTACTGGACTCGAGCATGGGTAGTGCAGGAAATATGTCTTGCGGCCTCAATCTTCCTGTTGCAAGGATGTGAAGATGTCAGCTGGGCGGGCTTCATACAAATGTTGAACCAACATTGGTCATTACGGCGGAGCTATGCAGCGGGTATTATAAAAGCAGCACAGGATATCAACGGGAAAATATTTTCTATGCCATTCGAAGAGCTGACAGGTTCGTATGATCTCATTCAGAACTGCTGGGACAAGCGCGACAAACTCTACTCGGTGCTCTCACTCGTCAAGGGGGGAGAACGAGTGGAACCGGACTATACCCTACCGCTCCACGAAATCTTTTTCAGGGCCCTACCACATATTTCGCCAGAGGACATGTTCTTCGCTTGCTCACGCAGACTCCTCAAGGCCCTGCTTCCGCAGCGTTCTGAAGGACGCGGCAATTCAGCGATAAAATCGTCAGAGAAGTACGAGAAAGCTTGGAGCAAGTTGGATATCGAAGATCAGCCGTTCTGTAACTTTCGGGGTCGTCAGTGTGTAGGAATTTGCCGCAAGAAACGCTGGAAGGATCTTTTTGAGAAGCATGAAAATTGGTGCAGATGGTTTGACAGATGGTATGACATATGTTCGAACTGTGCGGCGACTCGGCATCTTTTGGGACAATACTTTTCTCTAAAGGATACGCAATCATCGATGCGGAAGGGCGAGGATGTCAAGGTGATGACCATAGGACGCCGGGCCCCTGGGCATTTCCTCTTTGTTTATTCTGAACAGGATCATGTCTGGCGTTGTCGTAGCATCATGAGTGGAAGCGCAATCTTCTCCAACAGCGACCTGCTATGCGGGATTAGCCTGGAAGTTGATACGGGGCCGATCACGGAATGGGGGAGACCTACTTTGACTGGTGTAATCTCATTTTCGCGTTTTGGATTATTGAACTTTCTTATTATGACCTGGGATGAGAACTCTGAATTCTTTTCGTCTCTGGAATACCTCAAGATGTGTTAGAGTTGGGATGTACTGGTGTTAAGAAAGATAATTGATGCAAACGCAGAGTAAAGTGGTCAAGTTGTCTATCGTTATTCACCGTACGGGGTTGGGATTACATGTTTGGCAAATGAAATTTTTATCAACGAGCCAAATTGTTTACGGGAATGTACAGAGATATCAATATAAGTGCTTAACAAGGTAGGTATATTCATTCAAGATATTCGCAGTCGTACGTATCGTAGTCCAAAAGCATACACAGAGGTTGTTGGATGACAACTGATGTAAATAGTCTCATAACAAACCGAGCTGTATGAAGTATAGACGGCCAATAGCCCAACCTAGCAATTCCGAAGTATTGCTCTCGATGCGAGGGCCAGATATATCATTCTCCATAGAGTTTGCCATCTCTGTCTAGATAATATATACTCTCACTCATCTCGATCATCATCAGCATCCCGAAATCATCTCCGGGCGGAACCATGGCCATCCAATGCGCCTTCAACCTGTTCAGATATATGTCTCTCATAGAAATCTTGGACGCCGCGGCATACAACAGCTTCAGGGGGACCAGCATATTGACCGCATAACGGTCCGGGAAGTCCACCATCTCCAACACAAGTTCTTCCAAAGACGTACCGCCCTTAGGAAAGATGTTTAGAAACTCGGGCCAGTTGAGAAAGTACATCTTGCAAAGTCGTAGAAATTTAAGTGTCGACCTCATGGAGAATAAGAATGCGATGAATCCCATGTCCATTTTGCTCCCTGGTTTGCCCCATTTATGCCCTTGGAGGGTGAGACGTGTCAATCGGAGAGGTGGGCCAGGTGGTAGCGAAATTTCCAACCAACGAGGAAGCTGTTGCTCTTCGTTGCCCAAGCTCTCAAGCCGCAAATGTTTCAGGAAAGGGACCGTCTCTAAGGTCAAGAACAGTGGACTATTCGGACTATGTGGCTCCGGTACCCAATGGCCATCAGAGGCCTGGTCCAATTGCAAATGTTCCCTAAAAGGAGGGGGGCACGTCAGCACAAGTCTAAGCGGTAGGGGACATAGGAATTTCGCTGGTACTGCCTCTTGCGGTTTCCCAGAAGTCCCGTGAATGTTCGACCAAGATCAGTTTGCGATGAGCGACTTGAGTGGTATTTAAACAGCGTTGTCTTAGCCCCATGTACCAGAGACATACTTACGTCTTCGCCAAAGCCTCCTTGAGAACGCTGGTATGTGTGAGGGACTTCAAGGTGTGAAGATATGTTACGAGGACCGGAATCCTAAGGTCCCTAACAAAAGTGTGGCTCTGTGCTAAGGCGCGCAAAATGATGTCGACAGTCATCAGATGTACCATTTTCTGTTCATACTCAAATTTGTAGTGGCCAACGGGAAAGGCTTTGGGGCCAAGCACGTCTATAACGAGACCGTAAAGAGACGTTGTGGAGAAAATCTTACAATAGTGAACAGTGCGTAGATTGGTACAGCTTGAGAAAATCGAGGCAAGAGTCGCGGTGGCCAGATCTTTCTGTATTCGGTGTTCGTCACTTGGGTAGCAGTCCTCTCCGCTGTACCCGGGTTGGGGTGTCCAGACGCCTTGGTGAAAGACTTCCTCGGCTGGTAGGCGGAAGTACTGGTCCAACATTCGACGTGAAATCCTCTGCTCCACCTCACTCACGATCCGCTCATCAGTGAAGCATTTCGCACGATCAGCCAGTTTCCCGTCGTCCCCATTCTGCCCATTATCTTTCTCCTCAACCCTTCCCTCAAGGTTACCCACTCCCCCCTCCTTCACATCAACCCCCATAACCTCAAACCAATACCCCAAATATGCCCTCACAATAGCCCCACACCCGAACCTCAACATCTTCACATGCGGAGCAAGCCCCTTCCTCATCAACCCCTTTAACATCTCCACCCCAGGCTTACTATAAAGATCGATCACCGTCGATCCAAACTTTTCACCCATCGCTGGAAAAGCACAATCGTGGAACCCGCGACAGACCAACCGTACATTTTTGACATCCGCAAAGCCGAGAAATGTGAAGACATTGTCGACGATTTCGGAAGGGAGGAGAGAGATGGGTGAGGAGGACTCCATATTGTGAGTAATATTACTGGGATTTGTGGCTTGCTGAAGCTTCAGTGGTGTAGTGAAACCGAGGATGGGGGAAGTCACAATTGCGAGTTTCGATACTGTCTTGTTGTGTGTCGTCGAACGAAGGTTTAGGAAAGAGGTGCTGATGATCGTTCGATGAGTCAGCAACTTTGAGGGCGGAAGTCACGAACAATGCCAAGAACCGATCATTTTGAGACTGGAGATTTTGGCAAGAGGCCAAAAGTTATGCAAACAGGTATATCGCATTTGGTATGCTACAGAGATAGTATCTTTGCGTGTTCAGTTGCAAGGAGAAAGCCTACGAGATGCAATCCTCGGGCTTTGCGAGTCGTGCCACCTCGACTCCCAAAGTCTATCCCAAAGTATATCTATACGCCGAGGAGTGATGTTGTGTATTGCGCCAATTAAGGAATACAACTAAACTCTCGGATAAGTCTTTGCAGCTGCATGCGCGGGTCCACCTCGGGAGATCGAATTCAAATACATACTCAGTTACAAAGTACTTCGGTGAAAAGAGATATCAGGCTAAGTGCTAATATATTGAATAACTTGCGTCTCTGCAGTTACTACGCAGCAATAAGTGTGCTATGACGCTATAAGAGCCCCTCTACCATGTATGGATATAACGGCACGAGCCGTCCACGTGTAGCCTGGGGTCCTTCAACCTGATAGCGGTGACATGAAAGAGTTGACAAAGGGTTCTATCCGGGTGGTTAAAGTCGCGCAAACAGGGTTATGTTACCTACGTTATTGTCCCGAGATCGACGCAGGGTCGGCTGCATATCGCATAGTACGTATCATGCTAGCGACCATGTTGCAGTAGCTTGCTCACACCCTCCTTCAACGGTGCGGAATCAAGGTTATTACTCTGCCCCGGTTTTGGAAGCTGGGTATGCGCTGGAGCCGAGTCAAGCTGCATGAAAATATTGAAATAGGGGAAAAAGAAATTATCGTGGGGGGTCCGACAAGGGATGTGAGATGGCAAGGGCAAAGGGAAGAGCAGATGGAGGTCGATGAGTTTAATGATCTCAAGGTGTTTCAATGCCAATACATCTGTTTGATATCATCTCTATATGTCAATCCCCTGTCAATACCTAAACGCCCTCGCGTGTCGTCGTGTTATCGTATAGAAGCCTTCTAGAAAAAGGGGGCCCATGCAGCCCTAGAAAGTTAAACCTCGGAACGCTCTCGTCCAGATCGGGAAGGAGCTTCATTCACAGGTTGACAGCATCTTCCTTATCACGCCCATCAAAGTTCCGTTTTCCAAGGCGGCCGCAACCCTCTCCTTGTCGCCGAGCTGCTTGTTCACTGCGTCGTCTGTGCTATGGGTGCCTTTCTTTATGCGAACATCAACACGGAATCGAGGAGGAAGGGCTTGTTCGAGCCGCACCCGGACTCCTAGTCCTATAACGGTAGCCAGCGAGCAATGTGTAATCGTGGGCGTAATCTCTACGAGAACTGTGCTGATCGCGGAACGGGGGGACGTTGGAGGCTGAATGAAGATGTCGGGCAGATTGACTACCGCGAGCGATCCCAGAGACAGCGGATGTTCCGGGTCGGATATGGAGGATATCAGATCTACCGGACCGGAGAGTCAGCTACTCTATTCTGCCTAGGGTAAGTGTAGGAGCAACACACCGTAGATCTCCTGCTCGTCAATGTCCTCAACAGAGCCGTCATCAGAGTCGCCTGAGGAGGCGGGCCCATCGAAGGGATCGTTCAGGTAGTTGTATGCGGGCACCAGATGGTCAAACAGCCCGGAGCCACCATCGTCACGCTGCTTGGCCAACGGCTCCCTCCGTCGTGAGGGCAAGTCGGAGGGGTTGAGGATGGTTGGGTTCGCGTTGTCCTTGTCGATTTCCATGGTTTGGGTGTCGATGGAGGCGAGACGTATTCAGCTGCCCTAATTGGAATGTGTACCCTGGCGTGTCAGAGGGAGGGGCAAATGGTGACAGCGTCGGCGAGGTCGTTGCTTGGTGGCTTGCGGCAGAAAAACGCGTATGGTGCACTGCGGTGACATTAAAGTTTGCCCCACTAAGTCACATGACGAACCGGGCCCGGAACGACTTCGGGAGTCTCGAGCACGGCTGTTGGGAATCTTGGAAGCGACATCAATACTCCAGTCAACAGCCGACGTTGCATTCCACAACATCACTGTGTTCCTTCTGTGGGGTCGATGCCTGCATGTCATCCGCTACGAACCTCTGCTCGCCCTGCAGACTCGACAAATCCTGCCACAACCATGTCTTGATGTGCTCCCTTTTGTCACTACTCGTGGGTTAGCCGCCGTCTTTCGGAGGACTGCAACGGCGCGAAAATGCAGAATCTGGAGCGTTGCCAAGGCGTCGTCCTGCATTATCTCGTCAGCGGCCACAGGAGTAGCCCAACAACGTTGGTTGGAGCAGGTTGAAGTCTGTCTCACATGGACCGCTGTGGAGGAATACGATGATTCGTTCGAGAACTTTCCCTGAAAGGCAGTGAAAGCTGCCATGGAAAGAGGAAGCGAACCCACTCCGCAATCCGAGCCTTCCAGCGCTGATCTTCAGCCTTCTCCTGACCAACGAGTACCCTGTGCCCGCTCAGGCACGCGGCACCTCCGAAGCGGCCCTGGTCCACCACCGAAGAACCAAGGCCTTGGGACTCTGCAGCCAGTCGGGTGCTTGGACACGTCTGTGCCGAAGGAGTGTGAATTTCTGTCATGCTGTGCTGCGGGCGCCGGGAGCAACCGATCAGAGATGCAGACTCGCCCAATCCTCCCAATACGAGCGCACACGCATCCTATTCTTTTGGGCGATTGCGGCTAACTTTGCTGGACGACATTGGCGTTGCCCACGAACAGCATGCCACGAGGATGGCCATGATCCAGGACTCCTTATTGCGCGGCCTTCCGCAGGCCTTTGCGATTGAACCATGAACAGGCCACTACGTTTGGAATCGTCCCATCTTACCCGACTTGGCAGTGAATATGGAACTTTTATAAGTCAGCGGTGTCGCGTGCGACCTCATCGAACCATAGGGATGGACTGTCAAAGTCCAGACGCCGCTGTCTGATGTCGGGGGCGGAAAAGTCGACCTTTCCTGACACAGGCGAGTTCCAAGGCACATGCATGAAATGCTGGCATTCGACAAATGCTGTCTGCAGCCCCAAATGCTCGTGGTGATTTCGTGGACAATATTGTTTCATGCGGGCTGCGATGGAGGTGGGTGGTCCAAAGCAAAGACCCGGTATTATGGACGACCAATCACTTCCCCAGATTCTGCCGAGGCACGTCTGGCCCTGCAAGGGTAGGGACCGCTCGAGCACGCCAGCAAGAAACCAGGAGATCTCCATGGGCGCCCAACCTGGCTGATGAGAGAGTTGCAAAACATGGCGGTAACCACTGACGTCTAGCCCAAAGTCTTGGGGATGTTGCCGCTGAGTATGCGCCGGCTCACGAAGCGCGACATGCCACAGAAGACGAAATGAGCCGCTTTGTGGATATGCTCCTTCCTTTCCGAGTCGTCTCTTCAGCTTGCAGTGCCGCAGATGAGCAGCATGCTGTTGGGCTTGTGTTGGGAACGTGGTGGTGCAATGTCATCGAAACATGTCCCCCTTTCCTGAGCGCCCTGGACAACTACGATTCAGATCTGTTATATACCAGGGGCAGACGATAGTGACTCGTCATCGAAACTAGCAGGTTATGTGCTCTGCAATTTCGACGTTTGCAGACCCACTGCAGGGTTGCCACCACTATCGTGGATTTCCACCTGCATTAATAAAATGCCGTAAGGAGGTTCTTGAGGGAGGCCTTTAAGTGGGCGTCGGCCACAGAGGGCGACACCTCGTGGAAACTACCGGTATGGACTTGTAGGAAACGAGGTAGGTCGGCAGTACGCAAGCGCAGGATATCCCGGTAGTGCTGGACGTTGGTCTCCCGGTAGCAGACGACAAACCGCTGCGATGGGGCCTGATTTGCTTTTCGCCCGTCTTCCTCGACATTGTTCTTTAACGGGCTCTGGGCATGATCTCCCAGGATGACTGTGCTGGAGCTGGACACCGAGAGGGCGTTGGCATTCGTACCACGGGCCTTGACGGAGCTGGAGGCAAAGGTGAATAATCCGCCCCTTCGCTTTTTAAATGGCTACACATATCAAAGGACCGCCTTGCTGTAAGCCTAGTTATCCCAAGACCCGACCACAAAGACTCCGTGTAGCAGCTCTCAGCACACCAAGCCTACTCCATCGACGCTGGGTGACTAGGCATTTGACCAGGTTGCAGCCCCTGCGACCCTGCTCGAGACACCCCCACAGCTCTAACGGCAGTTCCCATCGCCCGTCCTGTGCTGCCTTCGAGGGCGTGCGCTGCTGCTCACACGCGCGGGTCGCTGACGGGGGAGGATTATTATCTTGCGCGACCTGACTCTCGCAACACTCCCAAGTCCCCGATCTCCCCACGACAAGTTTCTCGTCCCCTCTGCGGCCTCTGCTCCCCCTCTCGCATGGCCCAGGACCACTTGCAAGCCTCCAAGAATCCCGTACGCCACTGCTGCACGCGAGAGCCACGCTTTGAACCTGCACTCGAAACCCCGGCCTGCCAGACGTCGTCTCCACTCTCATCTCTATGCGCCCTGATCTGCTAACATCACCCGGCGCTGCGGAGATTTCTGTCGTCTTGTCGACTGTACTTTAGCAGCCGCGCGCGACCTCGACTCGAGCGTCTGCAACTTCTTGGGCACCCTCTACGTTTTTCCGTTTCGTCAGCGGCCTGCGGTCCAGAGGAGTCCAATTCCGAGCCAGTCGATTGGCTGTCGTGCTCTCCGGAACACCAAACTTCAACCTGGCGACCAGGTGACGACCCCGCTGCCCTCTGGCGACCACCACGCCGCGAGTGCTCGACGCAGGAGCATCGCCCAACACACCGTTGTCGTCCACCTGGAAAATGCCCGGAGAGAACGCCGGCCGCCCGCTTCTGCCCCAGACGGCGCAGATGCAGAGCTTTACCTTCGCGCCGCCGACGCTGGCGCCTCGCGAGAACCAGCGCAGTATGTTTGCTCAGTGTGCCGCGTGCGGGACG
Source organism: Amniculicola lignicola CBS 123094 (assembly GCA_010015725.1). Lineage (NCBI taxonomy): Eukaryota > Fungi > Ascomycota > Dothideomycetes > Pleosporales > Amniculicolaceae > Amniculicola > Amniculicola lignicola. The sequence continues at coordinate 182,708 of ML977613.1, read as the reverse complement.
AAATGCTAACTGCGCGCCGCAGACTATGTCTTTGTAGATGAGCATAACAGACACAAGCGTCTAAAAGGTGCGGCTGGACTGCCCCGCCTTGCGGTGCTTCTGCGTTGTGTCAAAATGCTGACTGTTCGCAGTGATGAGAGCTTGTGAGGGATGCCGGAGACGGAAGATCAAGTGCGACGCTGCAACTACTAATGCGTGGCCGTGTGCTGCGTGCATCAGGCTGAAGCTGAACTGTGTACCACCCACCGTGAGCTACGACAAGGACTACAACGCCGCAACCCAGACGTTTGAGCTGGAGACCAAGCCCATGGAGTATGGGACCTCTCCCACGGACCCTCAGCACGACTATCCGCAAGAACATGTCATGCAGCAGAACCTTCACCAAATTCCGCCGCCATTGCCGACTCCTGTCACTGGATCGTATGTGGACGGGATGCGGTTGTATCAAACTGCGCCCTACATGGAGCAGCAGCCCCAAGAACATATCCAATATCCCCCAATGACGCAGCCTCAGGCCGTGCGACAGAGCATCAGCTACCAGCCCCACCAGTTGTATCCCGAGCCGCAAGCTTCCGCCCCAGCTGTGACAATGAGTCCTCCAGAGACGGAGGGCAGTTGGAGAAACGAATCTACAACGTACCTCGCGGACGCCTTGGGGGAGCTGAAAATCGACCATACAGCCGTCGGTAAGTTTTGTCTCTAATATCAATTAGTTCGCGCAGTAAATTGACTATCGTAGCACCATACATCGCAAACCAAAGGAAGGCACTGGCGGAAGCGCCCGCGCAAGAAGAGTATGAGGTGCAACTTCCCACATCTGTGAGCTTGGATCACACAGTTCGCATACCCCCAGAGATGATGCCGTCAGAGGAACAAGCACTGCACTACTTCGATTACTTCTTCAACAACGTTCACCCGTACTGCCCCGTAGTCAACCGTGCCTACTTTTATCAACAGTGGCAGACAGCTCGGGACTCGATCTCTCCGCTCATGCTAGAAGCCATTTTCGCGTGCTCATCACTAATGTTGGGGGATGTCGCAGAAGGAAACAAATGGCTGGCCTTGGCCTCGAGTCAGTGTGCCAGTTCCTCGTCTATTACAGTCTACTGACCTTGTAAACAGAACATGAGGAGAGCTTCAAGGACGTACCTCGCCTAAGCACGATGCAAGCCGTCGTGTTACTTATGAAGGCCAGAGAGTCATCGCCCAAGCGTGGATATTTTTGGCGATCCTGGATGACCGTTGTCAACCTCGTTGCAATGGCGAAGGACCTCGAGTTGGACGAGCACTACGACACCCATCAACTGGGCAAGTCATGCGGCTCTTCTGCTCATGACTGCATCGCCAAAACAAGAGTGTGGCAAATGTGCTTGGTTCTGGAGGTCATGGTTGGCGGTCCCCAGGGTGAGTACGCCATCTCCCTCTGTAACTTCTATGCTGATTAGGCTTCATAGGGCGATATGACTTCGGGGTTGATATGGACACCATCGACTTTGAGATGCCAAAGCCAACTCCAGCACTGGACGGATCCGAATTTCAAATATCTCGACAGTTTGCGCAATACATCCGGGTCGCAAAAAATGTTCAGAAGACTACCGTCATGTATGGACGGTTGAAAAAGAAGCGCAGTGACTGGGCGACATCTCCTGAATTTGTTGCACACAATGCAGACTTTCCTGTCTGGTTACGAGAGCTTCCCGAAGACATGCAGATAGTTTACCCCCAGGACGGATCTGCCCCGTGGATTCCGTCACACTATGTTGCGAACATGCATTGCTACCACTATCTTGGTGTGATTATGCACCTCCGGCCGCAGCTCCATGCTCTTTCCGATTCATTTGATGGCATTTGGAAACAGCACATGATCGCATGCTATTCTGCCGCAAAGAACATGTGCAAGCTGCAAGAGGCTATTCTCAAAACCTATGGTCTACCTGGAATGTTGTGCATGATGAGAGGAATAAGTTTCACGGTCTATGCGGTCCTAACTTGCACAATGCTACATCTTGTAAGTCAAACTCGCCTTTCTCTCAGCATTAATCTAATTGCAATAGGTTGCCATTACCTGCCCGGATGCCGAGTTGAACAACGATGCTAGAGAGTTCTTCGTTAGGCATATGCGAATCTTGGAGACATGTTATCCTGCCTGGCCTATGCCTGAGATGCATGAGCAGGTCGACAACCTTCGCCAGGCGTTTTCTGCCGACGTGACGAAACCCTTCGAATTGAAGCCCACCTTCCCATACGGAAGCCCACAAGTGGCTACACAATCCAGTCCCTTGAGCAATGATGGATCCTACCGGTCTCGTCTTCCTAGCCACCACTCAGCTCTGGATCAGCCAGGTCAGCTCAACTACCATGCACATCCCATTACTCCACCGATATCGACCTCCGACCAGGATACCAAGACTGACTCTCCTGTAGCTCAGTCTTTGGTCATGATGGCGACTGGCCAGCGTGGGCCACAACCTCCCGGGATGCAAATGCAAGAGCCGGTACAATGGAATCCTCAACGAATTATTGAGTAAGTGATCGACTTCCTGTATCTTTCGTCCAAGTTGACTAACGGAGCACAGTCAGTGGAACGTTGCTTTTGGTACGCCCCCTCCTAGCGCCTTACCCCAATCGTCCCCGCCTCTAAGACCACCTCCCACAGGAAATTATGAGGTCCGCACCCCTCAGGAGACCCACCAACCCGCCTATCAGCTACCGAATGCGTCTCCCCAGTCTGGTGGGCTTCAGAACGCACCGCCTCAACTTCCGCCCTCTTCGAGCTATGCCACTCCGAATGTTCCATACGTGACTCCAACTATGTGGCAGGAGGTAGTTGCCTCAAGCTTTCCCGATAGCCTGAAGCGGAGGTGGGACCATGGAAACCCGCAAATGGTAGACCAAGCAATGTACAAACGACCAAGATAATGCTACCTGGTTTTTCTGAACAGAGACTCTTCAATAACAGGCTGGTCCCTCTCGAGCGGACTTACGATACAGGCAGAAGACGGTTCCCGACTGTATCCGAATCACCATCGGGCGTTCTCAGTATATCCCGAAAGCCAACAAAACATCTATACGATGAATCAAGTAGGCACCAACAGAGCTGTGGTCCAAGTGAGACAGTCACTTGTGGCCACCACTGGTTGGACAAATGAAGACGCTGTACAACATACGACGTTGCAATCTACCCGGCGATCACAAGAGGCCATACCGGTTGCATATCGCCTTTCGTGCTCCCATGCACAAATCGGGTTCGCAAAATGTCGCTTGGCAACTCCCATCATCACCCACAAGGCAATCAAAGGGCTCAAAATATCGGACCGCAAAAGCGAATTATTTCATTTGTCAACCGCTTTGCAACGCCGCTTAGAACCAAAACTGTACTATTATATCGCTTACATATTACTACATGATTCGATCCAAGAAAAGACAGGAGGGAACGAGATACGGCTTAGTATCGCCATCTAGAGTGGCCCTAATAATATTGTTTGGCCACCTACGGCATCAAATTACATTACGTTATCAACATGGCCCTCATTCTTACCTTGCAATTGTTATTGCGATAATGCTCAGAGATCGCAACAATAAATCATCCTCAATATTTCCTTCCAGTTGTCTTCGGTCGAACGGATATGTCCCGGAGGATTTTTGGCACCCCTCTTTCACAGGCAGGTCGTGACGCACAGGTTCCCCACGCTGGGCAGGTCATGCATTCGGTCAACTTCCCGCCACCTTTTGCTGACATGAGCTAGGAACATTTTCTCCACATCGCCAGACACGGCAGGGCAACCTTCCCCAGACAGCCGTTACATGCAGGCTCACTGTTTACCTGCAGAATAATTAAGGTTCGACCAGGTTACGGTGTCCTTCAACATGTCCTTCTCTCCTTGAACTCCGACATAGTTTTGCCTGATGACCTCGCCGAGGACAGTTGCTCACAATCAAGAGTCCCATAGAGCATCCAGATTGTTGCAAGAGGAAGACTGCAGTAGTTCAACGCAATTGTCCTTGGACTGCCCAATCCCACGACTTCGACTATTTGCAGCAGCCTCAAACGGCTAAGCGAGTATAGCCAGTGGGCATATCTCATCCCTTATAAGCAGCACACCACTTACTAACCCCTCCCTCTACAGTAGAGGCATGCTTCGACCCAATCCGCGAATCACGATCTGACAGCCTCACAGTGGCAGGATTCTGCACCGCTTCGGGATCTCCAAGCTAGACAATCTTGCATTCCGGACTTCCGTGCCCGGGAAGGAAAAGTGGAGTGCCTTCAACTTGTCTGCACAAGCGCCAGTGGCCTTTCTCATCCCAGGCGTTGACAGTGTCTCTACCCAGGAAGAACTTCGGCATGCAGTGGACCTTGCAGAACGGATGTCGAGCCCGCAACACGCAACGGGTTAGCCACAAGGCCACAACAGGCCAGGAACGAGACCGCAAGGCAGGCACACACCCTGCACTCTGTCTGCCCATCACACACGGCGTCAGAAACGGGGACAACGTGCACCGCCCAGACCCCCAAACCCTCCCCGTCGCTTTCGCTCCCGCACACATTTGGCCCGAGGCGCAACGCAAATCATCCTGTGCAAGCAACATGTGAAGAGCCGAACCGTGCGCGTTTACTCCACAAGGAATCCCAGATTCTGCTTGTGAACGTGCGCGTGCCGCCTGAACAGGGTGCACCACACGGCGCAGGGATGAATGATGGGTGGGACGGGATGAATGGGTGCGCGATGCGATCCGAGCCATCTGGGATGGGCTCGATACAGGGGTTGTTAGCGCGCGCGCTGTGTGCTCTGTGATCGAGGGGAGGGGGAGGGTGGCTTTCTGGAAGGTTTGCAAATTGCGGGCAAGGCTGGGGTTGGGGCGCTGTGCAGTGCAGTGACGAGGGATGGCCAACGGCGTGGACGGATAATCTTGCTCTAGGGTTGGTGCTTATACAGACGCCTTGGGGCGTTGATAGGAGAAGACCTATGGCAAGAGATAGCTGCTGGGCGTAATGCGCCGAGTTACTATCTGGAAGATGCAGTAGGGCTGTATGTATCCTGTAGGTATCTCAGGCTATAAGGCAGACAGCATCGATCAGGACAAATCCGGCGATACGGCGTAGATACGACGACTGCTTTGATCGTATCTTTCCACTTCCCCTGGAAATCACGATTCTTAAAAGCCGAAGATATATCCCGACGCTCTGGATGCATGTTCTTACAGAGGCAACGTTCGCCCGCCCGTATGTACCTGGTCCGGCCATGACTTATGTGGTATTAGGCCTTCCGAAAAATGCCGCTGCGAACTCGCAATGCTTGAATTACGGGCTAGCGACGCGCTGTGCTAACGCTTTTGGATGTGTGGCGGAAAGGGGATAAATGTTCTTGCACTACGTCGTCAGGCCTACCACATGCCACGCTATTACCAGTAAGACGACCCCAGTGCTTTTGCGCACTTGCCACGTGCCTGCTAGCTACCGTATCACCATAATCGGACGACATCCAGTACTGATGACTGTGGCCACCACTGTGGTTGTACGAGCTGGCGCTGAGGCACGGCTGTTACCTGTACATCGTGCTGATGGTGACATTTGAAATGTAGTGTTTAGTGTTCAGTGTTCGAGAGCGGGTTCTTGGTCGCCGAAGTGGAGTAATATTCCGCCATCATATTCCTCGTATAGCGAGTGGCCAATATACGTTGCCTTTCAAACGGTGAGTGTAAACGGCCTCCGTAATATCATGTCTCTGACTCTCTCTTCGTAAACCATGACCCAGTGACAAGATCTGAACGCGTCTCTTTGTTCCCCAAAGTATATAGGTAGCTTACCCTACGCGGTATAGCGCGTCCTCGAACCCTTCTCGCCAGCGCTCTGAAACATCAAGCGACCCATTTCGATATCTGAAACACATATCCACGCGTCGATGCTCATGGCGACATGATCAGGAACGCAAACGCGCAACCAGTTTGCTGCTGAATGGCTCGGGCAAAACGGGCGATTGTGGTCGGCGATATTCGGCCTCTTGTTGAAACCTTGTGGACTAGGTTTGATGAGTGTGGAGCTGCGTTTCATCGTCGGGGAGGGTGGGAAGATTTCGGTAAGGGAGATGTCGCTGTGGTCTTGGGATGTCAGTGAATGACACATGGCGTGGGGTTTGTATATCTTATGCAATATTAAGTCTTGGTGTTGTGATTTTGTGGTTGCACATTGTAATACTGTGATGGTAGAAGTTTCAGATGAGTATCGGGTAGAGGAATGTGCTGTCGCGAAAAAGGTGGTTGCTATATTAAATCATACATGATTTCGTTGTGCCCGGCGTCAAGTAAATAGCGTGATGAAATTAGCCTTGTAGCAGGTTAATGGTACACTTGGTTGGCAGGTAGGTAGTTCGGCTGTCGAAGTCTTCCCTCCTCCAACTCAGACTGTATCACATCACAGAGTATTGGATACAAGAGTCACAAAATTCTCAGGTTGCTGATGAAGCCGTATTGGTAGCCAGATATGTATGATTAAGAGAAGGTTGGCATGATGGGTGGCGTAAAAATGAGAAATGCCTTATCTTCATACTGACTATGGTTGGTCGTCTTTGTCACTTGAAATCCCCATGTTCGTTTCCACCCCAGCAACTCCTCCACACTTCCACCCTCGAAAGAAAACTTGTCTAGTCAACGAAACAGATCTCGAATTTCGGACCCGCCGCTCTGAACACCGATTGCAAAATCCTCTCGAATTGCTTTTTCGCACCTTCTGCCTCACTTAGCTGCACATACATCTTCTTCAAACCCGTCAAATCGTCCCTGGCTATCAACAGAAAATTGCGAATTTCCCATTTGTCCGGGGGTGTATTTACTCGAGGCCTCAACCAGGAGACCCAGAGACATGTTAACGCCTGTTTCTGGGCCGGTACTCGATATGCAAGCCATGTATTCATGACCATCTTGCCCTGAAAGGAGAATTCATTGTGGGAGTACATGATGAAATTCGTCTCATCGTAGATCTGTCGACATACAGCAGGAAGGTTGGCCAAGAATTGATATGATGGTTTGAGCCTATATCGGAATGAGTTGTCTTCGTAGTATGTGATCCAGTCCAGGGGGTAGAGGTGGTGGTAAAATCCCGCGGTTCCTACTCCTATGGGGTTGGTAAACGTAAGGTACATATGCTTCTCAAGCCCCATCTTGTTACGCTGTCGATTCTGTTCGAATTTGGCATGGGTAGGGTTGGTCTGAGACAGATCCATGTTGTCCTCAATATGGACATGATGGCCCCCTATGGCTAGCTTGAAGATCTTGTTGCGGATTTCTGCGGGAAGATTGAGGAGTCGTGACTCTCTGCTGTTTCGAGCCATTCTACAACTCCATGAGTATGGAAATCGATATCACGTGACAAGGCAACACTCACATCTCCATTCTAGGATCACCTTCATCAAGGTTCAAATACAGCAGGTCATTGGCACCAATTTTGAGGGTCATTGTCGGTAGAGATTCGTTTACAATGGCGTCCTCCATCTTTCTAGTCCCTTGTTGGTCATGTTTACAATGTCTGCCTACTCTCATGACAAAGTTGCCGCCCCTTTTAGTGGCGTGAATTGGTTCTTGATCTCGCGCCCCATTCATATCGTCGTTCTTCTGTTTGTTTGTTGGATCGTGACCGGTGGTGTGGAGCGAGGAGAATTGCGCAAAGGTAAGGAGAGATGTGCACTTTCAGCTCGGTTGTGGCGCAGTGACCTGCATCAACATGCATACACGAAGTAGAGAAATGGGGTAATGTGTAGTATAACTACAGTTTTGTGCAATTTTGACAGAGTATTTTGCATTCGTTTCCAATTTCGAGTGCAAGACTGTGCCCCACATCTTCCAAGCCCAACTGAAGGATGTTGCCTAAAAATGGAGCGACTAGTGGTCAAAATGAGCTGTCTTTACCCGGCCTCTTCCAACACTTATATCTCATAGCCCTTATGTTCCCTTGTTAGTTCGTAACACACTGATCGTTTCCACAATGGAGTCTGGAATTCCATATAAGGACCTTTGGCGCCGTGCATTTGGACCGCGAACGAGGCCCATGAAGACCACTAAACGATATAAAGGGCGTTTTGATCCAGCAGTAACACAACGAAATCTGGAATTGTAAGTTCAAGTAGACGTTGCGTATATACAACCTGTCTAACAAGGCTGGAGGTTCAACCAAAATGCAACACAATCACTCCTACTCCGCTTACCTACGGAAATACTACTTCACATTATCAACTGGGTCATCGAACCACAGGTATTACTCATTAAACCTTGTGAACCATTTGTTTGGAACAACATTTTAAGAGGAATGGCACCGTCTCTCATGTATGAGAAGACTCCAGGCTCAACCTACGATCCATCATTCCTAGGAGTCCTATTTGTGTGTCGTCGTTTGTATTGGTTATCCAGACTTCTCCCCTATGATCGCCTTGACTTTTCGTTTGAAGGAGATTGGCCAATGACGGTTTGGCTGAGCAACCGAGAACTCACTCAGCTCGAGGCCATCGATAAAGCGGGAAAGAAATGTTTAGGTACTCACTGGTTTTTCGAGATGAAGTTAAGGAGAGAGCTGTGTTATCGGAGAAGTTGTCATCATCATCGGGAGTGGGAATAAGCATGAGGAAGACCTGGGTATGATTTCAACAGAACGGAAAGGTGGTAGAACTTGAGCACTAGCAGCCTAACCAATAGTCTACGATTTATATCACTGAGCAGCTTTCAGGGAAGTCTTTCTAACTTTCACTTCGAAAAATCCTTCGCGAAGAGCAATGCCCAAATTCACAATATTTTGGCCCGCCCTAACTCTTGCATGTATTCTGGTCAGCACGGTTTCCCACTAAAGAATTTCGCTCCTTTCTCTAGCATTCCTTTCGCCAAATCGCCACAACCTTACATAATGGCACCACAACCACCACCCAGAAGGAAGCCATCTTCATATAGTACCAAGCTTCATTATGCAGAAGGTATGTAAGAATTTTTCCCTCTTCCAGCCATCTGTTTTCGCCGTCAAATCCGGAACTCTGGATTCGGGGCATAGTACATCCCTTACCGTTGGTTTCTCGGATACGATCACAGGAAAGCCAATCTCATAATCAACCTATAGAACGGATTCCCCATGGACGTATAACCAAGCGCCGTCTTGTCAAATCTGCCACGAAGCCAGCGCTTTCAAGACTAAAGACTGGCCTCTTCGGCGTTGAGCCCCAAGGAAGCGTCCTCAGGGTGTAGGCTTAGCTGTACTGGACATGGTCTGATTCAGCTTCTAACCTATACCGCAGATCTCAAAACAGCTCTCTGAAATCTCCACTGCTTCGCCTTCCCGCTGAAATCCGGAACGCCATATTCAAGTATGCCCTGACTAGGAATTCTCCCTTTCGGGTCGGAAAAGCAACGGATCTGCGCCTTGAATCGAGATTCCTTGGCGGAAGTGTGAGCAATAAGAAACGAGATTGTCTGAGTCTTCTAAGTGTCTGTCGCCAGACCTACGCCGAGACCGCTCTATTGCCCTTCCGAGCGAATAGCTTCTCATTTGGAAGTTCTCATCTTCTCAGGGGATGGATTCATGCCCAGCCAGTTGCTCATAGAAAGGCCGTCGCCAATCTTGAGCTGAAACTTCATTATCTCGATTGGCGTGTCTCATCTCATTCGTGGAACAAATGCCCTGCTCTCGAGGGACTTCAACAAGTCGATGTCCACTTCACCCGAGACCGCTTTCTGCCGTTGTCCTATTACGCCAACTGCTCTGATGAAGCCAAAATGCTCTGCGAGCAAAATGTTCATAGATGGCTAAGGTCCTCGACGGCGCAGCCCCAGGTCCGCTTCCACCATCATTCTACGTAAGATATTAATGTTCTTAGAAGAACCCAAAGAGTTAAGTTGCCCGCAATGGCCTCCGCAAACTTTTGCAGTACAGCTGAAACTTTGGCCCGAAAGTCATCTGGCCAACAACAGTAATTTCCCATATAATTCTAGTGTCAATAGAATGGACTCATGTGGTATAATTTATGTATAGAAACAACATAGTTGGATGTTATTCAAGCAGATTACACGTAGCCATGCCACGTAATATGGCCTCCGCTGTGATGTATTTAAGCCGTTGGGGCGTGATCTCTCATGCCCGCGCTATCCGCCACATTGAGTTGGATAATTCGCCTCTTTTGCGCATCTTGAATCTCAGCGGACTCGAAACACTGAACATTGACTTTGCTCAGCATTGCTACTTGCATGAAGAACTACAGCTCACTGTTTCCTCCCTTACAGTTTGTTGCAAAAGGTTGGTCGGCTGCCAACTGCTGAATTGCAGTTGCGGGTCCCCGTATATAGTTGTCCAATAAGGGTGACACAATTGATTGATAGAGGTGACGGCACTTGAAGATTTCGCAACGTGTAGAGCATGCTAATCACTTTCATTTGAATGGGTATATCCCTTCATACAAATTACAGGAATATGCCTTTCTGACAACATCGGTTTCTACTCCACACTTTGTTTAGAGTTGGGGTTGTAGCCTCTAGTGTTCGTGACTTGGGCGTGAGAATCCCTTGTAGCGGCAATACTACATTGGTTAACAGTTAGTATAAGTACCCATGACAGAATTTATGATGCAGTTAGCAGTGGTCAATTCTTCAAAGTTTGTTGTATGCTTGATCAGACCCAACACAACACCCTGGCTGGAAAACAGCCACAACCCGTCGCCTAGCACAAAAGGCATTCGCCAGTGATTTCTGACTTTTAGATCTACCTTTTGTTCTTGTACATATCTCTGGTGGTCGGAAGTGTAACCGTGGATCTGATGGAGGACGTTTCCAAACTTTTGTGGTTACACCACACCCTCGTTCCACGGCCTTGGCAAGTCAGAGGGAGAGTATATATGGGAGACTTATCGGTATATATATGCACGCAACTGGGTGTATAGGGGTCAAGTAAAGAAGCCCTCTAAATAGGTCGGGCCCAGAACCTGCTTGTTCAATATCCCAAACGTCTGCAACGTGGTCTGCTGACCTGCCTTACCCTTTTCACGGTAACATTTCAGTGTGGGGAATGAAAGCAAGAACCTGGAACATTGGCGTTAAATGGTGTACGGAAATCGGCGCTGTATTCACGAAACGTTGACCTCGCCTTGTGTGTCCCGCTGCCATCGAGATGCTATTTAACTCGCCCTGGTATTCTTGTGATAATTCTTTTCAAACACTGTGGATGTCCGTTGCACCGTACACAATGTTAGACACACATTTAGTCTCTAGTGATTGTATCCTTCAAGAGAGTTGTACAGATCCCCCCTACCTTGAAATTGGCATGACTCATGACGAGAAGCTTGGCACCAAAGAAGCAGGCTTGCATGACTGGCTGCTTAATCTTATCTCAACCTTCTCTCAGTCACTTCCTTCACTGCCTTTCTATATCACAAGCTTCAAAGACTGAACCCACTACTTAACTTGGCCATCTCTATAGGCCTACTAATACTTTTAGATGGAATTGCAAGCCTCGCCTAAAGCTTGCATCTCCCAGCCGCTCAAGATTCGAAGATTCATGGACGGGTTATTCAATGTGAGCCCAATAGGCGAGTATCTGAAGCTGTGAGTTATCCTTCTGATGAGAGGGTTTGCCTTCTATCCTTCCAACGGGCTGATTTGTGGTAGAGCACAAGCAAATTCAGCTCAGTCACCTTTACTCCGGTTGCCTGCCGAGCTTCGGAACAAGATCTTCGAATATGCTCTGACATATGAAACGCAAGAAGTCAGCCACAATGGCTGCTTGAGGACCAAGGCCAGACACTGTTTAAGTTTGCATCGAGTTTGCGGCCAGACCTACAATGAGACCGCTTTGATGTTCATGAAGAATACTCTGTTCAGCTTCTGTTTTGGCTCTCACCTTAGATTATGGGCACTATCTCGCCCGAAGGCACAGCGAGAAGCGGTCACGGAGCTTATGCTGAGATGTTCCCTGTACTGGATCGGGCAGTTTGGGCAATTCCGCAAGAAGCTCTGCCTTGGATTGGGTCTGCTTCCGAACATCAAGAAGGTCCACCTTATCGTGCGATATCCCTCACACATCAGTGACATTATCAAGAACGAGAAGTCTTCCGATATTGTGGGCCCTTTGTGTGAGGACATCAAAGGTGCTGGTTTGTATGTGGAACTCTTCATCGTTTGGGAGAAATTTTGAGGTGTGGATTCCAATTTGGTCTAATAATAGACTTGGTACTACGATGCTGACACCCACTAGGGCGGAAACCCTTCCTCCAACGGGTGTATCGTGGCTCCTTTGCTATTGTCTATGTTACCATCTCATCAAGATGGGTTATGTTGACCCATGTTTCGTGGGGGGCTTGTATTGGGGGGCGTAAGCTGCTATTAGTACTTAGGAGAAGGTGCGGAGCACTCTTGTCAGGATAGGCCTTGGTCAACAGCGTCAGTGTCGCCGCCAATCCAGGATTCTCTCCTTTGTACCACCAATCCAGTTAGGGTCTAACGGAATTCTATATAAATCTAACAATTAAACCAAGTAAACTAAACAGAGCTCCGTATTCAACATTAGAGGCAATGATTAAGGCGGATAGTGGGGGCTCAAAGCGCGCGATCCCGATGAGGTGAACTTTAGATGATGGCTGAGAGTGTGAGACCATTTGCCAAAGTAGACCTCTTGGGAGGTTGATCTCCTAGGGAATTGATTCATAGGTTGTATCAATCAATTGCCAGCAAGATGGAGTGACCGTGGCACTATGATTGAGTGCTCTTCGTGAAACATGGAAGCTTCTATGCATATACCGAGGACGAAAACGACGGGCGGCATCATATACGTAGGTGTCGATGGAAATCATGACAAAGGCCTACTACGTTGTATAGTTGAGGTCCAAAAACCGAACTCATATTATATAAATCTCTCTTTTCTCCGTTTGACTTAGCCGGAGGCCAGCACGCGCATCCCGAACAAAGCACCTTTCCACAAGAGTCTAGGAAACTGAGACTGGGTTTTTATAATTGAAAGACAAAGTTTGCTATCCTGAAGCTATCACGTCGTGAATGCGACCTCAAAAGGCCCGTGAAACCCTACCCCGTGAATCTTTGATTTCCAATGGCATTGTTTATAACCGCCGATTAACTTACTCGAAGTCACGGGAATTTCAAAACCATCCTTGATGATCATTTATAATGCCTTCTGCCTCCACATTGTCTCTCCCACTTCCCACGACCTGCTCTGCTGCACCCCCACCCACCAACAGAGCTTCCGCTTAGCAAATCAAACTTCACCACCGATCTGCCACATCAACCTACCAAGCTGACGTACTTGACTATGGCGCCTAGGAAGCCTGTTGTAAAGAAGAATAGCAAGGCGGCCAAGAAGGTCACCAAGGGCGAGGTCGCGAAACCAGTCAACAAGTTTCGGAGGTTCCGAAACGGTATGCTCAACGTAAACACGTCTGGTGCCCATCTCGAAAAGTATGTAAGAGTCAGCCAACAAGGCATCATCTTATCGTGGGTTCATTAACTAACATGATGCAGAGCACGGAAGAACGCAACCCAATCGCCACTGCTACGGCTTCCGGCGGAGCTTCGTTCGAAGATCTTCGACTACGCGTTGTACCATGGCGATCTCACGACAGAGACGATCCGTGATGCTGGCCGCCGTCACGCGGTGCTGAAGCCGAAAATAGCGAATTGTCTCAGCCTTCTGACGACTTGCCGCCAGACATACGACGAGACAGCACTCAAATTCTTCCAGTTAAACACTTTTGTGTTTGATGGTATCGATCACGATGGGAACGGATTAAACGACCTTCGAATCTGGATACGCGCACTGAAGAAGACGGCATATCGAACCTCCGTCAAGAATGTACGACTCAGTATGACAATTGGTGGTTTCTATGGATCGTCTATCTTCGCGGACGTGAAATACTACCTCTGTCCGTTCTTGAAAGAAGCTTCTGGCTTAGGGAAGCTTCGTCTGGTTATAGCTGATGTTCACAAATATAACCTAACTGAACAAAACATCACGAACATATATGCTACTATTCACGCTCAAGTCAATCGAGTTCCACCAGTAGCTCAGGTCAGCTATATACCCACAAGGCCTTAGCTTGAAGAATGGGGGCTTATTGAATGATAAGAACGCCTAATTTTCTCATGGTGTCTGCCTAATTATGCTCAGGTGGGTATCACGGAACTCGAAAACGGAATATAAATTCCGAGATGTGCTCGAGGTTCCGAAGACCAATGCGAGACTTGACGGCTATATCCTCAATATAGGTGTGAGGACATGCCTATCATGTCCAAATGTTTTCTAATACTCTCCTCCATTCCCATGTCTTTCGCGTTGGCCGAATGGGCACGCTCATAATTTTGGCAAATATTGCGGCACAGCAGTTCTCACTTTATGATTGAGGGTCCAAGAGATGGATACATGAAAATGACGTGTTTTCCACATCCTTATTACACAAATATGAGGATTATCTGCCCGCTGAATCTTGTAGAATTATCAGTAGCAGCCACTTTGGTACAGTACTACACAAAAAGTCTGTGTGCACGCAGGATTTTAAGCGAGATCACCAAAAAATCGATCGATCAACCTGAAGCTCTAGAGCCACATATTAATTGCCTATACATAGATTTTTGAGGTGTATCTAGCGCAGGATATCCTAGTACTTCGTTTGCCAGCCTTTCGCGCGCCTGCACGCAGCCAATCGTCGTGGCATTGAAAAAATAAGCTTACGGATGAGGCTATTCGGAATTAACAACCACGCCTCTTTGATCGCAGATTACAACGCCTTCCAGTCTTCTTCAGAGCTTCCAATTATGGCAAGCTCAGGGTGCTCCCTATGGACTATCTTTTTTAAGGCCCACCACAGATGCTTAATGGGGTTGAGGTCTGGGGAGTAGGGTAGCTAATCTAGCCACCAGATCCTATGGCGCTGCATCCAGTTGCGCGTATATTGACTATTGTGGATAGGTGCATTATCATGAATAAATATATCTCCAGGCTTGTATTGAGGCAGGAGGCCCTTGCAAAGAGTTTCACAATAAGAGACTCCAGAATAGCCTATCTTTGCTGCGTTAGCGTCTCTCTCCATAATAATCAGTGGCGACCTACCTACCCTCCCATTCCGGGTCACCCAGATCGCCCCCTACACCATCTGTAAGATCCCCTTGCCTGTAGATTTCTGCGTTACCATCTCAGGCTTAAACTTCTCTTTGCTAAAGTAGAAGCACCACTCAGCCTCTTAGCCAGAGCCTCTTTGGATAGAGCACTTATCTGAGAATTTAACAGTCCACTACTGCTAGTTAAAGTAGCGGTACTTTCTGCTAAAACTAAGCCTTGTAGTTACTCTTTTTTATGTTAAGTATAGATGTATAGCACAATAGTGGTTTATAAGGCCAAATCTTTTAAGTATAGTATAGATTGTATTGCGGTGGGGGTGTTGTAGTCGCGCAGGGGAGGTGTATTAGAATCTGCACTCATCTGGGAGATCACAATAATAAAGCTTAGGATTTTTTCGTACAGCTCGAAAGAGCGCCCTTTTCTCCCTCTCTTTTAATATCTCAGGCCTCCCTGATTGTGGGCGGCTATCAAGTGTTTTGAGCTCTTGATACCTCTTGATAGTATTGCGGACTGTGTTGCGATGCACCTCAAACTGCCTTGCCAGCTCAGGCGGCGATATCCCAGCCTCATACTGAGCAATTAAAGCTGCACGCGTCTCATTTGAAAGCTCTCCTCCGCGCCTGCAATTTGCACTAATTTCTGTGCCAAAACTCCTCTTGGACATGGTGTTGCGCGTGGTTGATTGCAAAGATTGATTTCGCGTAAAGTTGGTGTTGGTGGCTGGGCCGAGGTTGTGCACACAGACTTTTTGTGAGGCACTGTAGATCGCTCGGTAGAATGCATGCTCTTTCTCAAGCTGCCTCTGACGATTATGCTTAACTCAACAGGTCATAGTGGCGCTCTAGTAGTAATTGATAAACTTTTCGAAGTTCTATAGTGGCTCAAAGCAGACTCCGCGGCTTGGCTTAGTGAGTGGAAAGGTACTTCTGGCGTTTTTCTTTTGGAAGGTTTGCAACTGACCCTGGAATTTAATTTGCCTTTACAGTCTAAGTAAGCCGCTGAACAGCAGCTATCTGCTCTACAGCATACACTAATTGCATAAGCTGGCAGCCGTGATTGCCAAGTCCCTCGACAACCCTCACTACTTCGCAGTTCTTCAACCCCGCATCAAACCTCCAACTTACTTCTACCACTCCCACTCCCACTCCCACAATACTCAATTGCATCTTTTTATACTCTCCTAGAGTAGCCTCATTGATATCTCCTCCGAGCAACTTCTTCCATCATCGCCACCCCCTCAACCCACAGATTCTGCCGTTTCTTACCCTCCCCGTCGCTATCTCACCACCAGCTCCTCCGCCCATCCTTTCTCTCTCACTCATCATGGCTTCTGAGGATCCAAACAACCAAGATTCAAGCGCGGAACAGTGCGTCACTAAATTCGAAGTGGCGGAATCCGAATCTCGATCCGAGTCCAAACCACTTCGTAGGCTTCCAAGCGGATTTTTCGATGTAGCGCCATCCGGGGAGTATTTGTCAATGTGCGTGTGCTGATTATTATGTAAACTTACCTGTCCTAACAAAAAGTAGAGCAACAAAGAATGCCGCAGAGTCTCCCCTCCTCCGCCTTCCCCCTGAGATCCGAAATCGTATCTTCGGCTACGCCATGACGTATGACCACTTCATGTGCGCGAGACAAACCATGACTGGAAAGCTTGATCGCTTACTAAGCCTTCAACGAGTCTGTCGTCAAACATATGCTGAAACTACACTCAGCTTCTTCCAAAACAACACTTTCTACTTCTTCGAGAAACAGGAATTTGTCTCTTGTGCAAAACAATTGCCTACGGGTGCAAGAAAAGCCATCAAATCCGTAGAAAAATTCACGCCTGTTCAAGCGAATTTCAAACCATGCGTCGCTGGAAGCACACCCTTTCCCAGCTTTCGGGATTGAAGGACTTGGAGATTACCATCACCTATGCAGCTGGTGAATCTCCTTTCGTGTTGGCCAGGGACAAGAAACGTTTTGAAAAACGTGTTGAGAGGGCGGTAAGAGCAATTGTACCGACTGCGAGACTATCTTGGCTCCTCGGAGAGGACCTCTCCTCCTTAGATGACGACTACGATGAAGACGACGACGACTATCTTACTCAAATGCCCTTTTCCTCTTTGGCTGAATTCCTTGATTTTTGCTCGATCTGCGCAGGGGAACATTCTCCATAAACTGGAATGATAAAAAAGTCTCCAATGCAAAAGGAACACCTCCAGATGCTCAATCGGGCGGAGGATTCTGCAGTTATTTTCCTTTCCATATCAACTGTTAATTCACAGTTTCGAGCCAACCCGAACCCGTCATAAACACCACACCTGCCTGCTCCTGGCTTAAGAACGACCACTTTTTCAATTCAGCCTCCTCGAACATCTTCCGTATAGGATCCCTGATCGGAACGACCGGAGGTCAGAGTTGATTTCCCATACACTTCCTCGATCTGGGAGTAGATGGGGTCGTCTATATTTGAGGAGGGACGGAGCTCAATCATTGCAATCGGCTTTTTTCAATCATGCAAGTCTTTCCCCTGCACATTTTTGCGCTCAATCGTCTTTTCTTCCAAAATATGTCTTTTTCCCAATGCAGAAGACTCCCTTCACTGCACAATCACGGACAGAGATTCCAGAAAGACCTCTCTTATCTCGATTGGAGGATAGTTTCTTCCCTGCTCTTCGTAGTGGAGCATTAGTCATGCTTTGCGGCAGTCTGCATAGACGACGGTTTTTCGCTCTTCATCTTTTTCAATCACATGCTTTCATCAACACCTAAAAGTTTGCGTCTTTCCAATTAGGTATCTTGAATACAAAAGTGTTCCCCTTGAACACACTGATCACAACGTTTGCGTACTCAGATATATTGGATATACGAGTCTTCTCTTGCTCCAATTTCCCATATTTTCAGTAGGAAGTGATGGCCAGATCCGTAACGCACAATGCACATAAAACATGTCGATTCCAGCTATACAACACTCAGACCCACCCCACACTCACAAACCCCCGTACCCTTCCACCAGATCCAGATCTTCAAGAAAGAAACGCATATCATACTCTACATACATGCCTACAAACTAGTCTCCTCCTCCCCCCCCAACACCGCGTCACTTACCGCGTCGCCCAACACCCACCCCCTAAGAAAACTATACACAAAGAGGACACCTATACCTCTCCCCCCCAGCCCCAGCCCCACCTCCAGGCCCACCCCTCCCCCTCGCACCCCCCTCATGCTCCACGCCACCCTCCCCCGGCTCCTCCCTCGCCCGTTCCAAACACCTCCGATGCCACAAATGCCTACAAGCAAACACGACCAATGCGCCCTTCCCCTCCTCCCCCGCCTCCGCATCCCCACCCAACCCCAACCCCTCCCTCCCAAAATCCACACTCCGTCCTTTCCCCTTCCCGCCCCCTTCCTCCACCCCCGCTCTCCTCCTAGCCCTAACCTCATTCTCAACCACACCCCGTTTCTCCCACTCCTCCCACACCGTTCCGCCCGTCCCCGGTCCCCAAACCCGCCCCTTACACCCCTCGCAAACCTGGCCTCTGGGTCTCCACCCCTGCTGTCTCAACTCGCTGATCCTTTCTACCCGTCCAAACCCTTCTTTATCCAGAAATCTGTTTGCGAGCGAGAGGATTGTTTCCTCGAATGTGTAGGCAGAGAAGATTTCCGCGAGGACGGAACGCAGGTCGGAGAGTGAGGGCGAGGATGAAGAGGCGCGCGTCAGGAATAAACGCAGGATGCGGAGGAAGGAGGGGTTTGAGGGGGGATGGGGACGGGGCGTGTGTTGGTGGGGGTGGCTTTGGGAAGGGGGGTCTTGGGGTTGGGAACTTGTAGCTCCCGTGGTTGTAGATTTGGGGGGTATTGTTGTTGAAGCGAGTAAAGCGGAGAACGTCTGTTGAACGGAGGAGCGCAGCGTTGTTGTGATTTTCGCCGTGTCGATGGGCTTTTGAGTATGCGTAGCGACCATGGCATCGAGTTCTGAGGAGGCGGATGAGACGCATTTACTTAGGTGGACGACTGTGTCTACGAGGTCGAGCCAGAGGAGTTCGTCGAGAGCGAGATCTTCTTCTTGGACTTCTCCATATGCGGATTTGCGTCTGTCGATTAGTGAGCCTGGGGAGCGGTTTGTGGATTTGGTTTGCCCTTGACAGAGCCAGATCCCTACTTTGACATATTTCTGAATGTCATTGAGAAGATCTTGCACAGCTTCTTCGGTATTGGAGACGTCTGGAGTCTCTGTTGCGGCGTTAATGAGACCCGTGAGAGCTGTCTCGAGAGTGCCAAGATGCTTGACAAGACGGTCCATGGCGTCCTTTACAAGCCCGTCGCGAGCCATGAGAACGACTGCTGCATCAATGACCCCGCTCTTTTCTAAAGACGGCAGAACTGGGTCCAGCCTTAGATCGCCTGATTTGAGGAGACTAACAAAGTCTGCGACATGCGGGCTATTGTACTTGCACATGAGTTGCACATAGCGTTCCGTGAACCCAGTGGGAAGATCTTCAGGTGGGGGCTGTAATTCTCCGTTCGCAGCAGTTTCCGGCTCGATAAGCGCTTTGAGATAATTATATTGGACATCTGATTCTTCTTCCAGCGACTCGAGCACGGGTTTGAGAAGTTCGGGTGCATATTGCTTCAGCATCTGAGCCGCTCGGGTGGGATTTATCGGGATAAGATCTGCCGCCCGGTCGACAATGACTGTTTTGACCTCGTTCACCTGCTTCTTTATGAGCCCGCGGCCTGGTCGCAGGCATTCATTTATACAGGCGAAGACGTCATCTTTGTCCTCCTCATCGTCAAGATAGGTTTCTACCAGCTTGGAGTACTGTTGTGACCCTTTGTATACCGTCTTCAGTACGCGATGGAAGCTTGCCTTCTCAAACAGCGGCACGAGACTTTGGAGGTTGGGTGGGTGGTATACCGATAGTAGGTACTCAACTGAAAGCTGGCAGTCGTCCTTCACAACTTCTATTGGGTAGTTGCACAACCCTACGAGAATTTGATGCAAAGAGGACCCGGGGAGAGTAATGTGTTGCGGGTACTTGGGTAGGTTCCGTGCAATGAACATGTAAAAGTACAGGATATCCTCAGGGTCGAAGTTGTCTGGTGTCATGATGCCCAGAAGGACCTTGATGATATATTGTCGTGTCGGTGTCAGAGCTGAGGAGTGTTGGGTGCCGTTCACCTGGTGGCCATTGGTTGAATCTTGCTCTCCATTCAAGAAGCTGTCTTCAAAGGCCTCGTTCAACATGCTCATGAAGCTAGCAGCGTCAAATTCTAGAAGGAGCTGAAGGTAAGGGAATGCTGGCTCATCAGATTTGTCGAGATTCGTCAAAAAGACATCTCCGGAACCAGGTGGCCATGCTAGATTCTTCCCCGAGAACAAGAACCTATACATGTCTTTCTTTGCACTGTATGCTTGGTCATCATCCATGGCGGTGCCACCGGGATACACTCGTCCTGTGAAGGTATACGATAGGTAGGGAAAAACCTTCATAGCTGACGTGACATAGACATTCTGCTCTTTCCCCTCTCTTTCAAAATCTACTAGCTTGATGAGAGTAAGAATACTAATTAGCGGAGTGATGAAGTCGCCGATTGCTCGTGTCCAGACGTAGATCAAGGCATCATAAAGGTTGTACTGTTGACACAGGGTCGTGACCTGGTTGATATCCAGCGTATCTGTACTGAGACGGCAAATCATCTCCTCGAGCCTAGCGGCGAGGCCAGATGCCGCATAATGTGTCATCATGTCCTTCAGAACGTTTGGCGGTACGGCCGTGATCTCATCATCCAGGATATAGGGCTCAAGCGTCTCGAAGAATACTTTCTCTGCCGAGGCATCTTCGAAAGCATCATACATGTCTTCGAACAGGAAGTCGATTTCACCCATGCCCATACATCCTGTGAAGCAAACCGCAGCCAACTCTGTCAACTGCTTCTCATGAGAATCGCCCGTTGAGCCCTCTCCTCGGTGGAATGTGAACTTGAGTGATGCTGATATCATACTGAGCAGCTTTTCCCTGACCATAGCATGCCGTGACGTATCATCGTCCGGCAGACCGACAGTGAGCTTATCGGCATCTCCAATATAGTACGTAGTTGCAAGGCTGATAGCAGCGATGAAGTCTCCATCCTCCATGAGTGCCATCAACCGGTCGGCCCAGTTAGATAATGTGCCTATCGAGACGTCATTGAAGCCCAAGAGAAACAATCTTCCTTTGTAGGCTCGGAAGCTCATATAGAAAGCGTCTGCGACCACTCCGTGCATCGAGTTGTCCTCATCATTGAGCTGCTCGACTACTGGTCGAAGTTGCCGGGAGAAAAGGTCCGAGTGGTAGATGTGCTTATGCATTAAGTCAAAAGTATCCGTCATTCGGAGGCGGAGGGCGGTGTCCTCTAATATAATCAGCCTCTGGCTAATGGTAAGCACACCGACAACTGATCTGCTCAGCCATTGAACTGCGACGATTGCTTCTTCAGATTTCCATCGACTTCTTGGTCGGAAATGTAATTCTGTGGGCTTCTCTTTCTCGGTTGGCGGTGCAACAACACAATCAATGTCCAATATCGTAAGAACATCAGACCAGCAATAGACCAGTTTGGTTTTCGATATGGCTTTGTTAGGGTCGCCGGAGGGATTTTTCAGCTTCACTGCAGGGAACCATGCAAGACATCCGCTCAATGCACTGTGTGGAGCTATTTCTTTTGGCCTTGAAGCCTTGTGTTGCGTCTGGGCCAGGGGTGTGGTGGATACGACGACCAGCAAATACGGCGTTAGGAGGGCTGTCAGGCCCATATCATCCGTTGACTGCTCAACATTTCCGAGGGGGAGAGGTGAGAATGCGAGAACGGAGCTCGGTTTTCTCGGTTTCTCCATGGATTTTGATGATAATGGGTATCTTCCCAGGATTCGGGTTACTTTGACAGTCCGGGCGATCGCGCCCAGTCCTCGGGTCGCTAGATGGGCGAACGCCATCCCGCCATCGTCAGCTGATACGAGCGCTGTGTGGCGAGTGCCAAGGAATCCGATGTGCAGAATATGAACACCAGAGACATGACCGTCTGAGCGTCGGTCGTCTATGGTCGCTCGTTCGAGTGGGGGTATGTGTAGAAATGGCTTGGCTGGTCTAGAAAGCTCCCACGTGAAGATATGGCCGGTTGCATGGCCCCCAGCAATGGTTGAATGGTCAGCAGAAATAGCTAATGCAGTCACGGGGCCACACTCGACGGCTACGGTTTAGGTCAGAAAGAGAGATTGTAGAAGGAATTCGGAATAGCCTACCTTTAGTCCCTGGTCCTATGATGGACTTCAAAGTCTGCTGATAGTCGAAGACAAGAACGAATCCTTTCGACGTCCCAACTACGAGCGATGCAGCAACACTGAGACAAGTTGGTCTACCAAAGTTGCGCTTTCCGACTTCTGAGAAGACCTGACCTGTAATTTTCTTCAACTTGGTCCATCGTACCACCTCCCAGGGAGCTTGTGGGGTGTCTGCCTCGTCGTTTGAATGGAAGAAGAGATTACTAGACAAGGAAGATTGGCGAGATCTCGACGTCAAGAATGCTGGAGAGGATGCCACACGAGGTGATCCAAGCGGAGAAGGAGAAAGCCGCGAGGAGAAGCGTCGTTCAAAAGGTTGGAGTGAGGTAGGCCTGTGGGGTCTAAATGAGCTGTGCGACGCTGGCACACTACTACCGGGCGAAGAGAGAATAGAGCCCTGTATGGACGGGGTATCGTCTGGTGTGGAGGTGGATTCTGGGGTACCCGGTCTGTGTGCTACTGTCCGTACAGGTAGATCTGATACCGACTGCTCCTCCTCTTCCTCTTCCCGCTGAGAGCTTCTTCGTGTCGCAAACGATAGGCCATTGGTCTCGGTATCAAAGTTGTCCAACTCTTGCTGCTGCTCCTCCGGGCCATCCTTCACAAAAGCTCCAAATTCTTCGGTAGCCTGTGAGTCTACAGGAGACCCCATGGTAGACTCCCCTACGTCTATCGTGTCCTCATCTTCGTTGTGAGCGCTGTGGTGGCTCTCTCCCGAATCTGAGCTCATGAGGCTCGTCGGTCGCAAAGCATCGCTTCACGCGCGTACGTAACGAGAAGCTCTGGATGGGGTTCCGATGGATCTGAATTATTCTCCTATAGCATCCCTTTATCTTTTCGTGTCAATTGGGCCACGTTGGGGGGGGGGAGGGTCGACGGCGGATTGCGGAGGGGGGTGGTGCCTAAGCAAGACGCGCGTATATGGCGGGGGATCGAGCTATCGGATGGGTGTGAAGGCCGTCCAAACTGGCGCCAGAGTTTCCGGAGGGTCGAGCTGGGTGGAACAAGACGCTCGCGTTGTGTCACTCGGAGTGGTGGTAATGGTCTGGGTTCAAGCTCATGGGGCGGTTGTAGATCCCCTCGGCAAGTGCCGTCGTGAACCGCGGTCCAAGCTCCCTCGCCAGTCAACTTCATCTCGAGCACACGCAAACTGCGGCTCACCACCAACAACCACCCGCCACCAAAATGTCTTCGATAGGCCCCTCACTACCTCCCCATCTCGCCAAAAGAAAGCGCAGTGATGGGGAAGACGATGTATCCGCTTCTCCCCAGCGTTCGTCAAGTCCCGACTCCGAAAAGCGCCGCAGAGTTGTAGGGCCGGCAGCACCTCCACGCACATTAGGACCCACACTGCCCCCCAGGGCGGGTTCACCACGGTCGCGATCGAGCAGTGAAGACAGCGACCTGGGTCCTGCCCTTCCCACTGCCTCCAAACCTGCCCGTGTTCTTGGACCAGCACCGCCCCCGGCCCCTCTCTCTGAACGACCCCCAAACCCACCCTCCGACGACTCCGACTCAGACAGCAGCGATGATGACTTCGGACCCGCACCGCCGCCAGCAGGTGGTTTCTCTTCAGGAAATGGTAACGGCGATGGCGCATCCCGGTCGGCATTCGACGTGGACCCCCAATACGTGGAAGAGACGAAGAAGGTGGTGCGCGACGAGTGGATGATGCTGCCGCCCACGGCGGATGGCCTGGCCGCCCGAATGGACCCTACCAAATCGCGTCCGCGCAAGTTCAACTCGGGCAAAGCATCGAATGGCCCCACTGCAGGCGAGACGAATGCATGGACGGAGACCCCCGAGCAGAAGCTCAAGCGGCTGCAGAACGAGGCGCTTGGTATCTCTGCCCCAGCTACGGCCACCGACACAAAGAAGGATTCCAGGAGGGCGAGAGAAGAGGAGGCAAAGGCCCGGAAGATTCGCGAGAAAATCGAAGCGTCACGTGGGAAGAGTCTTATGGAACAGCACACGGAAGCTGAAACTGGAAAAGAGAAAGAGGACGACCCAAGTAAGCGAGCGTTTGACTACCAGAAAGATATGGCTGGTGGTGCCAAGATCGGAAACAAGCAGCGGCGGGATCTGCTCGACAATGCAAAGGGTTTTGGTGGGAGGTTCTCTAGCGGCAGCTTTCTATGAGCGGCATATATGCATTATCTACGGCTCATCCAACGATGAGCAGCTGCACCGAAGAGGCGCACTTCGCGTGGTTGCCGACCAATCGTAGCCTTGGCGAGTATACACATATCAACCAATCTTGGATACCCTGTTCGCGCAAACATTTCATTTTGCATGTGCATTAGTTTATTCGCATTACCCATTCCTGTCTAACACCTCCGATCATTGCTTTGGAGCTTCTGTCGTCCCTTTTTGCAATGCACGCGACAAATGACGCACTGCGGGGTATCAAAACTCCGACGCCGACGTTCGGTCTACATGCCTGTCTGAATCCTCTCTGTCAACCACTCACAAGTTTCCGCGGCCGCCAGTTGGCAGTGTAGTAGGAATATGGTTAGTATGGAGGCCATGAGGATGCCGAGTCTCCCGACGTGCATATCTCCCACCTCCGACGGTTTTATACCCGTCGCTTCTCTTTCACTTCTTGGCTCTGTCGTGCAACCTCCATCTACCCCAATATATCGCTTCCAAAACCTTGTCGGGGGTGATTAATGTGGATATGCCACTACCGAATATACTGCAACGCTTCGCAAAGTTTTTGGGACTGCATTCGCTCCGAGCAACAGGCAAAGATGCATATCTCATCATCACACTACGATCGCTTCGCATGTTCTCCGCTGGCATTCCGTCCCTCATTCTCGCCCTGTTCTTCGCCTCCCTGAACTTCCCCTCCCCTAGGATAGGCCTATTCATGACGCTGACCCTCCTCGGCGATGTTTTCCTTTCGCTCTTCTTCACGCTCATCGCAGACTCGATTGGCCGCCGAAAAATCCTCTTCTTTGGCTCAGTCATGATGACCCTATCTGGGACTGCATTCGCATTATCCGAAAACTTCTGGATCCTCCTCGTAGCGGCGGTGTTTGGAGTTATCAGTGTAACAGGAGCAGATTGTGGTCCGTTTCGGGCGGTAGAGGAGTCGGTGTTGAGTGGCTTGACAGACGAGAAGAGCAGGAGTGATGTCTTGACGTGGTATGTCACGGCTACGACGATGGCGGGGGCGGTAGGAACGGAGGTTGCGGGCCGAGTAGTGTCGTGGGTTGAGAAAAGCGCAGGAGATGAACGACATGCTTTCCACGTTCTCTTCTGGGGCTACGCTGGATTCGGTCTCATCGGATGTATTCTGTGTCTCATGCTGAGCCCAAAATGCGAAATCCACCCGCAAGCCACACCATCCAAATTCAACGACGCTGAGGAGGAAGAAGAAGTCCTCTTAACCCCCATCTCCCCCTCCTCATCCTCTCACGAATACGACTCTCAAGCCTCTACCATCCGTCCCCCTTCGCCTACCAAGAAGAAGAGCTACTTCGCCCAAATCTCGCGCCCAACCCGCAAAATCATGATCCCCCTCTGGATCCTCCTCTCCATCGACTCCCTCGCCGACGGCATGACGCCCTACTCCCTCATGAACTTCTACATCTCGACAAAGTTCCCGACCCTCACTAAATCCACCCTTGGAGATATCACTTCGGCCTCGCAGTTCCTGTGCGCAGTGTCGTCCATCTTCGCTGGTCCCCTGAGTCGGAAGATCGGACTCATCAATACAATGGTGTTTACGCATTTGCCGAGTAGTATCGCCTCGGCATTTATCCCGCTGCCCCCGCATATCAGCTGGACCGTTGCCCTGCTGCTGTTCCGCGCGGCGCTGAATAGTATGGACCAAGCACCGCGCACAGCCTTCATCGCCGCCGTCGTTAAACCAGAGGAGCGGACCGGCGCTATGGGTATCACATCGATGCTGCGTACGCTGGCGATGAGTGTAGGACCCTCAGTGACAGGGCTGTTGGCGGGTAATGATACGTTTTGGGCGGCGTTTGTGGCGACGGGGGTTTGTAGGGTGGTGTATGATTTGGGGCTTTGGGTGCTGTTTGTTAATGTTAAGGTTGAGGGCGGGATGGGTGGGAAGGCTAGGGAGGAGGAGGAGAGGAGGAGGGAGGATGTGGAGTGGGGAGAGGAGGTGGGCGGGTTGTTGAGTGATAGTGAGATTGATAGTGATAGTGAGGTGGGGAGTGATGTGGTGGGGAGGGGAAGTAAGGATGTGGAGATTGAGTTGGGGAAGATGTAGATTTGGGGGTTGGGGATGCGGTTTGAGGCGCGTCGTCTGGCTTGGGAGCTTTTAGGCAGATGGATGTGATAATTTTGTTTATAGACGCAGTCTTTGACTCCGATGTCGGTCGTACACATGGCGAGTCTGTATTCGAATATGTTACGCGACAATGAGGAATTGTGATAAAGAAGGATTCTTCAGGCGTGTTTTAGATTGTGGTCTAGACAGCTCCGACATATCACCTCAGAGTTGAGGAGAGGGCCAGGCATGACGTTCCTCCCACCAAATTCACTAACCCTATCCTGCGGTCGTGATGCTACTCAGACGTGCACCCCAACCCAACCATTATATCCGCCGTCCCCCTCGATTCCCTCCTCCATATACGCAAGCATCACTCTACGGAAACACTGTCTCAAAGACAAGCTTCAGCGACCCGTCTCCCTTCCCCACCTCCACCTTCCTCACAACCTTCACATCGACGTCCCGCCTCAGCTTGACCATAAGCTCCGTCTTGAGATCCTTAGCACTTTGAACCATCTCCTCCTTAACCTCTCGCGGCAGCCGCTCCACCTCCACCTCTCCCTCTCCCCCCTCCACCTCCTCCTGCCACCCGGAGTACCTCACCACCACCTTCTCAAGCCCCGTATACTTCTCAATATGAGGAGGCAGTGTCCCCGGCACCCTATCCCAATCACACTGATACAAATGCATCGACACCGTCGTGATGGCCGCGAGCTGGTACGCCTGCAGCCCCCCCGCAACGCTCCACTCAAACGGCACACCGCTCCAGATTTTCCTCTTCGGGGTAAAGCGGTCCCAGAATCCCATGTTGGTGGGGTTGACGCGGATGATGTGGTCGAAGTCGTACAGGCCGAAGGGCAGGAGCGCGGCCTCGGTGTAGATTTGGCGGCTGGTGAAGAGGAGGAGGATCACGGTTGATACGGAGATCCGCTCGACGGAGGGAGGGGCGGAGGGGTAGACGAGAGATGTATTGTGCGTGGAGATGACGTGGTTGATGGTGAGGGCGAGCTTGTAGATGCGGGTTCGCACGTGGGCGGGGAGGCGGAGGAATGGGGAGGTTTGCTGGTTCTTGGTATATCTGGAGGTGGGTGGTTAGTTGCTGTCAAGGGCTGTAGTGTTTGGGGGATCGCGTACATGGCAGTGGAGGGGCCGAAAGGGTCGACGTTGAGCATGCCGTTGGGGTGTCGACGAACTGCGGACGCTGCTAGCTTGGGACTGCCAGACGGCGGGTCGGTGGTGATGTCGTCTTCCGCCATGGCTTGCTGGATCTCCGGGCCTGCGTGCCTATCGTCTTGCATGGTCGGCCTGCGGTTTGTGGTGGTGAGTTGCAGGTGTGAGAGAGAGGGGAGGGAAGAGAGAAACAAAACACGTTATAATTTGAAAGTTTTTAGCCGAGGGAAACAGAGCAATGCTTTATTTGTGCGTCCTGTAAATGACATCATAGCATATATCTAATACTGAAAAAGAGAAAGAGTTCAAACAGCAACTGGTTGCGTAGCAACCCCCTGCTGTACCACCTCCACCATATCCCTCATTATGTCTCTCCTCACCTGCTTCATTGCCGTCCTCTTCTTTGATGTCCGCGTTCTCGTTCTCGTCCTCGTCCTCGTCCTCAATCTCGTTTTCGTTCCATTGTTTCTTCACGGCCAAATCCTTCTCCGCATCCCTCGTCTCACTATTCTCGTGTCCATGCACTTCAACTTGGATAGATAAAGAACTGACGCTGAGCGTATTCCGTGAAGGTAGGGCTGTGGAATTTTTCATTGCTTATCTAGAGAGAATGATATGCATTCTACCGAGACTTAATCTATATGAACCCGGAACAGCGTAACATTGAGACAGAGACCACGGAAACGGGCGACCTCTCAATCCGCATCTACAGTGGGAATGGTCATGACATGCTTATTGAATCAACGCCATGTCATTGCTCAACCGATTCGGAATGAAGCACTTGCACAATTCTCATTGAACCCCGGCATCAGTCAAATGTGAACCAAAAAGGATAGGGCAAATATTCCTCCACGGTTGCTTTCATGCAAATAGCCTGATTCCAAGAGTCCATAACGAAGTCCAGATCGACGTTGAGTCCCCGAGAGATATTTCACCAGACCCTTCATTAGACCTCTCACTAGATCCTCCACGATCTCTTCTTTCCATATCTCATTCTTGTGGTGCATCTGGTCGTAAACCCTTCAAACACGTAGATGTCGACTGTGGGCCCCATAAGGCTCTTCAAACCGAGTGCAAGCTGGGTAGCCTTTTCTTTCTCTTGATCCTCGAGCCAGTAACAAAATTTCCTCCGAGAATTGATCACAAAGATGGTCTTCAGTCCCGAAAGCTCCTTCAATTGTCTGGCGAGGATATCGAAGTGACTTTCGCTCCCACGTCCCGGACTGTAACCCTTTACGTAGGGATCCACCGGTTGGATGGAAACGGTGGATATCGCGCTCTTTTGGAAAGGAAGGAATGCTTTATGGCCGGGGTGGACTTCCTCGTGGTAACCGTAGGAGTATCTAAACTCGTAGGTTGCAAAGGGAAGCATGTTGGTCTCGGAGTACAGCTGACGACAAACACGCGGCAGAGCCGGGAGCGTCATGACATCCATGCTAGGGAACCCGTGTAGGATACGACTCCAAGTAGGATTCATAACAACCACACTGTCGCCTATGGCCAGCTTGAAAATGCGATTGCGGAGCTCGGGCGGGAGGCGAAGAAGTGGGGACTTGATCTGGTTCCTCTCATATCTATGAGCGTCAGTGGCTGCGCCCAGCGATTGCGCTGCTTGATCATCTACATGGCAGTGAGAAGACCAAAGGGCGCTGCATTAAGCATTCCGTTGGCGAATGTGCGGACGCCGCATTGTGATATGATTTTCACCCTCGGCATGGTGTTTGGTGCAGTCGCGTGGTGCAATCTTGCTACTCTGTGGAGGAGCTTTAGGGCCAAGAGGAGAGCGCTGTGCTTTGATGGACGACTACCATCATGAGTGTTGGGTGGGGGGTGTTAGGGTTAGATCTGGCCTCAAATTTTGGAGTGAAGTCCTGCGTGGTGGTGTTGTGGAAGCAGAGCATATTGCAGGAAATGAGACACGTGATCTTATTTCCCGTGAATGGGTCGGTGGTACTTCGGTACCTAAATCCCAATGAGAGCACCGGCCGCGAGCACTCTCATAGAGATATAGTTTGCATGAGAAACGTTATTGTATATATAAATTGTAGATCAGGTTATCGGTTCCTCCGAACTAGCTTTCACCGCCTTTCCCCCCATGATAACTAAACTACGGAAATGCTGAATCACTTCCATACCATTAGCATGTGAACTCTCGATTCTTTGTACTGTGTCCGTAATATTCCACCGAAGCACGGTTCTGTCCTATTGAATGTCAGTCAGATACTCTTCTATTACTGTTCTCCGGTGAGGAGAACCTACTGGAACCATAGCATGGATCAACGACGAAGGTAATCTTGTGACACATCTTCCTCTGCCACTCTTTCGACACTCTGGTGGCCAGCCTTTTTGTATGCGCTATTTCCTGGAGGATACCAGACTCGCTCATTGTGCCCATCAAGCTTCCGAGGAACCGGGCGTCTACGATAAATGAAATATTCTTCAAAGCCGGTAACTTGGCAAGCCCTGTAACCCACTGACTCGGTTGGCTTCTGTAAAGCTCGATACGGCTACAGAATATCAAGATCTTCGTGATACCGTCTAGTTGATAAGGTTGAAGCGCCACTCCCCGAGCAAGACCTAAGCTCCCCAAGGTTTCGTAGATGAACTCGTTACTGCCGTTGAAGGGAAGCGTGACGGTTTCGGCATAGAGCTGTCGGCAGGCGCACAGGAGGCTAATGCTCACATTATGAAGGTACGCAGGCCATTCGAAAAGCTGGTGTTCGGTGCCCATATATACCTTCTTTCCGCTGAACACCAAATCATAGATCTGGTTTCGGATCTCTGAAGGAAGCCGGAGAAGCGGGGATTGGGTTCTGTTCTTCTGGGAGCTAGCACACTGCATTAACATCATGTGATTTTCGTAGGGGCTGTGATTCTTACATAGCAACGTATTCGCCAAAAGGCTCGACGTTGAGGGTTCCATTGGCATTCCTGCGGATGGGGCACTTGTCCGTGATGGCGGCAGTTGGGTGAACCCCGTCGACAGTATTGGCCTTCTGTTGTACCGAGTCAAAACTGCCAGTGACGTTGATCTTTCCCTGCGCGGCAGTGGCCTTTCCACCCAAATTCTTGATCTGCTGATCTGCGTCAATGCTCTCTTGCTTTGATGAGCCTAAGGATAGCCCTTCAAGTGATGGGAGTGGTGTGAAATCTTTCCTAGGCCGAGCTGAGGAACCGAGCTGCCTTTCGAGCCTCCATCTGCGGAAATCTTCAAGGGTTTTGTTTTGATACCCCGTCATGGTGGGTGGTGGTCAGACACAGTGGGCGGGGAGAGGATGTTTTGAAAACAGCAGCGCAGGAGACGGATAGTCAGATTCGAAGTTGGGGCTCGAAGTTTGGGTTGGAGGTTGCAGGGTGAGTGGGTGGGGGTTTCTGGTCAAACTCGTAGGCGAAGTTTTTATGTGCGCCCAGAGAGTAATATCGTTAGCGATTTTCAAAATCATGTGTCTTCCACTTTCACGAGAAATAAATTTCGCCTCCGATCTTTGGCTCACGTGGTCGATCAGAATACACCAAGAGAAAAGCAACGGCCAGTCAGCAAGCTGTTACGACTTCTCTACTGGTTAGAAGTAGTTATAATAACATAGTAGTAGGATAGAGTAAGCCTTGTTCTATTTACTGTGGACTGACACACTGGTCTGATGGTGACCCGGAAGCCTCCAGGATGCCGACCTCAGACGCACCCCAATTCCCAAAAACAGACTGACAGGATGCACAGGGTGAGAAATTCGAATAGAAAAGTCCTATGATCATTTAAAAGGGAATCGATAGCCTTGCAGAGGCACGTCTGTTGAGTTCGCCGGTAGCTACAGCCGAGAGGAGTTTCCGACACCCTTGACGGAAACGCATATTGCCCAAGCTCGAGATAATTTAGTTGGCGGATAGGAAGTGTGAAAGAAGGGTTTTGTTTCTTTCTCCCGGGGGCCGTGCTACCCGTTATCAGTGACTGAAGTCTAAAGGTGTTTGGACACTTCATGGGACGTCCTACTCACACACTCAGATGTAACTACTGCAAAATTACTAGGTTTGCACACCCTCCAGGAAGACAAGCTCAACCAGAAGTCCGGAGGCGGCCGCCAGTTCCGCTTTGCAAGCCTCTCCCATTTCTCTAATGTCCTGGAAGCCATCTTGCCGCACCTTGAGAATTACCTGTTTAGTTCTTGGCATCTTCCTTAAAATGTCGACGATATTCTGAATGTTTAGGCATATATCATGAGGAAGGTTGAGGGTGAACGAAATCACGGCGATGCCCTCGCGCTGAAATCGCCTCAACAGCGGGCTCCCGGTCGACCACGGAAAGCAGTACGGATTAACGTAACAACCGCGGAACGCGGTTAGCCGGACTGGCGTCAGCGCTGCCTCTGAATAAATCTGTCGACAGACACGCAAGATGGAAAAGATGTTAGGAAGCCCCTCCCGGGAGATTCCGGCGCCTTTATCCTCAACTCTCCTCCTTGTGATCTTGAGTGAAACGCCATTGTATTCGATAGTCCCTGTATAACCGCTTAACACAAACGTATATATTCGATTTCGGATCTCAGGTGGGAGGCGTAGAAGCGGCGCCTCGTTCCAATTTGTCTCCGAACTAATCAGAACACGTCAGAGTGATCGATCAAATGTCATTTGACCCAGACTTACATGGCGACCCATTTTCCCCAGGGAGTGGGATTCAACATTCCATTCGGATGTTTTTTCACAGGGTTTGCCCTCACCTCCTCAGGATCCCATCCCGCTTTCTTCTTCGAGCGCACCATTGGGGGAAGGCGAAAAAACAGGAGAGGTGAGAGAGCTGTGATGGAGCTTGTGAGGCGACCAATGGCGACTCCAGATATAATGGCCTTTGTATAGAGAAGCTGATGTGAGTTCCAGAATGGGCTCTATTGTTGCAAAGTCCAGATTAGGTGTTGTTAGTGGGGGAAAGGGAAAGATGCCTGGTGCGAGGGTTGTTTAATATATACCTGGGTACCTTTGAACTGTCTGGGGGCCTTGGCTTCAAGATAGCCCCACATATTCCGAGGTTTTAGGCAGCGAAGGGATTGAGCTCC
The DNA here is from genome assembly GCA_010015725.1 of Amniculicola lignicola CBS 123094. NCBI lineage: Eukaryota > Fungi > Ascomycota > Dothideomycetes > Pleosporales > Amniculicolaceae > Amniculicola > Amniculicola lignicola. Next base: position 149,858 of record ML977613.1, on the reverse strand, counting down.
AACCTCATGTGCTCTAGTCATGTCAAACTTACTTATCATCACTGGTGTCAAAGTGGGCTCAACCACAAGTTCTAATAGCTCAGTGCTGTTCGAGTGAATCCCATGTGTTGCTCTGGCGGTGCTATGAGTTCTGGACATAAATTAGCAAGCCTTTGGAAACCCTATTTTGATTATCTAACCCGCAGTGTAGAAGGTCTGGGGAGTATCCTTGAACATAGCCTTGGTCTCATAAGAATATGAGGATATAATTGCTTAATCCAAAACGTAACCATACACCATGTCTTTGATCTCTCCTGGCAGATTCGTGAACACAGAGGCTGTCCCCGTCTTTCGTTTGCTTCAAATAATGGCCATAGTGGTAAGTCGTGTGAAACTGCGTCTGGATTGGAATTGATATGGTATTTGAAAGGATTTGTAGGTTAAACGTGGTTTGAAGGACATTCCAGCGACCCGGAATGTAGAGTGTTCTATACATCGATAGAACTTACAGTGGGCGCGCTAGCATTCCTAACTTAATAGCCTCTAATCTGAACCCATTGATATGGTAGCATTGAGCTTCGGTTGAAAAATGTGATTTCAATGGAAATGGCTGCGTGTAAGGTGGCTGCCTAAAACGTTAATGACGTCAAGGTGATACATGAGGTGACAGTATAAGGAGGGAGCTCAAGTATGTGCGCTGACAGTTGCAACACAGCTCACCAGAGGAAATAATGTCAAGCCAAAGCAGGGTATACCTGATCAGGTAAGTACGGCAATCTCAATGAGGACTAGTATCGAGTTGCTGCCGTAGTATATATCCTGTTGGTGTATCTAGATTACTCAAACAACCCAGTTTCACTCCCCATATTATCTGTTGCAATAATACTGCAAAATTTGGTCCGCCGCCAACTGCTGAATTGCAGTTGCGGGTCCCTATATATAGTCGCCCGATAACCGTGACATTATCGACCGATCACTGCCGTGAGAAATAACACATTGAACAGTGGAAGAGTGGCAATGCTGTCTCCGAGAACTCCAACCCAGAATTCAAAATGCTAGAGCACCGCATTCTTCTTACCTGATGTTGATTATCGAAAACTGAGCTAAAAGGGAGCAAAAATCTAGAGCTCACACATAGCAAGATATGATAGTATTTTGTGAAGCCTTGCATTCCGGTCTACCTCAGAAAAGTAATAATTGAAGCCTGCCAATCGGAACATGATATTCTAAACGTAGCATTCTTCTGACAGCTCAATCTGTCATGTGGTTAAATGCCGCAGCGGTCATCTCCTCTCTGACTACCAATGCTCGACATTAGATTTACTCAATATTTGGACCACTCCACATAGATTTTGAGAATTGCTGCTAAGAGAATCTTGAGCCGCCTACCGGCCCTTTTCCACACGGCGTAACACTAACTCAACCTTCGCAAACTCTGGTGGATCTTTTCTGTCATGAATGTAATGGAAGGTAGAGTATGTAATTAGAACCTGATTCACCAAGATTGAGAGCAGGAGAGTCAAATACACTGTTTCACGAATATAGGATAGAATATTCCCTAGGCGAGGTTTGCTTTTTGTTGCCTTTTGAAATGTTCGACATATTGCATTCGCTATCTGTGGTATTGTTCCCAATCCAAGACTGCTTTCACTACTCCTAGATTTCCCTTGGAGCGATGAATCCCTTAGGCATCATACTCCGGTACAGACGCCATTCTTGTAGTGCCTCCAGATTGCAGGAAAATAAAATGAGAGGTTTGATGAAGTAGGGGTCGAATGAAATAAGATATAACACGCCAGATCCATGTTTCTCTCGAGCGTGAGAGGTGGTTGCCGATCGAATTCTAGGCGTGGTGAACAATGATCTGGACACCACGACCCTCTATGGCAGAAGCCAACTGTGATCGAGCAACCTCTGCTAGATCAGCCTCCGATGACGTCCAGTCCCGGTAGCCCTTGAAAAACTTCAGATGAATGAATTTCAATCCACGAAACCATTTCATCATTGCCGCAAGTGGTTCGATGCTGGCATATATGGATACGCTTTGGAATAAGACCACTGTAGTAATGGCGTTCCACTGGAAAGTTCTCATTGATGCCCTCAACATACTAATCTCTTCCTCATAGTCGAAGTGGAAATCATTGAGGGTGAACGGGAGAAAGGCAGTCTCGGCGTATATCATGCGACAGACACCAAGCAGTGCTAGGGATTGCCGCCCGGAGATTTCGAACGTATCTTTATCCGTCATGCGCCCCTCCCAGCCCTCTTTGGTCACTGTCTTGCCACCGAGAACGTATCCATATATGGTATTCCTGATCTCCGCTGGCAGCCGTAGGAGTGGTGAATCTTGCTCATTTTTCTTGGTACTACATCTAAATTAGTCAGGCCAGTAGGAGATTACCGGATTACTCACGTGGTGATGTATTTCCCACGAGCCGATACATTCAACATCCCGTTACGGTGCTTGCGATTTGACTTCACCACTCTGGCCGTGGTCTTCTTCTGGTGGTATGCGATCGTGTGTGGTCCAGGTGGACACCTGGGCTTCTTTCTCGAACCATCGACGGGCTTTTTGGGGGCCATGATAATCTACTTTGAGTGTTGAAGATCAAAGCCGACCAGTGAAGTGGGGTGGATTAATAGAAAGAGGAAACGGCGGAGAAGTAGTGCGACGTGACTTTATAACATCTCTGCTCGAGCGGGGCTGTAGGAATGAATGTGGTGGGTTATTGCACTCACTGACCCAAAGTGATGGCTAAAGTCGGTGAAGGGCGCGGTGAGAAGGCCGGACAGGGTTGAAGTGTATTTGGAACCTGGGTAGGGCATGCGATGGAAGGTGAACGAGGCAGGACGGAAATTGGGGGTGGAATATAGGAGCATCGTCGAGTCGAAGAAACAGGCGATTATGAGAAGATGGAGCCGAAAGGCATCGTTCAAGTAGGCTCTTATAAGGTGCCAAACTTTGGATATATGTCTAGATAATCTCGCTCCCACCCTGCCGTAAAGTTCTGAATTCGGGACTCTTAGACATACAGTTGAAACAGATACTGTACACCCTGCAAGCTTGTTGTATCTACACTGCGTATGGGTACGAGCCTTTGAGCAGGCGCAGCGTGACAAATTTACAGACATGCGGCTTCATAGACAACGAACGATTGGGTATAAGGGACATTCATATATTGGAAGCCCTCACAGTCTATAAATGGGGCTTATATGCTAATGCGCAGCCCGGACATTTCGCTCAGGGTATTCCATCCTAAACCCATCTCATACCATACCCCCTTAGAAGTCCCATTGTGATAAGTGTGTAAGTAGCCCACCATTGGATCCCATGGACGAACCCGGCGATCCGAGCAAATTCCTGATTCAGATCTATAATACCATCATCGATATTGAGCCTCTCTACTCCAGATCATCATCGAACCCCTTCTGATGCAAGACCTGCAACTCCCCAAGCTCGACCTTGACCCCCGTCGCCTTCCTCATATCATGGGCCACCTCCTCTGCCATGACCATGATATCCTTCTTCTCCATCTCGGTCGGCTCAACGAGACAGGTAACCCCACCAGTGTACTGATAGGTCCAAGCGGTGACACTCCGAATCTGAATCACCTCCAAGCCCTGGAACTGAGGCAGGAGAGACTCAACTCCAAACCCAACCTTGCCGTTGAAGGCTGTGATGCCGATGGTCTTGATGGAGGCCCACTGCCAGGGACGCATCAGGCGCTTGCCGACACCGGTGCTAGGACGAGGCGCACTCCAGGGGACCCAGCCGTAGCAGAACTTGCTGAGCTGGTGCGGGTACATGTGAGTTTCGACGTAGACCTGGCGGCAGACACGGAGGAGGTTGAAGGGGTTGTAGCGACAGCATTCGGCGGGCTGCCCGATGGACTGGATTTTGTAGACGCGATTCTTGCGGGAGCTGTAGCCCTTCATGTCGATGAGGTAGTCGCCCAGAGCGTAATTGTAGATCTTGTTCCTGAGCTCGGCGGGGAGCTTGAGGAAGGGAGAGTTCTTGTTCTCCTCGGACCTAGGGAATGATCAGCATGAGCGGTGAGGGAGGGTGGCCATCAAGGATCGTAGATCGATAGGATTGGCCAATCCGTTGCATCTGATGGTGACCTACGTGATGATGTTTTCGCCGTGTGGTGCCACATTGAGCTTACCGTTCCTCCGGAAGCGGCGGTAGCCACGAGCTGGTAGGCAAGTTCGTGGCCTCCTGGGAGCGCAAGCCTTCTTAACCTTGGCACCAGCAGAGGCCTTGGGGAGCAGGTCAGTGGATGACACCTGAATTTGCCGTGGCGCCATTGTACTTAGATTGCCGAGACTCGAGAAACTTTTCGAGCTTGTAGGTTGCGGTCTCCAATAGAAAGGCGGGAGGCTGTTGGGGAAAAAGAGAGAGAGGGAGAGAAGAGTGAGGGAGGAGGGGGAGAGCTTATATACTTTGGCTATCGCGCAGAGTACTAGTGGCCCGGCAAACGATGCAATACTGCGTCTGTAGAGTTTTACTATGCAATGAAAGAGGAGGATGCACCCAACAACTCGGGTACTCAGAATGCTCTCTGTTAACTGCAAAATTGCGAGTAATCAGCTCAGGAACTGATTCGGGCGTGATGTATTTGAATTCGAGGACTCGAGCAATATATAGGGGGTGGTAGGCGGAAGAAGGATTTTGTCAATCGTATTGGAGCTCCTGTACCGCCCTATAGAACTCTTAGCAACAATGGTAATAGGACAGTATGAATAGATCACGCTGGCCGATACCGCCCAGACAGAGGGCACGTGTTCAATTTATTGAGATAATGGTAGAAGAACAGGCAACCATGCTGGCTTTGAGCGAGCTATGGGTGAGTGATGGGCTACAAGACGATATTAGCTTTGCTAAACGCTACAAAAGGACCATTACGATAGATTTACAACCTATGGAGAGAGGCCTATGTAGAGAGATCTCTTTTGAGAGCTGCCAGAAAGCAGATCGTGGGGTCGTGGTAGTTGCGTAACAAGGGCGTGCCAGGTGGTGGCTCAAGCATCACGCAATTTCATGACCAAGGCCACATGCACAGAGCTTTGGGATTTCAGCGTGGAGCAGTAGATTGAGCTTTATCGGGGTTGTTCTATTATGTAAAGTTTTGAGTACTTAGATGTCAAGAGAACTTGAAAGGGAAAAGGGGTGGGGAAGAGGTAAAGGGTTGTGCAGACCAAATTCCAGCCCCTGCCAGGTTGCCAATGCAACGATACTCTCCCCCACTGAAAGAAAGAATCTTGAGCGAAATTCTTATGCCAAGTGTGACGTGAAGAAGGAAAACTATTTGCAATTTTGGAAATTCAACCTTTCGCACTGTCAATTTGACCAAAAGGTGCTTTCTGCTGATGTAAGACAGAGTACGAGTTACCTGATGCATGCACTCTAGTCGGATGGTAGAGTAGCCCATCCTTTTAGATGAAGGATCTGCGGATGCCTGAATGAAGGGCTCCTACGCGACTCAATAGCGACTAGTATAGTGAGTTTCAGCCTCGTTCAATGCTCCCCTAAGCCAAAAAATAACTTTCTGGAAGGCCGAGGATGACCTCCACAGCCTCCTTCGTTACAAGTTTGATGTCCTCAACTGATTCCCTCAAACTCATCTCCCGCTTCCATTGCGGGACGAGCGGAGAGTTCAACGATCTCAAGATGAGTGTCTTCAGACCAGTGAACTTCCGAAGGTTCTCTAAACTAACCCGGTTTACATACCCGTCAACTGCTATGAGGTCCATTTTTGTGATGGCTTTCCATTGGAAAGTTTTGATCCACTTCCCCGGCCCCTCGACTGTGAGAAGATTGGAATCCATAATGAGAAGAGAGTCCCGCAGGAGCGTTTCCCCATGGAACAAGTTGAGGCTGTAGGGGAGAATTGCTGTCTCGGTGTATATCTGTCGACAGACTTGAAGCAGTTCGAAACCGGTGGGCTTGGCTGTAGATTGAACTTTTGAGACGTTGGTCACAGGCCGCGGCCCGGGGGGAGGTGTAGATTTGGATGCAGAAAAAGCCCGCATCGCGAAACTTGAACATGGAGGAATTTGCCACTCTGAAGAAATTGGAGATGTAGAAAGATCCCGTGAGGTTGCTCGGAGCAATCGGGAGGAAAGGATCAGGCGCCTACCCCCAAGTGCGAGTTCATAGATCTTAATTCTGAGCTCGGCTGGGAGGCGTAGAAATGGAGAGTCCTTCGAGTTTCGCTCAGCGCTACGAGTATACAATCGTCAGCCTGTGGCGCTGTATCAACCAATGAGACACATACATTGCGATGTAGTCACCCTGGGGCGTGACATCGGGGATCCCGTTCTCACAACGAGAGAGAGCAGCCATAGTGAAATTGGGATTCTGGCTTGAGGGTGAGTGGCTGCGTGGTGGCGGACGTGTTGGGAGGTTTTCCGAAGGTGAGGGTGAAGCTGCGGGTGTAAGTGTCTGCCCGCGACTCCGACTTGTTCGTGATTCTTGTCAAAGGGAAGCAGGATCGAAGCCGAAGGCCAACGAAGAGTGCGTCTCGGAGCCAAGTCTCCAGTGTTGTGTTGGTGCGGGGTGCCATCAGAAATGGGAGAAGAAATTTTAAATATCAAATATGCCCAGTCCGCATCGGATACTCGAACACTCCAAGCCCGTCCTTAATCTCCGATTTCCGAATTTGGCAGTCCTGAATAGCGCTCGTTTTACTCTCAGAGAAGAGCGCGAGAATCCACTACCTAGGCGAATACGAAGCGAGTTTGGATCGTGAATATGCAACAGAAGGCTCCCAAAACCGACACACTATGCACTTTTCCTCTCTCCAGTACCGAGGATATTCTTAAAACATGAAGACCTTGTGCGACATGGATATGTGTTCATTAAATAACCTTGTGCATTCCTATGATGGACCTCGAGGGAACGTGAGAGACCTCCTCATTGTTGCTACAAACATACTTGTTTTGCCAAGCCTTAAACAAACCGTGTGGGCATTCGCATGATCAAAGCTTCTTCAACACTTCAACACTCCATTATGTCTTATGTATTTACTGTCGGATAGGGACGTTCTCCATTGCAGGTTGTTGAATGGTTGCAAGGATTAGTGAAGTAAGTCTGGTATGTCAAAAGCGATAGGAAACGGGCTAAACTTATCGAATAGCCTTCCGTATATGCAGATTGGTGAGAGTTGATATTTGGTTTTAAATGCGTTGATTGAACGACTCTAGGAATATACAAGTGCAATACCAATCAAATCTGAACCCAGACCATATAGTTACATGCAGAATTTAGAGCAACTATCTCATTTCCGATACCTCTGTTTCTCAACGGTCAACTCAACACATTCCGCGACCCCGGCTCGGAGTCTCTCAATAGACCTTTGCACATATGGCTGAGATGTCTTGCGATCATAACTTGTCTGAAAGACCAACCTTTTTAATTTGGGGAGTTTGGCAAGCGCATTGGAAATGGCAGATATACTAGCGTAGATCTCATAACTTTGACGTATTGTGACTGTTGAGATCGCCTCCCATTGATACTCTCGCGGCCACAGCTTCTCGTTGATTCTGGATTTGGAGCCAGATACCCCTTGCGCAACGCAAAGGATCCTGTAATGCCAGTCATTCAAAGTGAACGGAAGGAGAGCAGTTTCGGCATAAGCTTGACGACAGACTTGGAGCAATGCAAACGGATTTTCTTTGCCGGGACTACGGCCTTTGACTGTGATTGTGATAGCCTTGGTGGACTTCCAGGAAGGTTCGATGGATTTGCCTCCAACAACTAGCCCAAAGATTTGGTTCCGGATCTCAGGAGGCAGGTGCAGAAGGGGAGATTTGTTGTAGTTCCTCTCTGTGCTGCGTACGGATTAGTTTCCCAACATAAATCGTGTTTGGGAGACTCACATGGCAATGTAGATACCGTTGGGGGTAACATCGAGCGATCCATCGGGATTTCTTGGAAGCTTGATGCGAGCTCTTTGGAAATTCCCATGCTCCTCTAAGAACGGTGTTGGCGTTTTAGTTTCCCCATCTAGTAAGGGCGAATGCGTCCAGTTTGTTTGATGAGTGTCGAGCTTCTCCATGATGACGGCGAGGGGCAGATTGCAAGCTGTCAATCTTCGTGAACTGAACTTCGCCACTCCTTTGCTCTCGGGGGCCAACTCAAGTGCGTGAAGTTTATCGGCAGCTTGAAATAGTTCGCGGTGAAGATGCGAGCTAGAATGAAAATGTAGAACACGGATTGGAGTGTAAGGAGAAACTATGAGGGAGTCAAATAAAATCACGGCCACTTTTTAAATATACAGGTGGCTTCAGATACATAGACAACTTTCATTTATGGAAGTGGCACAGTGTCTTGGTTCGGCTAACGTACCGCCGTCTGTCGCTACGCGACTGTGCCGCTTAGTTCATAGACTCATCCATCGATGGGATGTGGCGGTTGACAGCAGGGTAATACTAGGTACTTGCTATAGTTACTTGGTATATACAGGCGATGCAAGGCTGGAAAAGAAATTCCACCATTGTGCATAATTGGCTTTCCTTCATTGTTATCGCAAATTCAAAACCCAAAGTTTGCAATCCAAGATGACAAGTGCGAAGGGGGAATTGGAACATCAATCTATCAACGACTAAAGAGAGGCTGTATGGGGACGAGGGAAGGTGTCGTGGAGGTGGGAAAGTGGTTGTTGATAAAGTTACCGAACAAGCCGCAGTTCGGTGTGTTCGTTGTGGGGGCCGGCATATCCTCCGATGCATGTACACTCGTGGGAGAAATTTGTCAGTCGAAGAGGGCGTGAGGGGTAGGCCAACTTAGCAACCAAGATATGATCTCCGTACTTTTGATGAAGGGATGGTTACATTATGGTGCCGGTTTCAAACTCGCCTAACGGAGGGAGCCTTGGGGACATGTCCATTTGGTTCAAGTCCAGATATCCAGTCCTGTGCTCCCCTGCAAGTCTCAGAGCACGACACTTGTTGTCAGACACTGACAATTTCAATGACTACGTCAACCCCGGTGTTGACTCCTGCCCTTAATTCATCCTGTTTATTCTCTGCATACGCTCTGGAGATACGTGGGTCATCAGGCAGTCGGATAATCACCTTCTTGAGAGCGGGGAATGTAGCGAATTTTCGCACCCCCCAAGGCGAGATATGGATACCACGGTACACCATGGTTGAGATTGAGTTCCACTGAAATGCTCTAAGCCTTGGACTCCTCTTTCTAGCCGGAGGGGGTATGGCAATCAAGGAACGGTCCGTAGAGAGCCTCGTTTTAGTCGAGAGGTGACTTAAGTGAGCACTCGTATCGCGGGGAACGGGTACAGGAAACGGCCTGGCTCGAACGTCGAAGAAAAACTGACTGTCCCATTCATTTGAGGTAAACGGGAGGACAGCAGTTTCAGCGTAGAGCTGCCGGCAGACTTGAAGCAAAGCAAGGGGATTCAGATTTGATTTGCGTCCGTGATTGCGAACATGGAAGGAGAGCTTGATGGTTTTGCCTCCGACGGCTCGTTGGAAGATTTGGACCCTGATCTCTGGCGGTAAACGTAGAAGTGGAGACTCTCGTTGATTCCGTTCCACACTAAAGGAGTATTAGCATTGCTTGAGGTAGAATGCAACCGATTGACTCACATAGCGACGTAGGCTCCGCGAGGAGTGACGTCAATGGACCCGTTTAGAGCCCGGGGAAGGGGTTTCTCTGCCATTTCGCTTGTCCTATAGCCTTTTTCGTCTCGCGACTCCATCGTATCCGTCGATAGGAACTAGCGGCCCGATACTTAACGTTGTGGGAATTGGGCCTGAGTTGTGGAATGGGTGTTGTGGTGTGGGGTCGGGGAAGGGGGAAGGTGGACGAGCCCACGCCCCAAGACACGCTTTATACCTAGGCTCTTCTCCGATTCACTATCAACAAACTCTGACCTCCCTCGCAACAGCATTACATAATTCGACCTTCACCCCCGCCCCACTCAACACGTGAATCCAAAGCCTCTGTGTATCGCTCAATCGATCATTCTCGCTCTTAACCTCCGCAAACTTGACCTCTCCTCTCTTTCTATTGCCCTCTTCCTCTTCCTCTCCAACCTTCCAAAGAAACAAATCTGGCACTCCACCTCCTCGCGCAGCATAGTCCTGCGCCATGACCTTGCAAACCATCGCCAATGCCTCACCTTCAAAACACTCTGCAATTTCTAATAAGTCTTCAAGGTCGAAGGTCCAATCCAATCCGACAACACATGTCCTCTTCTCATTGTGGTCGTCCCAAACTCTTCGTATAAGTGCTGGCGCGTCCCCATTCGAAATATCATTCAACCTCATATTGATTTCTGATATCCGCGAGGGAAAGAAGGCGTCAGTATGTAGATCGAGCGGACAAGTCTGATACGGGGTCTGGAATACGTTGGGGATATACGTGAACAAGACGTCGTAAAAGAGGTATGCGAAGATAGTGCGTACGATGCCGCCTTCGCTATGATAACCCTTCCAACCTTCGGTACGGTAGTTCGAGAGACACATTTCTTCGACCGAGCATTCGCCGCCTTCGCGTTCGTCTATCCATATTGTCTTCATGCCTCGGTTGCTAGGTGCTGGATGTGGAGAGCTGGTTCGGCGAATAAGGGGGGCGAGACCAGTCGCTGAGCGTTCGATGCGAATGCCTTTAATGAAGACTTCGACAGGTTTAGTAAGTCGGACGTGCGTGAAGTCGTGTTGAGCACGCATGGCTATCTTGAGAGACTTTTCAAGCTTCGAGACTCGCTTTTGGAGATCGTAGTGATGAATGATGTGAACCAGAGGGTCTTGAAGCCCATCTTCACACGTTTGGAGAGAGATCCGTTTCCAATGCTTCTTTTGTGCTTCCTCTTTTCTGCTTCCTGCTTCTGTTAAAGCCCACATATAGTGTTCTTCAAGGAGAGCCTTGCGCTGATACCACGCGCCTCGGCGCGAGTGATGGAAAAGTCGCTGTTGCAAGAGTTCATTTAAGAGGTCGTGCTCCTTCTTGTGCTCCTTCTGCTTCCCAAGCACGTAGATTGCTTTGTGTATTATGCGGGTATATACCCAAGCGGGCGAAAGTCGGCGTAGATACGAACCTTCGCCGCTTTGATATATGCTGTCTTCTTTTTGCTGTTCTTCTCGGAGTAATACCTTCCAACGCGGATAAACTTCTTCGAATGTATCCAAAATTTCTTGTAGGCGCGCTTCGGTGGGTCTACCATTGAATTCGAGGATATTATCGATGCGGAACTGCGTCCGTACTGATGCTTCGTATTCGAGGAGTGACGAGCGAGACGAGAATATGTTTGCTGAGCGGGACACAATGTATTCTGGAAAGTTACGTCGCGCTATCTTCGCTAGAATAATTGTTGTAAGAGACTTTTCAGTCCACTCTGTCGAGCGGTAGAACACTAGATGTACCCTTTCGAAAAGTTTGTGGGGCGCAAGCGAGAGCCGTATGCATGGCCCTGTCTCGTTCATGATTTTGCGTGTAAAGTGTGCGTCGCGATTTGCGTCGGAGGAATTATCCTCCATTGGCTCGCCCTCAGGCGTACCTGGGTCTACCCCCGAAGCCGACGACCGTCTTGAAGATTCTGTATCTGACCTCTTCAAACCGACATATCCGAGCCCGACTTGTTTCTGACTCGCCCGCCGCAGTGCGTGGAGCAAGTCCTTCTTGTTCTTGCCTTGCACTTTAGCCTCCTTTGCAAGTGCCTTCAGCTCGTCCAGCCTCAACAACGACGACGCTTCTTCCAGCGTGCTTATTTCCGCTTTAGACTTATCTGCAAACGTGAATAAGGACTCCAATGTGGTCCCTGCAGGCAGCTCTAGTTCTCCAGGATGCGATTCAACCTTAGCGGAGGATATTGGGAGCGCTCGCGACTGTTGGAGTATATCCACCGCGGAGTCGAGGTCTGAAATGTCGCTGTGGTAGCCTAGGTTCTTTATGCGATGCCAGGTGGCAGTTTTACGAAGGAAGAGGCGTACATATCTGCGATGGCCATCTGCTTAGCTTGTTGCTGATGTCCGCAAAAAAAAAGGAGGGGTGCCATACAGATATTGGGCCTCATAGCAGAGCTCCCGCCACTGCCTGAACACATCCATCTCCGCCTCATCAAACAGATGACTCTCTTCGTCAAGCACAGTGTCCAATGCCAAGTTGAATGCATCAACATATATTGAGCTCTTCCCCCTGATCCACGTTCGGTCCTTCAATCGCGTCTCCGCCCCTTCATCTTGCTCCTCCTGTGAGGCCTGCGACGCTTTGAAAACCTCATATTCCTCAATTGCCTCGGCATCTGCATTCACCGACAACAAAGCACTCTCCAAATCCGTTTTGTGTGGCTGCTCTGCTTTCTCCGTCTCCTCGTCATCTTCTCTGTCCGAGTCGGGGATTTCGCGATCGGCGAATTTACGGGGAGACGTTCTGCTCGTATCGTCGACTTTTTGCCGTTTGGCGGGGTGATCTTTCTCACCGTCGAAATTCGTGGACTTGGGGTGCTTTATGAATCGACCGAGCATTTGGTTGTGTTTGGAGGGGCTGCGGGTGTTGAGGGCCATTGTTGTTGTTGATGTAGTAGACAGGTGGAGGGGCTTAAGATGACGCCTGGCGTCAAACCCCTTGGCAAGAATCGCGAACGCGTGATCACGGGATAGAATTCCACATGATCATGCTCGACCCACAGGGGATAAATAACAAGCAGGTTCCGTGGGAAAGAGTTCATCCACCTATAGTGTCTGATTGTCTCATCGTTCGGCTTGTGTGGGATCTGTGTAGTCTAGCATCACGTGATCCTTCCATTCACTCCAGAACCACGCCGGCGCGTGTCTATGTTTGGCAGTGAAGCATGGAGAACTCTGCTCATTAGCCTATGAAAGAGTAAGTATACCAGAGGATGGGGCTTTCAAGAGAGCATCTTGTCAGCTCGAATCAGACAATATCGAGCGCGGCAAATATCCTGGGACTGCTCCTCAGTTGAGTGCCTGCGAGTTTCTGTCTGGAGGCCGACCAAATCCTAGAGGGGGGCCACTTCGCCTCGAGAGACGTTAGGGGGTACGATTACCACCGATGGAGAGTGACAGGGAATCCTTGGTGGGTCCCATCGACGACTCCTTGACGACGTGTTGGAGAAGTGCTGTTACAACTTACACCGTTTGTAGCCTAATCTCAGGCAGGGTCAAGCCGATTGCACTGTGAGGCATTGCCAAGCGATTAAGAGATGCTCTAGTTGTTGAGTATGGCGCGGGACTCTGGGAAGTAAGTCTTGAAGATCAGCTTGCTTGGAGTGTTGCAGAATCCCCACTCAAAGAGTGACCGAGCGGGGCTGCAGATGAATGGGTCGCTTGATATATAGCTTCATGGTCATGGGAAACCATGGATAGCAAGATCTTACTATCCAACTGTTTGACGAACAGGCCATATTTCGTTGCCATATATCATTTTGGAAGCGCCGTGGCATCGATCTTGACGGTGGTAAACGATATTTCTCACCGCTTGCTATGATGCGGGTAGTTCCGATGGTCACTAAAGGTCTCAGTGGTGGTGTCGTTGGTCTTAAAAATCGATCCAAAGAATTTGAATATTGGTAAACATATGGGTGTCAAAGCGACGGAGAAGGAAGATCATATAGACAGATGCCGTGCCCAAATTTCGCTCCCGTTCTAATTCTATTTAAAGGCATGTAGACAGGGGCAAACTAAACTGTGATCCAGTGCGGTGGAGATATTTTCTCGCGGTCCTTAGTCTCAACGACACTGACGTTGAAGTCTTCCCAGACACAATTTCTAAATTCAACGACCCTGGCATCCAAAATTAATAGTTCATTATTCTTTCCACAAGGCAAGTCCTTAAGCCTGGCAATGGATTTGGCCTCTACCATGATACCCTTGATCAAAGTCTCGTAGAATCCGACGATAGAGCGGATAAAGATCCAGACTTTACAGTGTCAGGGGTTGGCATACCATTGAAATAGTCGACATCCCGTTATCGCTTTGCTCGAACAGGCGCAAATGCAACTTATGGATGTCATGCTAGAAGTATTCACGCAGATACAAACGACGGGGGGGCTGAGGACTTAAGTGAAAAAGAATACGACAAAGATAAAGGATGGAAGTTCCAGCTACCCTGAAGTGAAAAAGGTTTTGACATCCGCAGGTGGGACTCCAAAATGAGAGCTAATAAGAGGAAACTTCTTGCCTATCCAGAATGGTTTAGTTGCGCGACCTGTGTGAGTTGCATCACCGCGGTGAATGATGCCCAACTGGCTAGTGGAACTGCGAATGGCGCCACTATTCAGTTACCCACTTCCACTCCTGTACTAGCTCTATATAATACCAACCGCCGCGCTGACTCTGCTTCCTTTCTCTTCTTCTTCTTCCTCGTCAACATCCCCGCGAGAGAAGGCCTACACCGAGTTCGACTCTCGATCACTGACAGCAGCGAGTCTTACGGACAGCACACTGTTTGGTATTTGCTAGGCTCCACTCCTAGAACCTTCCACTCCCAGTCTCAGTCGCCACTCTGGTAGGTGTTGCTATCCACCTTGCTAATCGACCAAGCTGCTAAACTATCCTCCAGGTTCATCATGTCGGGCTATCCGCCTTTCGACCATGAGTTCAGCAGTGACAGTCGTCCGCCCGCTCCTTCATATCATTCTCTCGGGCCAGTGATTCCAACCCCCAACCCCCAGTCGCCCTCTGTAGTGGTGGATGCTGCGGACTTGGACTATATGGATTTCTCCATTTGGCTCTATGGGGAACATCGTTCGGATTATGGCACAGTTTCTCTAGAGTCTCAAAACTCAGTCGAAGGTTTGTCGCCATCAACTTGGTCTGTGGCTCCCTCAGGCCCTCCAGCGCCACTTGAAGGTTTTCCGTGGATTCCAGCCGCAGTGGCAGCTGCTCCGCCCTCTGTGATCTCCCAGACAGGTTCTCATTCGCTTGGCGCTGCAACCTATACCGCTTGCCGCTTTGAAGCTCTCACCACGGCTGCTCGGCATACTTCAGCCCAGGCTGCGGTCCCCTCGCCTCACACTTATCCCGCTCCTCCCTTTCCAGTTACGTCAGTCACACTTCCTCCCCTTGCGACTCCGGTTCCGGTGGTCCCTCCAACTCCGGCGGCAATTTCTTCCAAATCAAAGGTCAAACGATACCGCAACTACAAGTTGAATGTGAGCGCAACTGGAGAATTTATAGCCATGTAAGCCTTGACCATCTTTCGTAATGAAAAGCATTTCCAACTAACGCTTCTCCAGCTACGAGCGGAATATCCGCGAATCTCCTCTTCTCTGTCTGCCAGCCGAGATACGGAATATGATCATGTGTTTCGTCCTCGGCGACAAAGTCTTCAAAATCCACCTCCGCTGGAGCTTCACCATCCTCGACACCAACACTGGCAAAGAGATTGCAGGCGACGAACGCAAAAACATGTTCGCAGTGCTCGAGGTCTGTCGTCAGCTCTATGAAGAGGCTAATCCTCTACCTTTCGTACTCAACACCTTCGAGCGCGGGGATGTTTTGGACTTCGGGAAGTCCGAAATCTCAGGACGTAGGTTCGGGAGACAGTGGCAGTGGGACGCTATCACCAATGTCACCCTCCCAACCACCTGGATCGACTTGCGAGCTTGGATTAAGTACTCCCACATGCAAACGTTCTCCCTGGAAAAGTATAAAGGGCTGAGAAAGATGACTTTTAAGCTCAAGGTCGAGACACACTTGTGTGTGAATCCGCAGGAGATGCTAGACGCCACCATCGAGTACCTGACGATGATGCTGAAGAAGGTAGAGGAACTGCAAGCCGTACGTCCAAACCCGGATGTTCAAGTCGTAGTCGACTATAGCCTACTGGAAGATTTTGTCAGGAGCAAGGCGAGTTCTGGCACTCAGGTAAGAAGGAATTCCTCAATTTCTACCTTAACAGAACAGCGCTGACGTAGGACATATAGTTGCGAATCAACTCCCCGTTGTATTCTGCGAAGGCCCACTAGGCACTGGAGATGGGAGTCTGGCTGTTCAGTTAACGTGTCTGCAGGCATGCGATCTCCGATCCTGTCCTGCAGTTCTTCCCTGATTAAATTTGTCACCATCGATTATGTATATATACCCCTAGCACTCTCAGATACTGTAATAATCGAGGTCCAGTTGTTGGTGTAAATAATAGAGCGCCAAGTACATGATCGTGATGGTGCAATTCTGTACTATTTTGCTTAGGAGAAACCACGATCTCCATACATGATTGATGCATCAGATGACGTTCGAGACAGGAACCTAGTATTTTAGAGAGTGCGCGTTTCAGCATCTGTATCACTACAAGGGTATTGAATCTCGGGTTTGATAGACTGAGTTCCTCTCACTACTCACGCAGCGACAGGTGGTTGATGAATAGGTTGTGCGCAAACACGACCGGAGTTCACTGCATCGCAACGACTGTAATTCGGAATTCTGCCGCTCGGCGCTCGCATTATTGACGAATGTCTGGCTCTCGCTGCACAATGCACAAATCAGCGACTCCAAGCCCACTTGTATAACTAAATCGGTGATGTTACTATTCTCTGACTACTAGGATCCCTCACATCTGGCCGATTCGTTCGACGTAGATCTTGGGATGGGGAGACTGGATGTCACCAAAACTTAGGTGACATGCCACGCGGTGTTTGGGGCTCTTCCCGTGCTTCATCGATCATGATAAGAGCTTAGCTTTACGAACAATTGAAGGGAAACACCTTGAATACCAGAAAAAATATAGGCCACCTGATACGATATCCATCAGCGTGATCTCGTGATAGTGGCTGCCTTGCATATATTAAGGAGACATGTGGCCTGATTCATACCGGAGTTCTTCATTTTGTGCACAAGCGAAAGGCTCCTCAGTCAAGTCAGTGGGAGACAGCGAAATAATAGAAAGCCTCGCGGTTCACGCGGACCTTCATGATCGTATGGTGGCGAAGTTCGAAGGGAAGAAACCTTGCGCCCACTATGAAATCTCCATGAGGAAAACACCACTGCTCTCCCGTTCATTGGCCACCACTTGCGGGTCATTGAAGCGAATCGCGTAAGCCTAACACGTGCTATCTGCAAGCGCTCGCTGCTCTCTTCCTCACTACTCCGCCTTTCTCTCTTTCCCAGTGACAAACCAACTTCAAACTATCACGGCCGATCAGACCCAAAGATGGCACTAAGCCAGACTAAGACGACCGTTATGTCCACAGTTCAGATCTCGCCCGCTAATGAAGTATCCAATCAAAAAACTGCCACAAATGTTTCTCCCAAGGCCGCTCCAATGGCATCCGCCGGCTCTTCCAAAGCTAAGCCCGAGCCCAAGCCCAGAAAAAAAGCAAAAGCAAAAGCCAATGACTCTGGAGGAGAAAAGGTCATCCCAGGTGTAAAGACGTACAAGGAGGGGAGGGTTGATGTTGCCACAGGACGGCGGTACAAGTTCAAAAGAATGGAAGCTCATGCTCCATTCCCCATGCTAACGCCAAGAATATTCCCATTCGAAATGTTACAGAATCTCCTCTTCACCATCTTCCCGTGGAACTCCGGACTAAGATCTTCGAACATGTTTTCAGTGGCTTGAAGGTTGTCATCCAGGGCGACTGGTGCTATCAAGTCTCGGAGGTTGTCACTGGAGAGACCTACAGGTCTCGCGAGCGTGGCCAACTCTTTGGTCTACTTGAAACATGCCGCCAAAGCTATCACGAAGCGGCGCATCTTCTATTATTCACCCTGAGTGAATTCGAGTAACGTAGATACTAAGCGAGTCGCGCAACCAAGCGAGTCGCGCACCTCATCAACTTTCTGCAACGCGTCACATACAAACTACAATGCCTCAA